>JANAVB010016197.1:16089228-16234228 GCA_029216955.1 Iris pallida | reverse complement strand
GTCTCTGCTGCTGATTATGTGGAGTGACCCTCTGAAATGAGCAATCCTTAGCCTGGTGCTGATTCGATCTGCAAATCAAATAATGCCCCAACCGTCGTCTACAATCTCGCAAAACATGACCAACTTTACTATAGTAATGTCAAGTGACCTTCTCATGTGTCTGGTATGGCCCTGTCCGTTGCTGATGCTGAGGTGTGGGAGGACGTCTCACTGGCCCTCCTGTAGTAGTCTTGGCTGGTCCAATAGTCGATATAACTCGTCGATTTGCCTTCTTGCTTATGGCCTCCTGAGTCCTAGCCTCTGCCAGAACAGCTGCTTGGGAGACCCTCGACTCAGAGCTGGTGTACCTCTGCAACTCTATACTCAAGCCTCTATGAAACTTTTTGGCTTTCTCCAGCTCTGTCGTAACTAACCCTGGTGCGAAATGACTCAGTCGGCTAATCTCGGCGTCATACTCGTCAACTGTCATATTCCCCTGCTCCAAGTGTAGAAACTGGTCATATAAAGCATCCTTGGCAGTGTCGGAGAAAAATTCTTATTGAACAGTTCTTTGAATTCCTCCCACGTCTGATCAACTCCTAGCCACCTCTCCTCTGCGGCCCACCAATCATAAGCATTTCCTTCCAGCTGTAACTTTACTGCCGTCATCCATAGATCTGTGGATAACTCTGAAGCATTCAGGAGATTTTCTGTCTTAACCAGCCAATTGGTGATCCCAATGACGTCTTCAGTGCCCTTGAAGTGTGGAGGATTTATGTTACGGAACCCTTCGATAGAACCCACAGAGGCTTGTGGTGCTCGGGCCAATGCTGTCTCTAAACTCCTCCTGATGGCCTCGCTCTGCTGCATCTGAGCCTGTACCAGGCTTTGGAGAATCTGCTCTGTGGTAGCCCTACCAGTCTGAGGCATGGGATGCTGTGGGGGCAGGTATGGCACTTGGGGCATGATCCGTGGAGGATATGAAAGATATGGAAAGGGATAATATGGGGGGTATGCGGGTGGATACTGAGGTAGATTATGTGGAGGATACTGGGGTGGATATGATGGTGGATATGGTGGAGGCTGCTGGGGTGGATAAGATGGTGGATACTCTGATGGCTGTTGTGGGAGATATGATGATGGTGGATATTGTGGAGGTGGTGGTGGTGGATATGATGATGGTGGATATGGAGGTGGAATCTGTGGTAGGAATGGAGGTGGATAAGGTGGTGGTGGTGGTAGGTACTCTCCCTGGGGTACAGGATCCTCGGGACCAGTCTGCTGAGTCGTAGCTGGGGTCATCACTGGCTGGAGGGGTGGCCCGGATGGTGCTGGAGTGGTCGGGGACATAGCTGGCTGCTACGGATTCACTGGTTCCTCTTGAGCAGTAGTGTTCCCGTCAGTAATGGCAAGGGGAGTAGTGAGACCGCTACGAAGATTCATCCTATATTGGTAAGAAAATTTAGAGTTGGTTAGAACAATTTCAAGCTGAAGGGAATTCAATAAGTTTATAGGAAAAGAAGATGGAGTAGAGATCAAGGAAGGTAGTAGTAGTAGTAGATGAGATCCTATATCCTATTCCTAGTTTGCAGGCTTGTTGGGCACAGTCATGTAACCCAACAATATTACTCGACCTGCATGCGCCACCACATAAATATGTAACACTCCAGTCCCAAAATACGTAGGACTAAGTACGTAGACATGCCAGCTGTACTTATATGAAGAATACACCAATATATGGTAATCCCCGTATTGGTACATAAGCTGTAATAATAATACATGATAAGCCACAATAATATAACTAAATCTCATCCACATCTCAACACAGAGAATATAATAAGTCCACTAAATAAGATAAATGATGATATCAAAATATAGCCGGGTAGACATTCCCACCCAAACAGCTATGGAAAAATAGTCTCAACTAAATGGAGTCCAACCTCCTCAAACAGCAAGAAAGATGATAAAAAGATGTCCAATACATGGTCTCATATAATAAAGAATAAAACTAAGTATGAGCGGGAGATGCCTCATCACCGATGTATGATGGATCCAATGCTGCACCGTACTCCTCGGGATAGTCCTGCTCGTCTAATCCTGGAGAGATCACCAGGTCCTCAGAGGGACGTAACAAGATACAAAAAACATGCCAAGTAATTAAATGTGTAAAAATATGCAACTATGACTCTACAGGATCTCCTAACCATCTATGTGAAATGCACTTTAGAGGACAACGTTCTACGCAGGGGCTGTAACGGATTCACGCAAGCAAGTAATAAAGAGTGGCCGTCAAGTAGCGTTCATCCGAGACACTATCGGCCAGGGCAGAAAGTAGTACTCATACGAGTCACTCTCGGCCCCCAAAGTGTGTAAAAATAAATGTAGCCCCTACGCTAGTAGCTATCCCCTCCCTCCAACTGCTCCTGTCCAAGATGTATCCATAGCCTATCCAGTTGGCAACTGCTACGGCTTCTAACTCGACTCACTAATAGCAGTTACCTCCTAACCGTCGCACGTCCCGTACGTATCGATGGCCAGTCGAGTACGCAGGTCCGTGTCCTATATAACTCACTCATCATGTGATACACATGTGTCAAGGCCATAGGGGATATGAAAATACCCCACATACTCATAGGGTAGTCAACTGACACAAGGTCGACATGCAAATAAAGACATAAATAAATATAACGACTAAATGTAGCCGCTTGCACCCAAGTGTGACTTGGACGCCCAATAGAAACAAAATGAAAAATAAGAAAAATAAATATGCAATAATAAAATATACTGAAAATAAATGAGCACAATCAGAATCTATGGCAAGGTATACTTGCCTGCGGTGCGAGAAAGGCAATCCAAGAGTAGCAAGTGTCAGCACCAAAACTCACAAATCACAGATGACTCCAAACGCTGAAACAAACATCAAAAATGATCTCGGTTAAGAAAATATACCTAGGAAATGCCTGTCCAAAAGTCTAATTCTGGAATAGGGGCAAAATCGTAATTTTGGGTCAAAACGATGTCCGCCGTTGGACCCGCTTTGCACCGAAACGTGTGCCAAAGTCTATGGTCTCTAAAATCATCAAACTATATGTCTACGGATTCAGTTTGAGGAGAGAAACTCAATGGTATGTCTAGTTTTGAATTCCGATGAGCCGTGCACAAAATCGTCCGTTTGAGTGGGTCGCGGGCCCGCTAAAAAGGGGTTCCGATTCGACCTTCTCAGAATCGAACCGAACTTGGCACACAGGACCAGAATTTTGATTCGGAACTGTTGGCACAAGTTTCGGCTCGATTCGATGACTGTACACGAAGTTATGGACAAGTTTGCAAAACGCCGATACGGGGGTATCTCGACGGATACACGTTGATTTCATCGCGCACACGCGACGAAACTGAGTCCCGTCTGTTCCCACATGTCAGCAACGTCCATACGCGCCTTTCGATGCGTATAGAGCGCAACCACGTCGCCCGGTTTGTCGGGGCGCACGTCGTATCGTGGAAATTTTCTAAAATTTACTATTTTGAAAACAGTTTTTGCACAACTTTAACACGGATTTAATTTTTGCACAGAAATCAAAATACCGCTCTACAAGTTACATTTTAATCATGGTTATGTTGTCTTCATATGTGTTCAATTAGTTTCTATAATTTTTTACTGCACAGCAAGAAAATTGGCCGACAAGTTGTCATTTTAAAACAGTTTTTAGTATTACAGAAAAAAGATTTTTCTTCAACTTCGTCTCGATTTTTCGAGCAAGTCGATGGGTTGTTTCGAAATCCACCTGGAGGATCTCGAAGAGGGTCAAGTCTACTTTCCAAAAAAATTTTACGGATCGAAAATCGGTGCTACGAGTAAAAAGTTATGTCGTAGGGAAGTAGGGTACCTTGAGTGGGAAAACTGCTCCGTGGGTGACGCGGGGCTGACTTTCGATGCTCCGTTCGTCGCACACAAAACTCCGTCGCTGGTGAAACGAACTCGTAGGCGAAGAGGGTATGATCAACAACAACTTTTGTTTTGGTAGTCTAGGATTTTGAGGTATGTGGAAAAAGATGTATTTATAACAACTTCTTAGCAAAACCTAAAACTAATAGGTTTAGAAAAAGATGTATTTAAATCCCACGGCTGTGGGTTGATTTCGCGAGCTTGCTGCTTCCGCAGCAAGCATTTTAGGGGTGGGGCCCGCCCACTTTAGGTGGGTGGGTTGGTTTATATATATTTTTCCTTTTTTTTCTTTTGTTTAACAATTCTTTTCTTTAACAATCAAACTGTTGTGGTCGGTCCCCTTTGGGCCGACCACCTGAGATTTTTTTTTTAAATATCATATATAACTATATATATATATATACACACACACACACACACACACACACACACACACACACACACATATATATATATATATGAATACAAATCACACAAAAAAATCCTATAAATTGTAAATAAGTAACAAAAATTTTTTTATAATAATTGTAGATAATATTTAGTAGCACTTAAAATATATCAAGCACACAATCATACATATTATATATATATATATATATATATATATATATATATATATATATATATATATATATATATATATAATATTTTTATATATATATATATATATATATATATATATATATATATATATATATATATATATATATATATATATATAAAATAAAAAAAAAAAAAATATATATATATATATATATATATATAATTACACAGATATACTAATTACCTCATTAATGCTAAATAATATAGCAAAAATAATTTTTAAAGCACTAAAATAATTAAAAAAATATTGGGGGTTTACAGGTTCCGACTGACTTGGTAGCGACAATGTTCCTTTCTCGCGCACCCGTAGACGAAAACGGGACACGATGTAGGGATGGGGCACTACACCATAACCAATTAAGAAAAAGTTTCATTCTCGAAACTTAAGAATAGAACCTACCTCTGAGAGAACAATGAAGAAAATTTCTCCTCTATCTCCGATTCAAGCTCCCAGGTTGATTCCTTGACCGAATGATTATTCCAGAGCACGTGGATGAGAGGGATCGCTCGATTCTGAAGCAGTTTATCCTTGCGCTCTAAGATTTGGACCGACACTTCAACATATAATAAGTCGGCCTTTAGCTCCAGCTGACCAAAATATACTACGTGGCTTGGATCGTGCACGTACTTTTACAACTGAGAGATGTGAAAGACATCGTGTACACTCACTAGCACTGGGGCAGGGCAATTTGGTAGGCCACTGGGCGACTCGCTTGAGTATTTTGAAAGGGCCAACAAATCTCGGACTCAGCTTGTAGCTCCCCTTTCCGAATTTTTTTTTTGAAATATTATTTATTTATTTATTGATTTAAAGGGTGATTTTAGAAGTTTATTAATAATTATTTAGTTAATTATTATGGTAGATAACTTTAGCCATGGTTGAGTTTTGGAGTACCAGACGACTAGGAATCATGGCACGGATAGTGCAGTGGCGTGCCTTGACTAGTGTATTAGCCATGCCAGGGAAGGCTGAACCATGGTGATGTCCTAACTAGAAAAATTAGGCTAAGTTGTGACATGACCCTATAAATAATCTAATTATTTAACTATTATTATATTGTGGGCTTGTAGGAGACCGACTGTACCAATTAGTCCGAACTGGACCCAAACTAAACCTGAACCCGGGTAGGCATGTAGTGAGATTAAATACACCCATGAAGACATATTTCAAGTAGATACAATGCCTATTATTGGTATATTAAATTTTGTTATTATTATTATTATTATTTTATTGGGATTGTTATTTAATATTATTATTTATTGGTTATATTATTTTATTGTCAAATAAATATTATATGTGTGAATGTGAATGTATGTATATATATAAATATTAAATATGTGTGTAATTGTATGTATATATAAATATATATAATAGTGTATTGTGTGTAATTGTATGTATATATAAATATGTGTAGTGTATGTGTGTATATATATATACATATATATATATATATATATATATATATATATATATATATATATATATATATATATATATATATATATATGTATATTTTATATAGGTGTATATGTGTAATTATATATAAATGTATATATATAAATATAAATGTATATGGTATATATATGTGTATATGTGAATATATAGATATATATAAGGTGTGTGTATATATATATATATATATATATATATATATATATATATATATATATATATATATATATATATATATATATATATATATATATGCACATGTACTTAGATATTTACATATATATAGATATATATATAATTATGAAATGGAAAAAGAAAAGAAAAAGAAATAAAAGGAAATAAAAAGAAAACAAACCTAATAAAACTCACCCAAACCGAGCCCAGGGCCCAGCCTCCCAGCCCGAGCCCAACTCTTCGGCCAACCCCAGCCGAGTACTAATGCTTCCCCCCACAACTTTTGCTAAAACAGCAGCAATACCCAGCCAAGCCGAACCTGATATGAACTGCGGGTACACATACGTATATAACCGACGAGAGAGGGATCGATAGAAACGAAAAACCCTAACGCCACCCTCCATCCTAGCCTGGGCAGCGCCCCACGACCGTGCGCTACCGCGTGAGGTCGCCGGATGGCGGCCAAGGATGCCGCGTGCGCACAGGCACGGGCAAACATGCAGTGGGGTGCAGTTGCGGCAACCAACTTCACGGTAAGACCCTTCGCTCAATACTCCATTATTTTACGAACCGTAAAATGGGTTGGGAAGCCAACATAATCACCTCGAAACTCCAGTAATTGGATTTCGTATAGGTTGCACGACCAGTCCATGAGATCGACCCAAAGTCGGTCAAAAACTTGTAAAAACAGAACACGAATGAACTGTCATGAGGCTGTTTTGGAAGGCGTATAATCGTCGATTCCTCGACAGTTTAGAAAACCTAATTAAACATGACTGTAGACAACATATACAAGATGGAAGCCCTATTTATAGATTTATTTTCTATCGATTATATCGCTGTTAAACTATTTTTAAAGTTCGAGAAAAACCTATTTTTAAAACTGTCTAAAACTTAGAAAACCCTCCGATACCACGTGCGTCCCGCCAAACTGGGCGACTTGGTCGCGAACCGAAAGTATCAAAAGGTGTGTAACGTCTTCGTGGACGTGTGGGCTTTGACGGAATTCAAATTGGTCGCGTATGCGCGACGAATTTGATGCGTATCCGTCGAAATCCACCGTATCGACCTCTGTGCAAGTTTCCCAATTACTTCGTGCACGTTTGTCAGATCGAGACGGACCATATCATTTTTCTAGTCCTGTATGCCAAGTTTGGTCTGATTCTGAGACAGTTGATCGTATCGCCGTTTTGCGGGCCCCACGGTCCGACTCAACGGGTGATTTTGTGCACGGCCCGCCGAAATCCAACTTTGGACATACGGTTGGGTTCGTATTGGAAAACCGGACCTGTTGACATATAGTTTGATGACTTTAGAGACCATTGACTCTAGCACGATTTTTGGTACAAAGCGGATCTAACGGCGGATACCATTTTTGCCCAAAATTACCGTTTTACCCCTGTGTCCAGAATTGGACTTAAGGATAGGCAATTCTAGCTAATTTGACTATTTTGAGAACATTGGTAATGTTTGCTTCATCTTTCGGAGACAGTTGTGAGATTTGGACTTATTTGGCTTACCGGTTGACGGTTTATTGTTGGATCTGCGTGCAAACTCCAGGCAAGTATACCTTGCCTCCCTCTACAATTTTTTTCATGCTTATAGTACACCTGTTGTAGTATGTTATCTTTAGTTACTTTAGTTGTTATAGATTTATATGATACCGCGTTTATCAGTTTATTGTCTTGCTTGTATATTAGTATTTCATGACTTGATAGTGTAGTTATATCAGGCTTGTTTACGTCATGGATCATTCTAGAGTTGTCCTTACCTGTGTTATGACTGAGTTGTACCGTGTCTTCACCTGTATCTTGACTGAGTCGTATCTACAAGTATGTGGGAGTGAACTGCTATTCCTTTGTCTTTCCCACAACGTGCAAGTCCACACATGGGACGTGGGTTGTCCTTTGCACATGCGAGTCCACATACGGGGCTAGGGTGACTTGTCTTGAAACTGACCTGTGAGTCCACATTCGGGGCGAGGGTTGGTATTCCATTGATCTTCCAGCAGTTCATTTATGCATACTTGATCCCATATCTGTATTCATAGTTACCTGTCAGTAGCCACATGTCAATCTCCTATCTAGTTCCTATTTATACCATGGTTATATTATTGCATGATTAAACTGTTAGATAGATATGTTTTATGTATCTTGCTAGTCCTCTGAGGACCTGATGATCTCTTCAGGTTTAGCGACTGCATGGAGTTAGTTAGCAGAGCGGGATGGTAGAGGATTGCGATGTATGATACAGGTATTGCTTGTGATATTTCTTTATTATCCTCTCGTGCTTTATATTCCACACCATGATATACTCTGCTTATTTATAGACTCATATCATTCTTGGAGTCTAATCGAACAATATGCTAATGGGCTGCAGACCATGACCCATAATTGCTCATTCTTGTCGTATATGAGTTTTGTGGATTGAGAAATAGTTTAGATTAGACATGATACCCTACTCTGGATAGCTTATACGTACTCGAGTCGGGCTGGAGTCCGCTCGATACGTAGCTGGCTTACTCACGAGCTCGTACCTAAAAATCGGGTGCGGGTCGTGACACAGCTTTTCTTTTGCACCAAACTGGATAACTTCCTGCATGGGCATCACTTTAAGAAATATGTGATCGCATTCTAGAAACTCTAGAGGTCGACGATGGATATCGGTGCAGCTTTTCTGTCGACTCTATGCAGTCTTCAATCTTTCCTGAATAAGTCGAACATTCTGTACGGTCTGTTCCACCAGCTCCGGACCAAAAATTTGTCGCTCCCCGACTTCGTCCCAACAAATGGGTGATCTGCACTTCCATCTATACAAGGCTTAGTACGGTGCCATCTGAATGCTCGATTGATAACTATTTTTGTATGCAAATTCGGCCAGAGGTAGGTGAACGTCCCAACTCAATTTGAATTCAATTGCACAGAGCCATAGCGTCTTCGAGAATCTGATTCATGCGCTCTGTTTGGTCGTCGGTCTGTGGATGGTAAGTCGAGCTAAAGTTCAACTTGGTACCTAGAGCCGACTGAAGGCTACTCCAAAAGTGCAATAAAAACCGTGCATCCCGATCAGAGATGATGAATACTGGAACTCCGTACAACCATACTATCTCGTCAAGATAAATTCGAGCCAGGCGATCGACGCTTCAAGTAACTTTGATGGCAATAAAATGTGTTGACTTGGTTAGTCGATCGATGATGACCCAGATGGCATCATTTCCCTGTTGCATCTTCGGCAGACCAACAATAAAATTCATACACACGTGCTCTTACTTTCATTCTGGAATCGCGAGGTTTTGCATCTCCCTGCCCGGCCTCTGATGCTCAGCTTTCACCTGCTGATAGGCCATGCAACGTGACACGAAGAGTGCCATATCTCTCTTCATTTTTGCCACTAGAAGGTCGTATGGAGGTCCTTGTACATCTTGGTGCTTCCTGGATGCAAGGAGTACTTCGCATAGTGTGCTTCTGTCAATATTTTCTTTCTAAGTTCTGAATCATCCGGAATGCATAGCCTGCCCTTCAATTATAGCACGTCGGTCTCATCTTCCGTAAAGTCAATCGTACTACCAGTTGGAATTAGCTCTCATACTTTCTTTAGGGATGGATTATCCTTCTGAGCGGTCTTGATCTTTTCCCGCAAGCTCGGTTCTAGCTGCAATTGCGCCAACTGAACTCCTCTGAATTGAACCCGGAGGTCGATGCCCATCTCTTTTAGGTCTCGTAGCAATCTGTTGTCGATAGATAATGAGGCATGTATTTTTGACTCATAGCGTCTGCCACAACATTTTTTTTACTCGGTGTATAGTCAATAGTCAAGTCGTAATCTTTGATTAGTTGAAGCCAATACCTTTGCCGCAAGTTCAGCTCCTTCTGAGTGAATAGATACTTGAGGCTCTTGTGATCCGTATAAATCCTATATGCCACACCATAAATATAGTATCACCATAGTTTTAATGCGAACACAATCGTCGCTAACTCTAGCTTATGAGTGGGGTAGTTCTTCTCGTGTGGCTTTAGCTGTCAGCAAGCAAAAGATATCACCTTATTCCGTTGTATCAGCACACACCCTAAACCCTGATCGGAAGCATTGCTAAAAATCTGGAATCCCTTAATCCCTTCTGGAAGTGCAAGTATCGGAGCCGAGATGAGCCATTGCTTTAACTCCTGGAAGAAAGCTTCACAGTCATTTGACCATTCAAATGCGATTTCTTTCTGAGTGAGGCGAGTCAGAGGCGATGCGATCTTCGCAAAATCTTTCACAAAGCATCTGTAGTATCCTGCCAAGCCAAGGAAGCTTCGAATATCGCCGACTGACGTAGGCTATTTTCAATCAACAACGGCTTTAACTTTCTTTGGATCGACGAAAATGCCTTGCCCAAGGAACGTTACGCTGCTCAGCTATAATTCACACTTGCTCCGCTTCGCATACAACTGATTTTCACCAAGGGTCTGAAGCACGGTCTGTAGGTGCTCAGCATGTTGCCGCTTATCTTTCGAGTAGATGAGTATATCGTTGATGAAGACTACTATGAACTTGTCGAGGAAGGGTCAAAATACCCGATTCATTAGATCCATGAAGGCAGCGGGGGCGTTTGTTAGGCCGAACGACATTACCAGAAACTCGTAATGGCCGTATCGAGTGCGGAAGGCTGACTTCGACACATCGTCCGACTTGATCTTGAGTTGATAGTAACCCGATTAAAGATCAATTTTAGAAAATACCGAGGCTCCCTGTAACTGATCGAGCATGTCGTCTATGCAGGGCAATAGATATTTATTCCGGACGGTGGTCTTGTCAGCTCTCGGTAGTTGATGCAAAGATGCATTGAGCCGTCCTTCTTCTTGACAAACAATACGGGCGCTCCCCATGGTGAGATGCTATGCCGTATGAATCCCTTGTCGAGCTGCTCTTGTAACTGGACTTTGAGTTCTTTAGCTCTGTAGGGGCCATTATGTATGGAGCTTTGGAGATCGATCGGGTGTCAAAAATGTGTCGATGGTGAACTCGATCTTTCGATCAGGTGGCATGCCGGGCAGCTCGTCTGGAAGTACGTTTAGGAATTCTGCTATAATGTCGGTCTGACCCGCATTTGCATCATCATGTAGCATGTTTCGAACGAACACTAAATAGCCTTTACATCTAAAATGCAGCATCCTTCGAGCAGATATTGTCGAGATCACCATACAGGTCAGCGATGCTTCACCATATGAATAGCAGAATTCTGGCACTCCAGGTACACGAAAGGTGACCGTCTTTCCTATACAGTTGATGGTGGCATTGCAAGCCAAGCTAATCCATTCCTAGTATAATTTCTTAGTCCTTAATGTCAAGAACTATCGCATCAAGATACACATGTTTACCTTTGATATAGATGATGCCATCTCTGCATTCTAAGTGTACAAGTAGTGACGGCCCGACAGTTCATTTATACTAAGGTCGAGACCTAGCGGTGTCGTAGGAAATTTATGCTCAACGACGAAGTTTGCTGATATGAAACTATGCTAAGCACTTGAATCAAACAGTACACGAGCATGTTTGTTATTGAAAAATAGTATACCTGTCATTACTATATCAAATGAGAACGCTTCATCTCTGTCATGGCGTAGACTCATCCCTGGATATTAAGACGGCGGTCTTGGCCATTACGTTGCGCGGCTTGAGAAGCCCGAGGTGCTTGGCCTCGGTTATGCTGGTCCTGCTAATGTTGAGGTGCTATTGGGTTCAGCCTTCTTATTGGACAGTTCGAGCATAGATGGCCTGTCATACCGCAGTGCCAGCATCCGCCTTCAAAGACATGGCAGACGGCGACATGGTGCCCAAAGTTGTTCTATTTGTTGTAGTGAGTGCCTGGGTTCTGCCCTTGATATCTACCTTGGTGGTCGTTGTTTGGGAGCTTATGCGTATTGTTACCTCTTGCATTGCCATGGCGCTTGTGGTTGTAAGTATGCACAACGTCGTTAGTGACTGGAAGAATATTGAGTCTCGATGCGGAGGACATGATTAAGATATTTGCCCATTATTTGGTACTCTAGAACAGTCACGTGAGAAGAAAGAGAAGGCCTCAGGCCCACTTTAAATCTCTGTGCTCGAATTGCCGTCGTTGGCAGATAGACCCCAGCAAATTGGTCTAGCTTGTTGAATTCTGCAGCATACTGACTTACTATCATGTTTTCTGCTTCAGTTGCATGAATTCGTTCTCTTTTGCCTGACGGATCACCGCTGACAGATACTCGACTTCGAAGGCCTTATGGAATATAGCCCAAAATATCGGTACGGTGGAGTCATCGCGATGAATCATTTTCTTTTGTACAGCCCACCAGTCGTGCGTATTCAACCGAAGTTGAAGTTGAGCACAAGCGACTTTCTTGGCTTCATCGATACCGAGGAGCTCAAAATTATCTTTGATCTCTTCTAGCCAATCGATTGCGAGAGAGATCTTCAGTGCCGGATATGGATGTAAAACCCCTAAATATCTACTATATTTTTAGTACTGATTTTTTTGTATTATACATCGCATAGTCGTATTGTACGTTGCGGGGGAATTTACGTTTTTCGTATTTACTCGTCGAGTGCGAATATGTACGAGGTACATATTTTTAGAAAAATGGTTTTTATTTTATTATCGGTGATGGTTTCAAAATATATATATAATAATTATTTTTATTAAAAGTTGTGAAAAATATCTATCAAGGTTGCCAAACTTATTATTTTAATTATTTATAAAAGGCTATCTTATTTTAATGTTAATTTAGAAAACTAGATTTATGTGAATATTCTACTCGACTAAAACACATGAAAATTAGTACATTTTCAAAAATTAATTTTTATTATTTATAATAAATTATTTAGCAAGAAGGCATTTTAAATATTTGAATATTTATGTTTATTTTCGAATTTGTTTTTAAGATATTTCATATTATATTTAAAATATTTATTCTCATTTTCAAAATTATTATGCTATTTAAATAAAAAGGTAGGGTGAATTTGTTTCCTATTAATACTTAAATATTTATTATGATTTTTGAAATTAATTATTATATAAATTCTATAAAAAGATATTTTAGATTTATTTATGATAAATTAAATGGTGATTAGATTTATTGATTTAAATTAAATAGTTTAATTTAAAGGTGTTATTTATCTATATTTAAATTGGATTTGGATTTACATTTAGGTACGAATGTATTGGTTTAAATTTAATAGTAAAAATTATCTATTTAGGTTTTAAAAATCTAAATCCTTATCCAACTGGAATTCCCACATCCTATAAATAGGCAGGTACTCCTCCATAAATTTCTCACATCCACAAATTTTTCCATCCAAAAATATATGTACCGTGTCCGTGTCCATATCACCCTTTCCATCCACTATAATGTTCCAATACAATTACATTATCATCTGCGTGTGGGACAACCCCCGACACGAACCAAATATCGAAAACCTAAACCTAACCCGTTCACCATCCTTCCCCAAACTACCACCAATAACATCGCCATCCTGGCCATCCGCCGCACCCTTCGACTCCGGACCCCAGCCATCGCCGTAGCCAACCCCGGTCGTCTAGCCGACCAGTGCCTCCACCATCTGTCGTACCACCCCTCTGCTCCTCCATGAGCCCTGTCCAAATGTCACCCCCACAAACACACCCACCACCGCCTACAGCACCACGCCACCAGTGCCTCACCCATCTCCGCTACAGCTTCCTGCCATCCGACGTCCCCGCCACCGCAGCATCCGCTGCCACCACTGTTATCATCATCACCACCATAACCCACGACCACAGCGCCCTCCCGACTAATCTGGTGCCCCTCCGTAATGGCCAGAAACCAAATCTCCTGACAAACCGACAACCCTTACAGGTGGCGATCACCACATCACACCACCCAAAAGAAAACAGAACATCTCTAACCTATTCTGCAGATCCGCCAATGTGACGACGAACTGGTGAGCCCCTTCCTGTGAAGGCCGGCGTCGAGCCACTCCCGGCTGGGTGATCCCGCGTAGCCGCCCTAGCCGAGCGCCCGGCTCGTCGAACCCCGGGTTCCAGCCTCCCGCGTGCCGCTCAGCCCTGGTCTCCTCCTTCGGCGACCCATCGCAGCCCTCCGATCCCGCTCTTCCCGGCCGACCCCTTCTCGAGAACCCATGGCTGAGACCCCGCGGTGCCTCTTCGACTGCCCTAGCCGTTGCGCCGACGCCATAGCTCCGCCCCGCTACCGCCTCCCTCTCACTCGCTCAGCTTTCTCCTCCGACTTCCTCCGCCCGAACACCAGGTAGTTCCGCGCCCTTTCTTCCTCTCCGCCTCCGCTTATTCCTCTCAATTCCTCCCAAATAAACACTCTCTCTTTCTCTCTCTCTCAAACAATAAATGTGGGTTAGCTTCCCACATGAAGCAAAGAGCAGCAGCAGCAAAAGTGCTGCTTTGGTACATTTTGTACCTTTTAATTAATTAATAAAATATTCTTATTGTTTTATTGCTGCTGTTGTCTTTAGTTGTTGTTTTGTTAGTTTTTGCCTTATTTTATCATTACTATTATTAGGGAAGAGCAACAAAGTGCTGATGTTCTTTTATTTTTGTTATTTTTTATTATTTTATAAAGTTTATTGTGATAGTATACATATATGTTAGTGATAGCCTTATAATATTTCTTTCATAGTTATTTTATTAGTATACTCTAAATTGGTAGACATATAAAAATATCGACATTTAATATTTGTGAGAAATATACCCTTAAAATTATTTTATATCATATGCTAATTACAAAGCATTTTTGATAAATTTTGGTGTTTCGGTTTTTTTTAGATTTTATGTATAAAATATTTTGATTAAGGAAAGTCTACTTCGTAGAATTATTTTCTATATATTTCAAATAAATATTTAAAATATTTTTACTAACAAATATAGTATTACCTTTAAATGATTTTTATATATTTTCAAATATTTACCTAAAGTATTTTAACTAAATTTAGTTTTACCTAGAAAACTTACTTTGACCAAACTTAGTGTTCGTCCCAAAACGACTTTCGACTTTTGAGTATTTATTGTTATCCATTTTCTTTGATTTTTCCTTCCATCCATGACCAACCTCATAATTTCTCTACTCTCTCAAATTTTGTAACTCCTTATGTCAAACCTAACCAAGTTGACCATTCTGGACCCGATGGAATAGTCCATGCTATCGTTGGAGACCGTCTTGTGTAGTTGTAACATCCAATGACGATCTTGTGTCACCTTTATTGTACCACACCAGGCAGCTCACCAGGCGTCGCAACAGGCAAGTATACCTTGCTAATTAACTGTCATATTATTTATTTTCTGTATTATTTACCTTGTTTCATATTGTTAGTTTTCCTTTGTTATAAATTGTGCGTCCAAGCCACACTTGGGTGCAAGCGGCTCTATTAGTCGTTTTACTTTACTATATGCATGTTAACTTAGTGTTAACGGACTACCTTCTTGTTGGGGGATATTCTTATATCTCCTTGGGCCATGACACTCACACTACACGATATGACACATTTTTTTAGGGGCATGACTTATGGATTGGCCATCTCTAAAGTCGTGTGACGGTAGTTGTTCGTAACTGCTATGACTAGGGTTTTAGAGACTCAAGCAGTTACAAAATTGAACGAGTTATGAACATGACTTGGACAGTGTGGGAAATATTGGGAAAGGACAGTCGCTAGTGCGTATGGAAAGCCAAACAGGTAAACCATAGTTTTCGAAAGGAACTATGGCGATATATTTGCAGATACCCTCTGACGTTTTAGACGTTACGGCCGGATACAGATGACTGGATGCCAGTTACGTACACAGCCTAAAATCCCACCCATGCGCATGAAAGTTGTCCTTTAAATTTCACATTAGGCAGTTAGAATCTCCTTTGCATATTTGTGTCTAGGATAGTCTTTTATGTATTATTTTATTATTCTGACAGTTATATTAGCTTGTTCTTCCTTTATCTTGCTACGTCCGTCTGAGGACCTGGTTATTCCCCAGTGTGTGTTCATGTCTTCCGTAGGTATCCTAGCCGGGATCGTGGTCTTCTCCATTTATTCGAAGATGACGTGACTTGGTTCTTCCTTGCTACTTCCACTCAGTCCTTTTATATATCATGTACATCGTCCTTTTTATTTTGGTTGGTAGTGGATGTGTCTCCACCCAACATATTGTACCAAGACAATTTATTATATGATATCTTTTATTCCTTTATTTTGTGGATGAGATTAGTTAGTTGCGGTTTACTACATTTTACAGCTTATGTATACATACAAGGCCTATGTACTTCGTATGTATACAGTTGGCATGTCTACATACTTGGTCCTACGTATTTTGGGACTGGGGCGTTACATATTTTTGTGGTGGCCCATATAGGTCAAGATAAATTGTTTGGTTACTTTACCGTACCAATTGCAAGCCTGCGTATTGGATTAGAGTCTAGGATCTCATCCATATACTTGATCGCCTTCTCGTTTGACTCCTCGAGTTGCATCTTGCTTGATCCCTTCTATCGTGATTCGTGCCCTTCTTTCGTACTTGATAGAGATTAATAAGGTAACCCATACTAGGTGGACGTGACCCATTGTTCCATCACCCTACTAGTTTAACTCTTGTAAGTTGGGTAGAATGCCTTATGACCTAGCAATCCCTTTGTCCTTGTGACCTATATTAGCAAGTTCACTTAGGTTCTAGAATTTAGAGGACCCTAACCCATCTAGTCAACCAAAGACTTGGACAAAGAGACTATAGGACGACTGTATAGAGACCAACATAGGATATAACTTAGAGTCTTAAGGAGTTTGAACTAATTTTACTCTATTTCAATCTTAATCTCACGTGCCTATATTTTTATTATCTAGACTAATGATGCTAATGTAGCCTAGTTTTTGCAAGCTCAATTCTTTATCAAGCTTGTTTATGACATATGCTATTGAGCGCTCACTAGCATATTGTCTAATTAGAACCGGTGCATGATGGTCTGATCAACCAAGTGCACTTTGGTTAGCTTTTATCTATTGTTCTACGTGAATGGGACAAAATTAAACTTGGCCTCTAGAATCCCATCCACGACTTCCTTGGAAATTCTTTTTGAAGTTATTCGGTCGCCTTTGAACCACATATTCGTATTTCGATAATATCGTCTTTGAACTCTATATTGCTTTCGCCTTCACCTATTTTAGAAGGACGAAGGCGCTTGTTCTTAAATTTTTCTCTAGCTATCCTATCTCTTATGACCATTAACACTCAATGTGACTATATCTTTCTCTTAACTACTCGTCCCTTCCTCGACCTTCTATCGTGACCTTCTAATCACTTAAATTTAGGAGTGATTCTAATTGTTTCGTGCCCTCAACCTACTCTCAAGATACCATATCTTCAAGATCTCTAATCTATTTCTCTTGATACAACACTATTCTTTACTGCATGTTATCTTGGTTAAACTTACCCTTAATCATTTTCTTTCTTACATAAATTAGCCATATCTATGATTATTTTTGCCGCTATTGAAATCACGACTTTCTAATGCATGTTGCGTTGAACGTCGTTACCTTGCCTCGCCCAAAGACTTGATCATATTTCCTTATCAATATACCATTGTGCCTTGCAAACCCCCTCCTTATTTTTAATTTCGAGGACGAAATTCTTGTAAGTTGGGTATGATGTAAAATACCTAAATTTCTACTATATTTTTATTACTATTTTTTTTTGTATTATACATCGCATAGTCGTATTGTACGTCGTGCAGGAATTTATGTTTTTCGTATTTACTCGTCGAGTGCGAATATGTGCGAGGTACATATTTTTAAAAAAATGGTTTTTATTTTATTATCGGTGATGGTTTCAAAAAATATATATAATAATTATTTTTATTAAAAGTTATAAAAAGTATCTATCGAGGTTGCCAAACTTATTATTTTAATTATTTATAAAAGGCTATCTTATTTTAATGGTAATTTAGAAAACTAGATTTATGTGAATATTCGACTCGACTAAAACACATAAAAATTATTTCATGTACATTTTCAAAAATTAATTTTTATTATTTATAATAAATTATTTAGCACGAAGGCATTTTAAATATTTGAATATTTATGTTTATTTTTGAATTTTTTTTAAGATATTTCATATTACTATTTAAAATATTTATTCTCATTTTCGAAATTATTATGCTATTTAAATAAAAAGGTAGTGTGAATTTGTTTCCTATTAATACTTAAATATTTATTATGATTTTTGAAATTAATTATTATATAAATTCTATAAAAAGAGATTTTGGATTTATTTATGATAAATTAAATGGTGATTAGATTTATTGATTTAAATTAAATAGTTTAATTTAAAGGTGTTATTTATCTATATTTAAATTGGATTTGGATTTAGATTTAGATATGAATGTATTGGTTTAAACTTAATAGTAAAAATTATCTATTTGGGTTTTAAAAATCTCAATCCTTATCCAACTTGGAATTCCCACATCCTATAAATAGGTAGGTACTCCTCCATAAATTTCTCACATCTAAAAATTTTTCTATCCAAAAATATGTGCACCGTGTCCATGTCCATATCCTCCTTCCCATCAACTATAATGTTCTAATACAATTACATTATCATCTGCGTGTGGGACAACCCCCGACACGAACCAAATATCGAAAACCTAAACCTAACCCGTTCACCATCCTTCCCAAAACCACCACCAATAACAGCGCCATCCCGGTCATCCGCCGCACCCTTCGACTCCGGACCCCAGCCATCGCCGTGGCCAACCCCGGTCGTCTAGCCGACCAGTGCCTCCACCACCTGCCGCACCACCCCTCTGCTCCTCCATGAGCCCCGTCCAAATGTTACCCCCACAAACACACCCACCACCGCCTACAACACCACGCCGCAAGTGCCTCACCCATCTTCGCCAGAGCTCCCTGCCATCCGGCATCCCCGCCACCGCAGCATCCGTTGCCACCACTGTTATCATCATCACCACCATAACCCACGACCACAGTGCCCTCCCGACTAATCTGGTGGCCCTCCACAATGGCCAAAACACAAATCCCCCGACAAAACCGACAACCCTCACAGGTGGCGACCACCACATCACACCACCCCAAAGAAAACAGAACATCTCTTACCTATCCTATAGATCCGCCAATGTGACGGCGAACTGGTGAGCCCCTTCCTGTGAAGGCCGGCGTCGAGCCACTCCCTCGGAGCGCCAGATCCGGTCCGGGTGATCCCGCGTCGCCGCCCTAGCCGAGCGCCCGGCTCGTCGAACCCCGAGTTCCAGCCTCCCGCACGCCGCTCCGCACTGGTCTCCTCCTCCGGTGACCCATCGCAGCCCTCCGATCCCACTCTTCCGGGCCGACCCCTCTCGAGAACCCATAGCCGAGACCCCGCGACGCCTCTCCGGCTGCCCTAGCCGCTGCGCCGATGCCATAGCTCCGCCCCGCTACCGCCTTCCTCTCACTCGCTCAGCTTTTTCCTCCGACTTCCTCCGCCCGAACACCATGTAGTTCCGCGCCCCTTCTTTCTCTCCGCCTCTGCTTATTCCTCTCAATTCCTCCTAAATAAACTCTCTCTCTCTCTCTCAAACAATAAATGTGGGTTAGCTTCCCACATGAAGCAAAGAGCAGCAGCAGCACAAGTGCTGCGCTGGTACATTTTGTACCTTTTAATTAATTAATAAAATATTCTAATTATTTTATTGCTGCTGTTGTCTTTAGTTGTTGTTTTGTTAGTTTTTGTCTTATTTTATCATTACTATTATTACTATTATTAGGGAAGAGTAACAATGTGCTGATGTTCTTTTATTTTTGTTATTTTTTATTATTTTATAAAGTTTATTGTGATAGTATACATATATATTAGTGATAGCCTTATAATATTTCTTTCATAGTTATTTTATTAGTATACTCTAAATTGGTAGACATATAAAATATCGACATTTAATATTTGTGAGAAATATACCCTTAAAATTATTTTATATCATATGCATATTACAAAGCATTTTTGATAAGTTTTGGTGTTTCATTTTTTTTTAGATTTTATGTATAAAATATTTTGATTAAGGAAAGTCTACTTCGTAGAATTATTTTCTATATATTTCAAATAAATATTTAAAATATTTTTACTAACAAATATAGTATTACCTTTAAATGATTTTTATATATTTTTTTTAAAAAAAATATAAAAAATCATTTAAAGGTAATACCTATATTTAAAGGTAATACTATATTTTCAAATATTTACCTAAAAGTATTTTAACTAAATTTAGTTTTACCTAGAAAACTTACTTTGACCAAACATAGAGTTCGCCCCAAAACAACTTTCGACTTTTGAGTATTTATTTTGAAAACATATTTTGACAAATAAATTATATTTTCAAGTATCATAAAATAATTTTCAAAAACCGTATATATTTATTGTTATCCATTTTCTTTGATTTTTCCTTCCATCCATGACCAACCCCATAATTTCTCTACTCTCTCAAATTTTGTAACTCCTTATGTCAAACCTAACCAAGTTGACCATTCTGGACCCGATGGAACAGTCCATGCTATCGTTGGAGACCATCTTATGTAGTTGTAACATCCAAAGACGATCTTGTGTCACCTTTATAGTACCACACCAGGCAGCTCACCAGGCGTCGCAACAGGCAAGTATACCTTGCTAATTAACTGTCATATTATTTATTTTCCGTATTATTTACCTTGTTTCATATTGTTAGTTTTCCTTTGTTATAAATTGCGCGTCCAAGCCACACTTGGGTGCAAGCGGCTCTATTAGTCGTTTTACTTTACTATATGCATGTTAACTTAGTGTTAGCGGACTACCTTCTTTTTGGGGGATATTCTTATATCTCCTTGGGCCATGACACTCACACTACACGATATGAGATATTTTGTTAGGGGCATGACTTATGGATTGGCCATCTCTAAAGTCGTGTGACGGTAGTTGTTCATAACTGCTATGACTAGGGTTTTAGAGACTCAAGCAGTTACAAAACTGAACGAGTTATGGACATGACTTGGACAGTGTAGAAAATATTAGGGGAGGACAGTCGCTAGTGCGTATGGGAAGCCAAACAGGTAAACCATAGTTTTCAAAAGGAACTATGGTAATATATTTGCAGATACCCTCTGACGTTTTGGACGTTACGGCCGGATACAAATGACTGGATGCCAGTTATGTAGACATAGCCTAAAATCCCACCCATGCGTATGAAAGTTGTCCTCTCAATTGCACATTAGGCGGTTAGAATCTCCTTTGCATATTTGTGTCTAGGATAGTCTTTTATGTATTATTTTATTATTCTGATAGTTCATATTAGCTTGTTCTTCCTGTATCTTGCTACGTCCGTCTGAGAACCTGGTTATTCCCCAGGTGTGTGTTTATGTCTTCCACAGGTATCCTAGTCGGGATCGTGGTCTTCTCTATTTATTCGAAGATGATGTGACTTGGTTCCTCCTTGATACTTCCACTCAGTCCTTTTATATATCATGTACATCGTCCTTTTTATTTTGGTTGGTAGTGGATGTGTCTCCACCCAACATATTGGACCAAAATAATTCATTATATGATATCTTTTATTCCTTTATTTTGTGGATGAGATTAGTTAGTTGCGGTTTACTACATTTTACAGCTTATGTATACATACAAGGTCCATGTACTTCGTATGTATACAGCTGGCATGTCTACGTACTTGGTCCTACGTATTTTGGGACTGGGGCATTATAATGGAAGTACAAAATACCTTCTTGAAGTTGGTGATGTTGAAGGTGTTGTTCTCTAGTGGTGCAAGCTAAGGCGAAGGCTCCCTGGGTGTGACTTCAGTAGGTCTTGTCACAGGTTCGACAGTATGGGTTGTAGAATTCCTGTTGGTCACGACCGTTTGCACTAACTACCGTAGGGTATCAAGTTGCCCTTGCTGTATCTTGAATTACGCTTCGAACCGGGCTCCAAATTGGGCCTGTCGCCTTTCGGATTGTAGGTGCAGCTTTTCGCTTTCTTATTGGAATGTTACGGCCTGCCTCTGCTACATTTCGAGCATATGCAGTATTCGCTCCACAGGATTGCCAGAAGGCCCGACTTCGAAAGGCATCCTCCCCATTGGGTGACGGAAGGCTCGGCTACGAAACTACTCGTGCCGCCAGAAGCGCTTGCTTCGTCTTCTGCCTGAGGTTCCGTAACTTCTGGGATAAAGACAACTCTCGTAAGTTTCAGAAAATATTCTGAGTTAACCATATGAAATAACTCATCTTATCGACACGAGGTCAACAGTTCGAGACTGGAGGCTAAGGACGTAAAGCCGTGCTCTGATACCATTTTGTCACGTCCTGATTTCGAAGAATTGATAGTCGTCCCCCGGACGTGATGTCGTGTGAACCGAGGTTGCGATCGCACAAGGCATAGTCATAAGGTTATCCGAAACACAACATCTCAGAGAGTATGTAGAGAAATTGAACAACACATTGAGACAGAATTTTTTACATTTTTATTGATAATAGACATCATTTTACAAGACTATATTACAATCATGCCGCACGGGCTTACAACATGACTCGATTTACAAAAGAAGCGCCGATGAGATAGTCGTTCCATACATTACATCCCTGAATTTACCATAAAAGTATTCTAGCCACCTGGGATAGAGGAAAGTCGAGACATCTTCTTGGACTGATTGCAGAGAGTCTTCAGAAGTGGTGCAACGAGTCTTTGACTCACGGTCGAAGCTTCAAACGCGAATGTCACCTTGGTTAGTTGGAGCACTCCTCCTGATTCGTAGCACATGTAGAGAGTGAGGGTCATTATAATCACGTGTACTGGCGAGTGGCTAATTTAAAATCCAAGCTCTCATTTATTCAAGAAGTTTTATAAAACATGTTAGCTACTTTGTGATCTTTCTAACCAGCCTGATCGATTTGTATGTTAACATGTTAAGATGCAAGCATACGATAGGCAACATAATGTAAGTATGATAAATCTTACCCATAGCAGAGCATGTCATTGTAGCGTAACTTACCATGTTCCTTTCCTGTCAGATTTATTACAAAAGCTTGTAAACAATGTACAAGTGGGGGTCACTAGAAATTCAAGCCATCTTGGACATATAGCTTGGTCGAGTCGGCGACCCTTTCAGCTAGGGTAGTAGCCCTGCTGAAAGTTTCGAACGACCCGTGCTAGCATACAACACAACTACCTTACATTCCTTTTAGGTCAAAACGGTCCCATGGCCTCGGGTTGCCATTCGAGGAAACGAAACCTTGTGCACAAGTTGTCCATGACCGTGCTAGGCTAAATTAATTATTCAAGCATGGTCTACAAAATCTTTGAGAGTTAGCCAGTTTTCAATGTGTGCCGCCATATCGTTACAACATACGTTAATTGATTCAATTTTTCGTTTTGCACAGATTTATAGCAAGTATTCGTGAAGAATCGTGCTATAATTTATTGATTCTACACTATGAATACAACCATGCATTTTGCGTTTCATGTTTGATTTGAAACTAGAGTATCGAGGGAAAGGAGGTCAGCCACTCATTTTAGTCTCACTGAAGAAGAGGGACTGGTTGGCCGCGCTTAGATGTCACCTACGCGATCACCTGAAATCACACAAGCAACCGATTAGAATACTGTGTCATTCAAGGAGTTCGATACAAATGCTGAGTTCGAAAACACAAGCCATAAAAACTTGTCACGATCTGCACCCGCTTTTCGGGAAACGAGCACATAGCCAAGTCCAGCCTATGCTGCAACATCGACAGCAGTACCCTGTCTAGGTTTCAATGCCAATCTCAAATACAACAAATCATATCTAATTGCTCATTCACAATAACTATTTTATTTACAAATCCAATAATACAAAAACCTGCAAAAATAAATAAATACAAGAAATATCTAATCTATCTAGACTCTGTCGGCCTCCAAGGTCTCTATCTCACCCTTATAGTCCATAGCACAAAATTAGGAAGCATGACAAGTCGCCTACAACGATCTAGTCAGAAAAGGAGCAAAGTACAACCCTATTGCATTTATGTAACTTAATATAAAATAAGCTAGACAATAGAGATGCAGTAGAGAATATAGAAGACATATATATGAACTGGAAACAATAAACATGTACAAGAACTACTGGCAAGAACATTTATGAATAAGATAACTAGCAATGGACATGTACAAATAAAACCGATAGTGCGTTAAAATGCGCTTCGATATGTGAGGCATATCAGAGATGAATATCCATAATAAAAAGGTACGACTAATCCATACATGCGTTGTATGACTTAGTTACCCACAATAACAATCATTGGGCTTTGTTCACATACCTACTAAGCATTTCCCCTCCCGACTCACCAAACAGTCAATAAACGAGCAATAATACAATCAAACCTATCGTGTCACAATCATGTCTCAATAGGATACTCAATAAAACACAATGTTTTGATAGTATTATAATGTAATGAGCACATAAAGCAATAGTGTACTTGCCTCAAGTTAAGTTGTAGTTGTTGTGTGACTTGATCAAGCTGGCACAAAATAGGTTAAAAGCTATAGCCATAATTGGTCTGAAGGGATAATGATGTCGAGATCCATAACATCCAATTATTCCCAGATAAGTCCAATATAGAGAAACTCCAAAGTCATCGTTATGGCTAATCGTGACCAAATTGGTGAATTACCGATCAAATCTAAGTTCAATAAATAAAATAAAATATTAAACAAATTTCTAAATTTCTAGAAAAAATTATATGTTGTAGATCTTCGTGGCAGCTTTCCAAAACTTCAAACAAAACACAAAACGGAGTTCGAGATCTCCCAAAATCTCCAAAATAGTATGAGACATTAATTTTTGGACAACCGACACTCAAATAAATTTCTAAAAATTTACTTAAATAATTATAAAAATAAAATATATTTTTGGAAAGTTAACCTCGATATGCTTCTAACAAAAAACTGGAGGTAAAACGGAGTCCAGAGTTGGTCGCAACAGCTTCTCATAGTTGCTATAGCTTCAAAACAATGAGGCTGAATTTATGACGAATTGTGGCCTATTTTGGACGAAAAAGAGAGAAATTTTGGAAAAGAAAATATGGGAGATGACATAGGTTCAATAGGTATATATAATGGGTAGTAAATACTTAATTAGGATTAGATAGGAAGGGTTTTGTTTTTGGGAGAAGAATAAGGACTCCTTAAATATATGGAGATTGACACAATTTTCTAATTTGGAATGGTCAAGAATCTAATGAATAAATCTTTCCATTAAATTCAAATCAAATCAATCTTAAACCTATATGGATCAAATCTCAATACATAATTGATCATAATAAATAATATCCAATATTGTCAAACAAATTTAAAGTATAATTGCATAAATTCAAATCTTATAGAAATAGTTAAGCAAATCTTTTTATTGGTCAAAGATAATAGTCATTAATTTTAAAGCTAAATTAATCAAATCTAAATCTAATATTTGATTACAATAATAATTCAAAATAATATTTCATATTATCAACTAATATTTAAGACATACTTAATAAACTCAAATCTTAAAATAATTTGGCAAATCTTTTGTCATTCAAAAATATTGATAGTTACCTTTTATAGAATTAAAAATAAAAAGTAAAAAAAATATTTTCTAACTCGAAAATCTTTGAAACCAAAAAACAAATAAATTTTTTTAAAAAAAATTCGGGAAGTGGGCTTACAAAAACTATCAAAAAAATTTACGAAAATGCTTTCACGAAAATCAAAGCCAAAGATCAAGTGCGGTATTAAAAGCAGAGTAACGGGAGGTCTCTTTCGACCCAGCCGCAGAGTTTATCTTCGAGGTACAACCCCTGAATATGGGACTTGATTCTGAAGAAGTCTTTCCATAACGAGAAAAGGATATTAATTCAATCATTCTCGTTCAACAGATTCAATCGATCCCGATCTATTGGTTCCGACTGACTCAGTAGCAACATTGTTTCTTTCTTGCACCCCGTAGACGAAAATGGGACACGATGTAGGGACGGGGCAGTACAAAAAGCATTGTTGTGAATGATGCAAGTCTTTAATCATCATACTGGATCAGAGCATAAAATTTAAACGATCATTGTTTATATGTCAAACACTTCATATCGTTATGTTACATCATTTGTGTTTGTTATTTTGTTTGAGAGAAGTTTTTATTTTCCATACTATCTTAGCTGGTGATGATTGTGGAGTCTTTTTTTCCAAGAGCAATAATGATTTTTCGGATGGAATAAAATCTCAGAATGGTAGTGGTTTTCCATGGTCTTAATTATTGGAAAATGTTGAAGTCAATATATATAACCATTTGCACTCTCAATCTTTTTATACATCTAATGCCTCCTATTTCTACCCACAACCTTCCATTTCACCATCACTTGGTCCTATTCTCAACTATGTAAACCAATTTCCTATGAACTTGTATTCCAACAAAGTTCATCCCTCACATAGGATATCAAGCTTCAATGAATGCCTCACATTTTGCTAGAGAGAATCAAAAATTACATCATCTAAAAGAGAGGCAGAAAACAAAGTAACACTCTAAATGATCAAACTCAAGAGTTTGAGGCATCTAATGGTCGTCGTCAAAATTGGACAAAAGAGGAAGATGTGGCTTTCACAAAAGCATATTGGCACATCTCTATTGATCCAATTATTGGAAAGGATCAATCTAGTGACACAATGTTGTCTCGAGTAAAAGCAGTTTGGAAAGAATTTTTGGGAGAGAACTTTGTAGAGGATCATCCACAAAAAGGTCTGTTTAAACGTTGGTGCATCACTCAAGGGGCAGTTGACAAATTTGATTCAATTTATGAGGCATTGGCTAGGTCTCTAAGGAGTGGACAAACGCAGATGATTTGGTAATAACTTATTATATTTTTTAGTTTTTTTTTGAATTTTTAGTTAAATTGATCTTATGTCATCATCAATTTTCTAATATTTTTCATCATTGTTTGCATTTTGTTAGAAAACGATGGCTCATAAGGCATTCAAGGACAGTCAAACTGAAACTGAAACTGAAATAGAAAAAAGGAAATCATTTTTGTATGAACACTGTTGGGTTGAATGCACAAAAAATGCAAAATGGTGTATGCAATAGCTTACAATGACTTCTTCAAAGCGGCATAAACCAAATGACGGCAAACATCCACAAATCCAAATTCTTCAACTGGAGAAAATCCCTCGTTGATGGACAAATACAATGAACAAATTAATGTGGATGCCACTTATGGGGGTGCAATTTTCGGTGATGGGGTTGTTAAACCTCCTGGAAGGAAAATTAGCAAATATAAAAGATGCAAGGGCAAGACAAGACCGTGTGGAGGTTTTGAGAAATTTTAAAAAAAGTACAAGAGCAAGTAAAACGCCAAAAATGAGTATGAACTACAAAAGTTTGTAATAAATGAGGAACTAGCATTGAAAAAGAAGATTCAACGACACAGAGATAAACAAAGAGTTATGAATCAAGACCTCTCCAAGCTTACTCCCTCAGAATATGAGTTATGCAACATATTGAACTTCAATACTGAAAGATGGCAAGAGGAAGACTTCCACCATTAGTTATATATATGATTGCTTTTGAGATAATCCAAGACACTTGTATGTTTGGATTAATCTCTTTATTTGTGTATTGCATGTGCCATCTGTATGTTTGGATATTTTTTTATTGGTGTATTGGCAAATTAAGATGACTGAATCTTTTGGTATATGGGGTCTTGATTATGTCCCTGTTTTCCATGAGCTGGTTGAATACGGGTAGGATTTTTTAGCATGTTGGATTGCTGTAGAAGTTCTAATAAAGATGAGGTGATGGTTTCCTATTTATGATATTTTTGTAGTTGAATAGGAGGTTGAGAGGAAAATGCTGTAGTATGTGGGTTGGAATAGCTCTCTAGTATGCTCGTGCTTAGATGCCTACAACTCTGTTGTGTTTCCTCTTCTATGTTACTGCACATTCGAAAATGGGCGCTGTAAATTAAAGTAAATGCCTACTTCATTGTTTGAAGCCAATATGTCATTTTCATATGTTAAATCATGCTCATATTATAAGTTGCATGTCAATCTTCTGAAGATTCTTGTTCATATAGGTTGCAACTTGCAGTGTTGTCCTGCTTATTTCTTCAATGGGACATTCAGTTGCAGTAACATATTAGTCTTAAAATACAACAAGCCATGTTAGAAATGATGAAAACATAAGAATTCAATATGCTGAAAAAATCTCCGTTAACTTTAGGCTATTAAAAAATCTTTTGAATTGCCCTCTCATGACATCATATAAAATAGTAGTGGCAAAATTTTACAACAAATACATAGAAAATTTTGAATATTGCATTAACACAGGGCCGGCCCTGAGTTAATGGGGGCCCTAGGCAAAATTTTTAAAATGGGGCCCATATAATATATAAAAAATTAAACTAAAAAGTGTTACAGCCAAGGCTAGAACCTAAGGACCTCTAGTGTACAAGTTTAACAAACTAACACTACACCACATTGTTCTGTGATAAAGGAGGATAATGTTATATATAGTTCTATTTTCAATACAAGATTACTAATATATAATATATATATATATATATATATATATATATATATATTTTCAATACAAGATTACTAATATATATTATATATATATATATATATAAGATATATATATAATATATATAAAATATATAATATATATATATTATTTAAATTTATATAATATATATATATATATTATATATATATATAGATATATATATATAGATTATATATATATATAAAATATATATATATATATATATATATTTAAATTTATATATATATATATATTATATATATATATATATATATATATATATATATATATATATATATATATATATATATATATAATTTAAAAAATATATATATATATATATATATATATATTATATATATATATATATATTTATATATATTAAAAATATATATATATATATATATATATATATATATATATATATATATTTGAAATATATATATATATATATATATATATATATATATATATATATATATATATATATATATATTATATATATTATATATATGTTTTGAATAATTTTTTTGGGCCCCCAAATTTCATGGGCCCTGGACGGTCGCCCTGGCCGGCCCTGCATTAACATATGCATAGAAATATTTTTCAGAAACATATAATAAATAGACATTGCTAACAAAACTGGAATTTAAGTATATGGTTCTATATTTGTACACTTGTTAAGTGGCAAGACACCCTTTTGTAAGGGAAAAGGATAATACAACCGTGCTACAAATTAGTACCAAATTAATGTCATTGTCAGTTGGAAACATTTTCAAAAGGAGTAGCAATATCTGGACACTCACACTACCAAAATAAGACACTTTATCGACGCACAATTTTTTTGGTAAAGTGTACAAAAACGCGTTATTCAGATTAGCGACATTTTTAGTGAGGAAAATCTTTGTCGCGTATTTTCGTGGTTGCTAACACAAAAATGTCGCTATTGTGGCATAAAGTAGCGATGTCAGCACGTCGCTAATATTCTAGTGGATAGCATTTTTTAGCGACGAGGAGTAGCTATCAGCAATGTCTTTCTTTGCTAAATGTCGTCGACCGTTCAGTAGTTAGCGACGTTTCGTTCAGACGTTATTTGCGACATTTGGCAACGACTTTGTTGACATGGCAAAATTTGCCATGTCATCCGCTTAGCAACGTATAACGACTGTTTGCGACGTCTGCGATACATGCTAGTGATGTTTCAGATGCACGTTTAGCGACGTCTTCCTTCATCGCTGAACGTTGCTAAACATCGCTAAAATGCAAAAGAAAATAAAAAAATAGAATTCTGTTTGCTTATTTCCATTCAGAATCTACCTGTAATTTGAATTACACTTTATAAATAGTAGACTCAGGGCAACCCTACGTAGAATTTCTTGGGTTCGTCGACCCCTTCGTTGGAACACTCAACACCGGGTAAAAAAATAGAGTTATAATATGTCATCCACACAGACAATGATGGAAATGTTCCAATAATCAAATAATAGAATCAAACGATAAAAGCCATAAATAATCGGGTGAGACAACCCCACTACCAAACAGCTATAAAAAGAGTTTATGTCCAATAAAGATCCAAGAATGGGTCAACAAAGCACATAATGTCATTAAATGTAAAAATAAATACATAAAGACCCAAAAATGGGTCAATAAAGCACAACACAACACAACACATAACAATATGTCCAATGAAGGACTATGACTGGTCAACAGAAGGAGAAGAAGAAGTACGACCCTACATCTGGAACATAAACCTATATTGCTCTGGTGTAAGCATCACTAGTGACGAATCAAGAGGAGGAGGAGGAGGCAGTAGAACCGATACTATCGGTCTCGATGCCGATGCACGATCAGAAAGCGTCTTCTCCATGGCTAGCAGTCTAGAATTGTATGAATCCATAACAGCCGTCAGCCTCGAAAGCTGACCGCCCATGGCCAGCTGTGTCCCCTTCACCGCCTAAATAACACAATCTGTCCTCTCGCTTACCCTCTCATGGTTCCCTGCGCCTCCTTCATGGTGCATTTGAGCATATCAAATCGTGCAGTAAGTACCGCATCGTCCGTCTGTGGCTGAGACTGGGGCTGCTATGCAATCCTCTGCAGTATCTCAGCGCTCAGTAACCTGGCAACGCAAGCTCTCATCGACTTGGGCCAACTCCTGTGAGGGCTGTAGGGAATACACACTGCCAGAGGGGGGCCCTGGATGATAGGGTCATCACAAAGGCACCGTAGGATCCCGTACTATAGTACGTTCCCTCTAAAGACCACCATCGACGGTCATCCAGAGCTCGTCGCACCGACCGAGGGGGAGAAGGCTGCAAAGAAGTATCAACCCCTCCCTTTGTAGGTATACTAGCACTCGTACGCTCACGTAGCCTAAGAAACTCATTATAGAAAGGTACGCATCTTGATAAGAATAATATTTACTATCCAATCGTTGTAGTTGCTAATATCTAAGGTACTTATTAATATCTATTGCATATTTTCTAAGTTATATTAAATTAACGAAACATAAATTCATACTTACATAGCTAGTGGCCCTCTCATCGATGAGCTTTCCATCCTTCTGATGGGTGGCCAGGAAGACGGTCGCCATGTTGGCGTCCTCACCCTTTTGTATCTGTTAAAATTAATTTGTTTGTTATTGAAATTAAACATTTTGTTCGTACTTTCATTAAAATAATATATATCAATAAAATACATACCAAGAAAAAATAATGTTTTGTCACTTTCTTACCCTCATCCTACGACCTTGCCTTCTTCGACCTTTCCTTGTACCTAGGATCGTCGAATTTAGCCCTCATCGCAATCCACTACACGGGTGTGATCCAACCTTGGATCAGTTTTCCAGAGTGCTCTCGAGCCTTTTGGCCGTCGATTGCATCACGGATCAACTTGGCAACAATAGCAGGAAATTGCTACTCGATCATCTCAGCCTGGTGTAGTGGATAAAAATATATTTTCTATAAGAATTAAAATAGTTAGTTATAATATGCATAAAAGATGATTGATATTAAAAACAATAACTTTAGTTAACTTGAAGTGGGCAAACTATATTGCCTTCCTCTCATTGAGGCATCCGAGTAGTTGATTTAAGGGCCACCATAGTTGAACCTCAGAAATAGCTCCAGTGCCCTCTGAACTGACATGGGACGATATCTATACAACGATAATTATATTCATGAATATATAGATATGTATAAATTAGTGTGAACTAATTAACTTACTTTGTAGGCCCGTCGGACCAAATTTCTATTATCTTCTCGTCCGTGGCACGCATGGGGAATCACTCTAATACGGGGACGGAGTAGGTTCGACCTCTTCCATCTACTCCTTCGTCTCTATAGTGTGCCAGCAGGAGGAACGCTGGGCGGGGTAGTAGTCTCATGCCTGGAACTGCCCGTGTCCCAGGAGTACTACTACGTACCGTCTACACAATCTACGATGTGACTGGTCGGTACACTGGAGCACTCGAAGATGAGTTCCGAAAACATCATCCGATAACGGAGGAGCACTCCGTCCACCCTAGAACCTCTACCTGGACGGGGTGCTCCTTTACCTTGGGACTGACCGAGGTACGATCCTCTTTGTCCTGCCATACTTGATAATAACATATGATAAAAAATAGACATATACAAGAAATATAATACATATTCTAATTAAATATGCATGCATTTAAAAATCATAGTTTATAAAAATTAGACCTGGAGCAATCTTCGTTGAATTTTTAGATAATAACCAAGTCTAATAATAATATCCAAAAAACATCCAAGTCAAGTTAATAACTATAAAGTCTAGTCCAGAATAAAGCAACGACATCCAATAAGTCTATCCGAGACAAATTCGGACAGAAGTCTATGCCATAGCCAGAAGTCTAATCCAGAAATAAGTCTACCGAGACAAATCCGATCAAAGTCATATCATATAACTCTACGCTCTACGCTGGGGCAGATACCAATCCCTTAGATATTATGCATAAGCAGATACATGTGATTAAGATCCGCTGTAGGAGCTGGGTGTTTGGAACTCCTGGTGCCACTGCCTTCTGGTGACAATTCCTCCTTACATCGATCTCGACTTTAGGAATCAATTCCTCCTTAATAGTAGGAGGTACCAATTTTTCTTAACAATATGAGGTAGCACTTCCTCCTTAACAACGATCTCGGCTTTAGGTATCACCTCCTCAGTAGCAGGAGGTACCACTTCTTCCTCAGCAGCCATCAGTGCCTCTCTCAAGTGACGTGCTCAGATCATAGGTGCCATCTGGTAAATTGATGGAAACATATAAATTAACTAGTGGTTTAACAAATGACAATACATTTTACAGGTTAAATAGATGTTATATGACATATTTTATATTTTATTTTCAATCAACTTCTGAAAATTCATCTTTTTATTTTTTTCATCCTCTTCTTCCTCTTCCTCCCCATCTTCACTTTCATTTACTTCTTTTCCTCTTCGGATACTTCTACCGCTTCTACATGATTAGATTTGTAATGAAGAACTTCTATCATATCCACATCAACTGTATTTGTTATGAGAGGTAGCTCGTCCCCTGATAAGCTATTTCGTCAATATCGTAGGTATTTTGGCTTTAGTCTTGCATATTACCTACCAGTCCAATCTCGTTGTTGTCCGTCTAGAATTAGTGAAGTAAACGAGCTGAGCCTGGCGTGCTAGGATAAATGGTTCGTATCCTTGATATCGACACCGGTAGTTAATATCCCACTACTAAAATACAGCGAATTAGCGACGGCCATATCCGTCGCTAATCCGTCGGCAATCGACTTAGCGACGGATTGTCGACGGAATTTGCCTAGAAAAATCCGTCATGAAATAGTCCGTCGCTAAAAAAAGTCTGTCACTAAGCTGTCGCCATTCGACGGCTTAGCGACGGACTTCCGTCATCAAGAATCATACATTTAGACGACGGCTAGCCGACGGATTTTCGTCAAATCAAGTATCAGGAAGTTTCTGATACTACTTTTTAGCGACGGACAAGTCCGTCGGTAATACGTCGGTAACCTGTATATCAGAGAGTTTCTGATACAAAATCCGTCGCCAATCCGTCGGCAGTAGTCGCTAATGCTCGACGGCATAGCGACGGATTAGCGACGGGATATCCGTCGCTTAGGCTATGGAAATCTTCATGTTTCCAGAACCTTGGCGACGATTAGTCCGTCGCTAATCCGTCGACATCCGTCGCTAACTGGAAAATTTTCAGTTAGCGACGGATATTTCGTCGCTCAGTCATCGCCTTCTGTCGCTTGGTAGACACAAGTCCGTCGCTAACTGGAAAAGTTTTTAAATTTTTTTGCATAAAACAGAGCATTCCCTGTTCGTACAACATCCGAAACATCACATATGCATATACCTCACACAAACCAACAAATCAAATACATCACACACCAATATAAATATCTATCACAAATACATCACACAAACCAACATACATCACACACTAATATCCAAACATCCATCACAAACTAATATCCAAATATCCACCATTATCCCAAACATTCACCAATACCATGTGACATATCCGAAATTCATAAATTTCAACATTTAAAACACATTTTCAATATTCAAATACAATAACATCAATAAGAAGGAGGAGGTGGATCGTCTGCTAATGTAATCCCGCTGCGCCCGACGAAGATACTCCTCCACCATGTGTGCCGGGAGGGTATCAAAGACATGCCCTGGAAGTTGGCGTAGCTGCTCTGGTAATATCATGTCAAGGAGTGTCATCACAGCAGGAGACGGTACCAGAGGGGCAGCAGGGTTAAAAAAAAGACCCCCGACGGAAGAAGGATCAGGAATATCCGAAGCACCGGGAGCAACAGTAGACAGACCGGGAGAGAAGAACCAAGAGCAGACGGACCAGGAGCAGAAGAACCGAGAGTAGTAGAAGGATGCGGATAGTATGTGGTCATATGCTCCTGTAAGTTCGACACCACCTCGGTCAGAATCGCAAGCTGTGTCCTCACATCATCGCCTACCGGGGTCACGGGAGGAGGAGGCGAGGGTGGTGGAAATCTCGGAATTGAAGCCTGCAATGACGCCAGGGAGCCGCATCCGTAGAGGCCCTTTTCTAAAGCCGCCGATGGTATCAACGAACATGTCGTTGAAGCAAGAGGCCATAGAAGAGGACGTCTGGGGGGCGTCGTTTCGTCGACATCCTCAGCAGCAGGGGCTGAACCCGTCTAAGGGCCTCACGATATGCAGCCTATCCAATGAATGTGTTATACTATAAGTTTTCCTAAGTTATAATCTAAATCCTATGTTTCCCTAAGTTATAGTCTGAATCCTAAGTTTACCTAATTAAGTTAACAATACTTATAATTCTAACAAAATATCATAAACGTAAGTACTTACATCAGTCTTCTTGGCCCTCGTCGACAAAGCTTCCGTCCTTCCACCTCTTGTGCATATATTGGAATACATCGTGCATGGTGATGAGTCCGCCTCTTTTCCCTCCTTTACCCGTTGGGCCTATACAAAATATTCGTAGATTTAATTAACTTTGTATATTAATAGTACCGAATTAGATAGTGAAATGAATTTGCAATATCTCACCAGATCTGCACGCGTCGCTGCCTGGGGCCTTGCCCCCCATATGCAGACCCGCGGCCATCGATTCGCCTTCGCTTTCTCCGATTTCTGCTTGTACGCAGGAGTATCCATCTTCTCCAAGATCTAATCATAATACTCCTGTCGGATCCAATCCTTCTTCGAATGCCCCGACGAAGTCATACACCGCGTCCCGTATTTTCCGGCGGCGCTTCTGTAGGTCCTGCGGATCGCCTCTGCGATGGGGGGGCCACCAGAACGTCCTCTGACATACAAATTCAATTATACGTAACTATAAAAAGTAGATTAAAGAGTAATTAATAATTACCCATATATATATATATATATATATACCCTCATCTCGTCAAGCCAGGCGTACTGCAAGCACCTCAAAAAAATTAAGGTAGGGGCCATGGTAGCCATTAGAAATTCGAGACCAAAATCCTAATATCCACTATTATGTGAGATCCTAATACTAAATAATCCTTTTTACTACACTCCGTGTACATCGCGGTCCAAAATTCGATAGGTCGCTTTAAAAAATGTACAACTTCTTTCTACGTGGATTGGATCTATCAAATCGAGTTCATTGGGATCTATCAAATCAAGTTCATTGTGAGCATTGTAAGCATAAGCCCACATGCCACAAGGATCAGACTCATAATAAGATGCCCAAACATGCATTGACAATTTCTAATTTACACAATCGATGTCTATTAACATGACAAACAAATGACTTCAAGCATGACTCTCATGATTGCAGCTTAAGAACTCCCAACATTTTTATACATGCATTACAAAAAAAATTCAATCTTGACCGTGCCATAAAAAAAACCAATCTTAACCGTGCCATAAAAATCAATCTCGACCGTGCCATTACATTTATATACATACATTACAAAAAATATGAAAAATATTAAACTCCAGCCCACCTCCGCACGCCTCCCCCCTCCTCCCCCGCCCCCACACGTGACCTACTCACCCGTCGACCCCCCCTAAGCCCCCCGGCCGGGCCCCCACCCCCGTCTCCTCCCCCCCAACCGCCAAGACACCGACCCTGCGACCTCCCCACCCGCCGCCCCACCCTAAACCCCCTCCTCCCCCCGACCACCAACACCCCCGGCCCCTCTCCCTTCGGCCCTACCCCCCCGCTACCTACCCACCGTCGCCCCACCCTAACCCTCCTTCCTCCCCCCGACCACCAACCCCCCCGGCTCCCCTCCTTCCGCTCCCTATCCACCCACGACCTCCCCACCCGCCGACCCCCCTCCCTCCGGCCCCCTCCCTCCATTCCCCTAACCCCTCCCGCGGCTATGATTCCCCCTACGGGGTGCACCCCCCCGACCACCAAGAGAGAGAGAGAAGGAGATAGACATACCTGAGTGAGAGAGAGAGAGAGAGAGGTGAGAGAAAATTTTGGAGGGAATAAAAAATTTCCCCTTCGTCGGTTCATTTTATGATAAGGCACAGTATTTAGCGACGGACTAGCGATGGACATCCGTCGCCAGGCCGTCGCTATACCCCGCTAGTTTACCGACGGATAATCCGTCGCTATGTGGTCACCCAATTTTTGTGCCAATTTTTCTAACATTTTTTCGCAAAATATTGATAGCTGGGCGACGACATAGTGACGGGTTATTTTTTCGTCGCTATATGTCCGACGATATAGCAACGGATTTTCGACCAAAATTTACCCTTAAAATTAAAAAAATAATTGGCTGCAATTCGACGAAAGACCATTGCTGTTTCGTCGGTAGTCCGTCGCTATTAGCGACGGAATACATCCGTCGCTAAAGTACTGTATTTTGGTAGTGTCCATAAGACCATGCTTGTCAATTTTCAAAACTTGATCTTAGATCGGATCGAACCAATCATACTTGAATAACACAATCTTAGCCGGCTCTGTGCCATGTTCGACGTAATAAATTGTTCGATGTAACAAAAGGTTGAATGAACTTTTTGCTTTATTGAACGTATAAGGTATCTATGTACAAAGAAGGAAGTCCTAAATATGATATTCTAAGTACAGGGAGAAGCAATTTTTGGAAAAGTGTGACGATGGAGATCGAGCACGACAGCGGCTCCTTTACTCCGTTGACGATCTGACGATGAATCAACCTTGCTATGGCTCTCTAGCACTTTTGATGGGACTCTGGGGTCACCGACCAAGAGGCTGTCTGGATGAGAAGATCCCTTGAAGATGGTTGGTTGGTTCTTTGGTTGATAGGTGGATGAGGGTGGTCGACTCTTCGTGGATGGAGATCGCTGCTTAATTGAAGATTTTTGATTTTTAATGTTCTCTCTGTCTTTTTTATCTATGTTTTGGTGGAAGAAAAACTCTTTCTATTTATGGAGAATCGAGCACATATACGATGTGCATTAGGGTTCCTGAGATATTAAAGAATCTACCATCATTGCACGGTGCGGGCTTCTGTGGCGCTGACACGTGGTAAACGTCGAGATTCCTTTCAAACAAGATCTTCGGTGGTTATAAACATAACCGAAGTAGGTGACACATGGCACGTGCCGATTTGCTTGCTTGGATACAGTCGAGTAAATCTTAGGATTTCATCTTAGATTTGGAGTCTAATTGATCCTCATCTAAGATTTAAATCAATATAATATGATATCTATCATAATTTAATCCCAATCTTCTCTGCAAGAGACAGTTTAAACAAACCAATTGAGGTGGACCCATGGTTCCTACGCCTCTGGTGAGGACTAAGTGCTGCTGCGCTTCTGTGGCAACGAGTAGACCGTGCTTCTGGAGACGACGGAACCTCTGTGCTTTCAGGCGACGAGTGGACTTGGCTTCGAATGACAACGAGACTTCTGTACATATAGAGCAACTTACGAAGCTGTGTTTTGGGCTACCAGAGTCACTGTGCTGTAGGCAAAAAGTAGGCTTGTGCTTCAGGTTGGAGAGGTTACTGTGCTTTTGGTGCGACATGTTGACTTGCATTAGTTGCGATGGGAGTTCCCAAGTCTCTTGTAGAGAAGTAACTTAAGCTTCTGCTCCGGAGCAGATGACTGTGCCATGGGAATGGAGATAGTATGCCTCATACGGATGCAGGTAAGTAGCTGTGCCTCTGAACAGTGGAGGCATTGGTTTCGAAAGTAAGGGTATGATACCCTTGCGCGTCTAAGATTGGCGCACGCAGATAGCTGCGCCTATGAAGTGAAGACACCAGCTTCTGGAATAAAAGAAGGAGAGGAGGGCCCTTCCACCATCTTGTTTCTGAGGTTGGCGCAGGCAAGTGGCTGCACCTCTGGATTGAAAGCTCTGGCTTCTTCAAGGTGCTAGGTTGCTGATATATTTCTGAGAGGCTGCGCCTACAAGAATATCAGAACATGCTTCGGTGGAGGTCAATCCTCCAGCGTGTGTATCAAAAAGAAGGAAGGCTGTGCTTCGATGAAGATTGCATCCCTTGTAGATCCCTCTAGGCTTCTGTCGAACTAGTACTAGATCCTTTGTAGAAGAACAGAATTAGTCCCTTACGTATAGTCTTGAGTGTCTGTACTAGACTTTGGTAGACATAAAAATGAAGGGACTTCTCTCCATATCTTCTGTTTTGTCTTTTCAGCACTGAGCCTGAGTCTTTTGCATCTTCTGCGCTTTGGCGAAGGGCTGTCTTCAGCTGAGATTTTTTATGCTTCTACATGCCATAGTTATATGTCAACTCCACAATCTCCCGTAAGATGCCATAGAAATTATTGCCTGGATCGACATCTTTGTAGTTTGTAGATTTGATACACACAACTATTTTTTGTCGACCGGAAAGCTCTTTTTGATCGGAGCATTTGTTGACTTAAACCTAAATCCATTTACACAATAGCTTGACTAGATTTTGACGACATAAATTGGCCCCTTGGATAGAGTTCTAATAGATTCATTCTCTAGTGTTGCGTCTAGACGATCAACCTAAATACCACAAGATAAGAAATTAAATTCAAGGTTCCGTTAATTACTGTATAAAGTGCATATACAAAAAGTAATTATCGAGCTCCTTTCATGATCAAGCTGATTTCGATAATTGACTTAAAATTTCGGCTTTGATACGTAAAGAAAGAAGACTATAGCTGATCTCGTCAAGCAAACCTTTTTAAGTTTATTCTATATTTTTCATTTATTGAGTCTAGGTTATTTTATGAGTCGGATATTACTGGCATGTAGACGATCATCCTCACAAAAACAAAACTATCTTTTTTTTCAAACCGAACCAACATCCAAAAAGCCATTCGAACCAAAATAAATCCTGAAATCCTACTAGCCGAACTCGGGTAGAGTTCTACCTGAACTCGGTCTATTTGATTCTCTTCTAGTCAGAATGAATACCTAGTCTTTTGGATCTCAAACGTTCAAAAATTTGAACGTTACCCTAACCGAGTTCTACCCAAACTTTGGTTAAAAAATACCTATAAATACCGAAGAGTTTTTTTTATTTTACTCACTTACCCATCTCATTCTTTATCTTCTTCATTCATTTTAAGCCTTCTTATTGCAAAGAGCTTTTCAATCTTCACATTTCTAAGACAACTCATATTCTTCAAAGTGCTGTTGTGTTCCGATTTTGAGTATTCGTGTAACGCCACAATCCCAAAATACGTAGGACTAGGAACACGTACATGCCAGCTGTATGCATACGCAGCCTACTCCAATATATGGAATCTATGCATACATACATAAGCTGTAATAAAAGAACTCCAGCTCATAACAACACAACAGGGTCACAAGCAATAACTATATCTCATCCACAACGACAAATAAAAGAAATGAGTAATCAACTGTCTCAACTGAATACAAATTAAATGGAATATCTATCGGGTGGAGACAAAGTCCACTACCGATCTACTAGAAGAAAATCAACTAAATGAATCAAAAGAGAGAGTAGCAACTGCATAAACCAACTACTAAAAAGGAAAATCAAAATAAGCTCCGCGAGTGAGCCCTACTCGGCTGCGAAGGAAGAGTCAAGACCGGAACCGTACTCCTCAGGATACTGCTCGTCGTCCATACCTAGAGAGATCACCAGGTCCTCAGAGGGACGTAACAAGATACAGAAAAATATGCTACAATAACTGAAATATAAACAACAACTGGGCTACCTAACCATCTATGTGAAAATGCACTTTGAAGACAACGTTCTACACAGGGGCCTTCCGAAGCTAGAAACACGGTGCGTTAGCGTTTCAACCGAGACACTAGTGGTATCTAGAGAAAAGTAAATAAGTGCACGGCACACTAGCTCTCGGGTGAGTTACTAACGGCAGCTAGAGAAAAATAAATGCACGGCCCATTAGCACTCGACTGAGTCACTAAGGGCATCTAGAGGAAAGTAAACGAGTGAAAGCCCCTACGCCTAATAGTTGTCTTCTCCCATCCTATGCACTACATGTGCTGTATCCACATCACGACATTCCTAATAACTGATAAGTCTTCTAGACAACCATAACTATTTAGCAATTATTACCTATCGTACGACATGTGTGCACCGATGGCCAGTCGATACATACGTTCGAGATCTATATGAGACTCGTGAGTCGTGATACACAAGTGTCAGGGCCAATGAAGCATAGAATACTTTATACACATGAGGTCGTATCTTAACTCTAGGTCGATATGCATAAAGAAAAAGAAACGAAAAGAACGACTAATATAGTCGCTTGCACCCAAGTGGGACTTAGACGCACACTTTAAACAAATGAATAGAAAATAAATAAGTAAACATGCTGAAATAAATATGCATAATCAGAAATCATAGCAAGGTATACTTGCCTGGTGGTTGGAAGGTGTTTTGACGACGTCCAGTTGATAAATCCGACAAGTAAGAAGAAGCTACAAGAGTAGAACCTCCGCAAACATTCTTGGATGCTGAAACAAACACCAAAAACGTTCTCGGTTTAAAAGATATACCTAGGAAATGCATGTTTGAAAGTCAAATTCCAGAACAGGGGCAAAATCATAATTTCGGGTCAAAACGATGTCCGCGTTGGACCCGCTTTGCACTGAAACGCATGCCAGAACCTACTGTCTCTAAAGTTTTCAACTATATGTCTACAGATCCGGTTTGAGGATACGAACCCAACGGTATGTCCATTTTTGGATTTCGATGAGCTGTGCACAAAATCGCCCGTTGGATCGGGTCGCGGGCCCGCCAATTTTGGCGTTCCGATCAACCTTCTCAGAATCGGACCAAACTTGGCATGCAAGACCAGAATTTCAATTCGGACCTGTTATCGCAAGTTTCATCTCGATTTGACAAACGTAAACAAAGTAATTGGGAAATTTTGAAATAGGCCGATACGGCGTTCTTCGACGGATACACGTCAAATTCGTCGCGCACACGCAACCAATTTGAATTTCGTCAAAGCCCACAGTCCGCAAAGTCGATACTCACCTTTTGATGCTTTCGGTTCGCGACCATGTCACCCGATTTGGCGGGACGCACGTCGTATCGGGGAGATTTTTATAAATTTCTGTTTTGAAAAGCATTTTTTTTAAATTTTCGAAATCAGTTTTCTTGGTGCTCAGTCGAAGAAATCAGAATCTACAAAATGGGTTTTGTAGCCATATGGGTTGACTTCTAGGTTGTTCAATTAGATTTTTAATTTGGTCGATGGCTTGGCTAGAAAGGGTTTTCCAAACAGCACTTTGGGTTGGTTTACTCATTCCCTGTCTTTCGAGAAATCGAGTTCTCGACCTGATTTGGTTTCGATTTCTCAACAAGTTTGAATCAATTAAAAACGAACTACTTGTTAGGGTATTTAGATGGTTATGTTCTCTATACGTAGGAACTTACGGAGTCGGAAATGATTTATCCTAGATGGAGAAAAATGGCGACGAACATGCATACCTGACTGTGCTTGCAGTATTGCGACAGCGGCTTCTTCTTACGTGCGTGGTGGCTACGACAGCTCCGACCGGTGGCACGCGACTGCAGATGGTCAGAGGTGTGCGCGGGAGGTAGGGGGTTGTGGCGAGCCTTCCAGAATTTGAAGTCGAGGAGAGAGGGTTGGGGAGGAGTCTCTCGGTCAATATATAGCCATATATTTGAGTAAATTTTATTTCAATCTGTTCGAATTGAAATATTCCAAGATTCAGTGTAATCCTGTAGAGAATCATACTAGGATTGCACAAAAAAAATTTGAAAAGATTTGTGTTGATTTGAAGAAGTTCGAAATCTCGGATTTCCTATCTATCGAGCAAAGCTTGCGCAGCTCGGGCTGAGAGAATGAACAGTGCCGTAGGTACTGTTCACAATTGTTTTATTTATTTATTTAATTTTTTTTAAAAAAAGCTTATACATTTATATCTTTATATATATATATATATATATATATATATATATATATATATATATATATATATATATATATATATATATATATAAAGATATATATATATATATATATATATATATATATATATATATATATATATATATATATATATATATATATATATATATATATATATATATGTTTATATCTAGATATACACAAATAAATCTAAAAAAATCCTAATATTATCTATCTATATATTTAGTCTATTTAAATATAGGTACATATGCATATAAATTCAATTGGCCATAAAATCAAATAATGATAATATCTAATAATAATTATGATTATTTAATCACAAAAATCACTTTATTAATAATAAAATAATAAAAATTATCCTGTATAGTGAACTTATACTACCCCTTTATTCGAGTCCAGAAAATTATACAAATATTGACAAATACCTACTTAATAATAAAATACAAATATTTGTACAACAATAAAATAATTAGAAAAATGTACATCAAGTTCTAAAATAGTTTAAGAAATATTTGTACATACATAAAATATGCCTACCTGGCCATCTTTGGTCAACTACATGCCTACATGAGCTTGGAATTAGTTTGGGTCCAGTTCGGGCTGATTTGGTCCAACCGGGTCATCTAAAAATTAATATATTAAATAATAACTAATTAAATGATTTAAATGAGTCATTACACAACTTGGACTGGTTTTCCTACTTTGGATAGAACTATGACTAGACCTCCCCTAGTATAACTAATACACTAGTCAAGGCACACTGCTACCTCTTCTGTACCACAAATCCTAGCCGTCTTGTGCTCCAAAAGTCAACAATGGCTAAGATCATATTTAAATAAAAATTAATTTAAAACTACTCATAAATTCCTTAAAATCATATTTAAGGCAATTAAATAATAAAAAAATTTCCAAAAATTCAGGGGTTTTACATTCTTTTCAACTTATAAAATTTCGTCCTCGAAATTAGAAATAACGTACGATCGAGGAAAATGAAGTGCAAGATGGAGAAGGAACAGAACGCGAAGATCGTGTTACGATTTTCGTGCAAAAAAGATATACGGTTGTGTATATCGTCCTTGCACTCCCATATTTTAGCAGGGCACTACGATGACATGCGAACCGAGGAAGCGGATCGATTTATGGTGCTTACAAGAGTTACTGGTGTGATTTCTAACTTTATAGGATACCCTCATGTTTCTATATCTAATAAGGTTTATAACATAAACTTTCTAAGTCATTCTATGATCATGGTCATGCAATTGTAAATTTAACTAAGACGTCATACCTGTCTCTATGGCTCCTTGGTTTGGTGGTCCTGTCGCTATCATGTTGAATACCTGACCCATGTTTTGGTTGCCCCTTGGATATTCAATTGCTGCTGGCCTTGGCGTCTGTTGCATTGTAGTGGTTCTCAGCTGTGGACAATCTTTGGCATGATGCTGACTAGAACCACAAGATAAGTAATGCCCTAGACATCATCGACAATCTCTCTGAACATGACCCATCTTGCCACAGTAGTGGCATATGACCTTCTCCTGCACCTGATATGATCCTGCCCTCTGTGGTTGATGTTGTTGGTGTGCTAGGGGTCGCTTCACTGGTCCTGCTTGAGCATCTTTAGATGGTCCAACTGTGGTTGTTGATCGTCGACTTTGTACCTTTTTGCTTATTGTCTCCTGAGTTCTAGCCTCTGCCAAGATGGCTGCCTGTGAAACTCGCGACTCCGAACTAGTGTATCTCTGCAGCTCTATGCTCAAGCCTCTATGAAACCTCTTGGCCTTCTCCAACTCTGTCGAAACTAATCCGGGAGCAAAATGACTCAACCGACTGAACTCGGCATCGTATTCATCAACTGTCATGCTTCCTTGCTCTAATTGTAAAAACTGGTCATAAAGTGCATCCTTGGCAGTGTCAGAGAAATACTTTTTATTGAATAGCTCTTTGAACTCCTTCCATGTTTGATCAAGTCCTAGTCGTCTCTCCTCCGCGGCCCACCAATCATAAGCATTCCCTTCCAACTGTAACTTCACTGCCGTCATCCATAAATCTGCGGATAACTCCGAAGCCTTCAGGAGATTTTCTGTCTTCATTAGCCAATTGGTAATTCCTATGACGTCTTCAGGGCCCTTGAAGTGCAGAGGATTCATGTTGCGGAACCCTTCAATAGTACCCACAGAGGCTTGGGGTGCTCGGGTCAGTGCTGTGTCCAAACTCCTCCTAATAACCTCACTCTGCTGCATCTGGGCCTGTACTAATCTTTGGAGGATCTGGTCTGTAGTAGTCCCACCAGCCTGAGGCATGGGCTGCTGCGGGAGCATGCATAGCATCTGGGGCACAAACTGTGATCCGTACTGCGGGGGATATGAAGGATATGGATGGGGGTAGTGTGGAGGGTATTGGGGCGGATACTGCTAAAGATACTGGGGTGGATAGGATGGTGGATACTGTGGAGGCTGCTGGGGTGGATATGATGGTGGATACTGTGGAGGCTGCTGGGGTGGATATAATGGTGGATGCTGTGGAGGCTGCTGTGGTGGATATGATGGTAGATGTTGTGGAGGCTGTTGTGGTAGATATTGTCACGCCCCAGTACCGGAATGCTGAGACAGACTAGGCCAGCTACACCGTATGAGGTATATAAACGTCATACGGCGATCGTGGCTGTCAAGTGACTAGGGGGTGCATGCTACAATCAGGTCTCCTATGGTCCCACAGAGCATCTATGTCTCAATCAATCAAAACAAGAAGCAGTAAATAATAATCATATAAGACAAAGCAGTAAGGCGTCCCCGACGCTTCATCAAAATGATTCATGAGTCTAGCTATACAAAATGATGAGCTAGTTCCGAGAGTCAATAGTACATAACTATAGTCAGCTACAGTCTGATTTAATTATAATTATGCAAAGGAAACTAGTGTCCAGAACTGCCGGCTAAACATGTGCCGGTGGCTAAACGCCAAGTACAAAATAGAAGATATCAGAGCGGTGAAGAAGAAACCCACTCATGGTCCCTGGCGCCCATACTCCTGGTGTGCACCATTGTTCGGGTAGAAAGCTGGATCCTCTGGAGCTGCTACGGGATCTGGCCAAACAAAACCAGCGGGGTCAGGCCCCGAATAGCAAGTACCACAAGGGAGCACAAAAGAGTGAGATAAAACCCATGAGTTAAATAAGACCTGATTCACGAGTTATAGGCTTATACTATATCATCGAGATAATACGACACCCATACAACCAAACAAGGACAAACGGTGCCAATATTGTGCCGAGATAAGATATATCCTATAGCCATGGGCAGGTAAAAGGGCTTCTGATCGCGACTTCGGTCCATAGCCTATCGCAGCACAATAGCCCAACCCAACAACCAAACAAGGACATAGGTTGGACCACGCACCACGATAGTCCATGTTCCTCAGTTGCTAACAGAAGAGAACATATCACAAAACAAGTCAGCTTACAAGCGGCCAATCAATCCTACGGCTTTCTATGATTTGTCTGGGTTATCCCAGTAATACAATATATAGGAATCCTCAGACCATGTCAACCCAGCAGGGCTAGCCAAACCATATAATATACATATACACATAGAACTTTAATTATGCACCGGTCCCCCGTAAGGCCACCGTGCTAAAACATATAACACATAGCACGTAAGAGTCGGATATAGTCATCCACTATAGGCGGATAAAACTGTATCCGTGGCGGCCAACCCGACACGTCAGGACAGGACCTGGGGTGGCCAGTATGGCACGATCTCGGGATTCTTCCCACCCAATGCATCTACCAATTTAGGTTTCTTAGATTAACCCTATCTTGATATGGAATCACATGTCGTGGTCACATGATCATCCTCCTATATGTCGTACCATAGTACGTGTACCCTAAGTATGAATCCACATCGGCCCGATCTAGATCCATGCTTAGTGTAATGCTTCAAACAACAATCAATATACCACGATACTATTACTGACCAATTACCATGACTGTACTGGAAGGTACATATGTATTAACGTATAACACGAACGATCACTTGGCATGTAGAGTCACACCTCAGTGCACTCATTAAATAGCACAACAATGCATACTAATATTGTATCTCAATACACACTTAGAACATGTACCAGCACATATATAGGTAATCAGGTCATGAATATGGTCAAGTTAGGAAGTCACGTGGACCCCTCGTGACATAAAAGTCACGTGTGAATTCAGGTTAAAGTGAGACATGAAGATCCTTGAAGCCAATACAAAGATCTACAACTTTCATATTTGAGTTTTTCAAGATTCTAGCTACAAAATAACTTAAACAGGCAAAAACAGTGAAATAGAGCAATTCCGGCACATGGAATTCCTGCACAATCGGCGCATGGGATTCCTGCACAATCGGCGCATGGGATTCCTGCACGAATCGGCGCATGAGATTCCTACACGAATCGGCGCATGAGATTCCTGTATGAATCTGTGTATGGGATTTCTGCACGAATCGGCGTATGAGATTCCTGCACGAATCGGCGCATGGGATTCCTGCACGAATCGGCGCATGGAATTCCTGCACGAATCGGCGCATGAGATTCCTGCATCAATCGGCGCATGGAATTCCTGCACGAATCGGCGTATGAGATTCCTGCACGAATCGGCGTATGAGATTCCTGCATGAATCGGCGCATGGGATTCCTGCACGAATCGGCGCATGAGATTCCTGCATCAATCGGCGCATGGGATTCCTGAACCAATCGATGCATGGGATTCCTTAACCAATCGGCGCATGGGATGCGTTGTCGGGACTTCACAGCGCATGGCCTCCCGGGCGCATGGGCGTCGTCGTCCCCAAACAGCAAGTTCAGCCATAAAAGTTCCGAAAACTTGCTATGGCCATAACTTCCTCATCCGAAATCGAAATCAAGCGAAACAAAAGCCAAAACTGAATGAAATTGAATTCTCTACAACATAGAACCATTAGTTTTCGAAAACAACCAAGTTTGATAGATCAAAACCATGAAAATCCATAAAACCCTAGTTATAGAAACTTAGATCTACACCAAACTAGCCATTAAAATCAAAAACTCCAAGAACTAAACTTGTAGAGAATGAAGAGAAGAACAATATAGACAAATAATATCTAAGAAAAATCAAGAAATAAAAAATACAAGAATCTCTCCATTTGGTGCAAGATGTACTTGCCTATTGGTTGGGAGGAAAAGAAATGAAAAGAGTGAATGAGAAGAGAGAGTGAGGAAGGGAATATATATAGGGGTTGGGTTGACTCAAAGAAACCCTAAGCTTAAGCATGCTCTTAATCACATGACTAATGACATGTTAAATGCTACATGATACAACTAATTAAATTAATTAAATAAATCCTAACCACAACACGGTTCAGAAATCTTATCATCGAAACAGTGAACCACGCCTACAACCAAACAAGAACAATGGGTGGCACACTAATCTACGACGAGATACTGTTCCATGCCATGATTAGTTACAAATATATGATATATGCAATAAAGATACATATGCCAGATACCATATACATGAAATATCAAAAATTTACGTATTCCGGGAATGGGGAGTGACATCTCTACCCTCCTTAAAAAAAATTCCGTCCTCAAAATTTCGATAAGGCTAGTCGAGCGCGCTCTCAGATCATGAAATACACTCATGACATATAGCAAGCACAATTATCAAACAACACATGGCACATGAATAGTTTAAGAAAGCAAGAATAATTAAGTAAGAGCACAAACAATAATCATACCCTAGAAGGAAATGATCGGAGACATACGAATAAAATATGCCTCTCAAGTCAGGTAGGAATTTGTCCTCGAGGTCCTACACTGACACCCAAAGTGGACAAGGGTCAACGCTTGTGATAAGTCGGTACCAATGACTAAATCAAGAACGAGACTCTGTCCAGGACATACTCTCGTAATCACGTATCACATGATACGAGAGCAGATGAGTGAGACGAGAAAGTCGCCTTCACTCTTCGAATATAAAACTCAAGGAATTATAATAAATAATACTCAAAACTTACCAAAAATCTGACCGTCTTCAGCCAACCTTTGCTCTAATACTCCAAATTCTTCTTGCCTTTGTCCCTGCCTTCCCTGGCCCTGCTGTCCAACCTGATGTTGTGCTTGTCGGTACATTTGAGCTTGCGTCAGTAATGGACGCTGGGCTAGTGGCCTCACTGCTAGTGCTGGCCCTTGATACGGTGCTACCTCTGGAGCTGGCAACGCCGGAAATAGTTGAGCTGGCCCTCCTGGCCTCTGCATCATAGGACAATTGGCAATCCTATGGTCTGGACTGCCACACCTCAAGCATAATCCATTAGCTAAATGACACACATCCCTAGTGTGCCCTCCCTGACCACAATAAGTGCAACCTACTGGTGCTTTCTGACGCTGCTGCTGGTTCCTCTGTTGCTGTTGTCGAACTGGTGCAGTCATAATTGTCGTGACTGGTGTTGCATCACGAATACGGATGCCAGGTACTGGTGCTGACGTCCGAGGTACTGCTCCTCCTCCTCCAGTACTCTGCGTATGGGACCTCTTCTGGCCTCCAGTCCTTGCTGATAACCTTTGAATTGTAAGCTCGTGCCTCCGAGCTGCCGTTAATACTGCATCGAATGTCTGGTACTCGTGCCCCTCGACCAGCTGCAAAATCTCTAGGTGAAGTCCCTGCTGGAACCTCGTTGCTCTCTCTGGCTCTGTCGCCACAATCATCCGAGCAAACCTACTTAACCTGCAGAACTCTGCTGCATAACCATCCACCGTCTTACCAGCCTGCTTGAGACTGATAAACCTCTGCTGTAGCTCATACCGCGCTACCACGCCAAAGTACTTGGCATTGAATCTGGTACTGAAGCTATCCCAGGGAACAGGACGCCTCATTCCAACCTCTTCTGATGCCCACCAATCGCGGGCGAGATCCTGAAGCAATAATCTGACTTGGTCAACCTTTTCTTCTGCTGGAACCTTTGCTGCAGTCAATATGGCCTCTGTATCCTGAAGCCAAGCATCCGCGGTGATGGCATCCTCCGTGCCGTCAAAATATCTCGGGTTAAGTCGACAAAACCTTCCGGACGCTCCTGAATCATTCCTGACACTTCTCTCAAGGGCTAATTGCAACCCCTGATTCTGTAGCACATTTTGTTCTTGCTGTCGGGTTTGTTGTTGCTGTTGGGCTGCCGTCTGGCATTGCTGGGTCTCCAATAACCCTCTAATAATCTGCAATAGTGCCGGCGCGTCTAGTGCTACTGGTACCACCGGCATCACGGGAGGTACGAGATCCTCTGGCCTCTGTAGCTCAACTGGCTCATGCTCGATAACATTCTCGACGTAAATCTGTCCAGGTAGAGGGGCTACCCCTTGCTGATCTCCAACTGGTCCCTGATCTACTGGATTCTCTCCCATGCCGGCTCCTCTAATAATCGAGAACGATGTGCCCCTAAAGGAAAGGATACAAGATATCAAAAGACAGGATAGGAAAGAATCGAAGATGATAATCAAGTTAGCAATCAAGGCGAGAGAAGGAGAAGACGAATTAGGAGATCACGGGGGACATATTTTAATTGAGACTCCTATAATCGCAATACCCCACAAGTCTGAAAAACAGACCTGCATGGGCCACCACTAAAACCTTGTCACGCCCTAGTACTGGAATACTGAGACAGACTAGGCCAGCTACACCGTATAAGGTATATAAACGTCATACGGCGATCGTGGCTGTCAAGAGACTAGGGGGTGCATGCTACAATCAGGTCTCCTATGGTCCCACAGAGCATCTATGTCTCAATCAATCAAAATAAGAAGCAGTAAATAATAATCATATAAGACAAAGCAGTAAGGCGTCCCCGACGCTTCATCAAAATGATTCATGAGTCTAGCTATACAAAATGATGAGCTAGTTCCGAGAGTCAATAGTACATAACTATAGTCAGCTGCAGTCTGATTTAATTACAATTATGCAAAGGAAACTAGTGTCCAGAACTGCCGGCTAAACATGTGCCGGTGGCTAAACGCCAAGTACAAAATAGAAGATATCAGAGCGGTAAAGAAGAAATCCACTCATGGTCCCTGGCGCCGATACTCCTGGTGTGCACCATTGTTCGGGTAGAAAGCTGGATCCTCTGGAGCTGCTACGGGATCTGGCCAAACAAAACCAGCGGGGTCAGGCCCCGAATAGCAAGTACCACAAGGGAGCACAAAAGAGTGAGATAAAATCCATGAGTTAAATAAGACCTGATTCACGAGTTATAGGCTTATACCATATCATCGAGATAATACGACACCCTTACAACCAAACAAGGACAAACGGTGCCAATATTGTGCCGAGATAAGATATATCCTATAGCCATGGGCAGGTGAAAGGGCTTCTGATCGCGACTTCGGTCCATAGCCTATCGCAGCACAATAGCCCAACCCAACAACCAAACAAGGACATGGGTTGGACCACGCACCACGATAGTCTATGTTCCTCAGTTGCTAACAGAAGAGAACATATCATAAAACAAGTCAGCTTACAAGCGGCCAATCAATCCTACGGCTTTCTATGATTTGTCTGGGTTATCCCAGTAATGCAATATATAGGAATCCTCAGATCGTGTCAACCCAGCAGGGCTAGCCAAACCATATAATATACATATACACATAGAACTTTGATAATGCACCGGTCCCCCGTAAGGCCACCGTGCTAAAACATATAACACATAGCACGTAGGAGTCGGATATAGTCATCCACTATAGGCGGATGAAACTATATCCGTGGCGGCCAACCCGACACGTCAGGACAGGACCTGGGATGGCCAGTATGGCACGATCTCGGGATTCTTCCCACCCAATGCATCTACAAATTTGGGTTTCTTAGATTAACCCTATCTTGATATGGAATCACATGTCGTGGTCACATGATCATCCTCCTATATGTCGTACCATAGTACGTGTATCCTAAGTATGAATCCACATCGGCCTGATCTAGATCCATGCTTAGTGTAATGCTTCAAACAACAATCAACATACCACGACACTATTACTGACCAATTACCATGACTGTACTGGAAGGTACATATGTATTGACATATAACACGAACGATCACTTGGCATGTAGAGTCACACCTCAGTGCACTCATTAAATAGCACAGCAGTGCATACTAATATTGTATCTCAATACACACTTAGAACATGTACCAGCACGTATATAGGTAATCAGGTCAGGAATATGGTCAAGTCAGGAAGTCACGTGGACCCCTCGTGACATAAAAGTCACGTGTGAATTCAGGTTAAAGTGAGACATGAAGATCCTTGAAGCCAATATAAAGATCTACAACTTTTATGTTTGAGTTTTTCAAGATTCTAGCTACAAAATAACTTAAGCAGGCAAAAACAGTGAAATAGAGCAATTCTGGCGCATGGAATTCCTGCACAATTAGCGCATGAGATTCCTGCACAATCGGCGCATGGGATTCCTGTACGAATCGGCGCATGAGATTCCTACACGAATCGGCGCATGAGATTCCTGCATGAATCGGCGCATGGGATTCCTGCACGAATCGGCGTATGAGATTCCTGCACGAATAGGCGCATGGGATTCCTGCACGAATCGGCGCATGGGATTCCTGCACGAATCGGCGCATGAGATTCCTGCATCAATCGGCGCATGGGATTCCTGCACGAATCGGCGCATGAGATTCCTGCACGAATCGGCGCATGAGATTCCTGCACGAATCGGCGCATGGGATTCCTGCATAAATCGGTGCATAGGATTCCTGCACGAATCGGCGCATGAGATTCCTGTATCAATCGGCGCATGGGATTCCTGCACCAATCGGCGCATGGGATTCCTGAACCAATCGGCGCATGGGATTCCTGAACCAATCGGCGCATGGGATTCCTGAACCAATCGGCGCATGGGATACGTTGCCGGCACTTCACAGTGCATGGCCTTCCGGCGCATGGCCTCCCGGGCGCATGGGGGTCATCGTCCCCAAACAGCAAGTTCAGCCATAAAAGTTCCGAAAACTTGCTATGGCCATAACTTCCTCATCCGAAGTCGAAATCAAGCGAAACAAAAGCCAAAACTGAATGAAATTGAATTCTCTACAACATAGAACCATTAGTTTTCGAAAACAACCAAGTTTGATAGATCAAAACCATAGAAATCCATAAAACCCTAGTTATAGAAACTTAGATCTACACCAAACTAGCCATTAAAATCAAAAACTCCAAGAACTAAACTTGTAGAGAATGAAGAGAAGAACAATATAGACAAATAATATCTAAGAAAAATCAAGAAATGAAAAACGCAAGAATCTCTCCATTTGGTGCAAGATGTACTTGCCTATTGGTTGGGAGGAAAAGAAATAAAAAGAGTGAATGAGGAGAGAGAGTGAGGAAGATAATATATATAGGGGTTGGGTTGACTCAAAGAAACCCTAAGCTTAAGCATGCTCTTAACCACATGACTAATGACATGTTAAATGCTACATGATACAACTAATTAAATTAATTAAATAAATCCTAACCACAACACGGTTCAGAAATCTTATCATCGAAATAGTGAACCGCGCCTACAACCAAACAAGGACAAGGGGTGGCACACTAATCCGCGACGAGATACTGTTCCATGCCATGACTAGTTACAAATACATGATATATGCAATAAAGATACAGATGCCAGATACCATATACATGAAAAATCAAAAATTTACGTATTTCGGGAATGGGGAGTGACAGATATGATGGTGGATGTTATGGAGACTTCTGTGGTGGATATGATGGTGGATATGGAGGTGGATATGAGGACGGAATCTGTGGTAGAAACTGAGGTGGATAGGGTGGCGGGGTTGGCAGGTACCCTTCTTAAGATGCAGGGTTTTTGGGGCCTGTCTGTCCCACTTGGGGTGTCGGGGCTTGCTGCTGAGTAGTGGGTGGTGTCATCACAGGCTGCAGTCCGGATGGTACTAGAGTGGTAGAGGACAGAGGTGGCTGACCCACTGGTCCTTCTTGAGCAGTGGTGTTCCCATCAGTAATGGCGAGAGGAGTAGAGCGACCACTACGAAGATTCATCCTATTGGCACGAAAACAGAGATTACGTTAGGACAATATCAAACTAGATGCAAGAGAAGCAGTCAAACGAGAATCCAAAATTTTGAAATCAAGGAAGGTGATTAAGCATGTGGATGAGATTCCTAACTCTATTCCTATATGCAGGCTTGCTTGGTACGGTGAAGTAATCAAACAATTTATCTCGACCTGCGTGGGCCACCACAAAAACATGTAACAGCCCAGTCCCAAAATACGTAGGACTAGGAACACGTACATGCCAGCTGTATACATACGTAGCCTACTCCAATATATGGAATCTATGCATACACACATAAGATGTAATAAAAGAGCTCCAGCTCATAACAACACAACAGGGTCACAAGCAATAACTATATCTCATCCACAACGACAAATAAAAGAAATGAGTAATCAACGGTCTCAACTGAATATAAAAATAAATGAAATATCTATCGGGTAGAGACAATGTCCACTATCGATCTACTAGAAGAAAATCAACTGAATGAATCAAAAGAGAGAGTAGCAACAGCATAAACCAACTACTAAAAAGGAAAATCAAAATAAGCTCCGCGAGTGAGCCCTACTCGGCTGCGAAGGAAGAGTCAAGCCCGGAACCGTACTCCTCAAGATACTGCTCGTCGTCTATACCTGGAGAGATCACCAGGTCCTCAGAGGGACGTAACAAGATACAAAAAAACATGCTACAATAACTGAAATATAAACAACAACTGGGCTACCTAACCATCTATGTGAAAATGCACTTTGAAGACAACGTTCCACGCAGGGGCCTTCCGAAGCTAGAAACATGGCACGTTAGCGTTTCAACCTAGACACTAGTGGCATCTAGAGAAAAGTAAATAAGTGCACGGCACACTAGCTCTCGGGTGAGTCACTAACGGCAGCTAGAGAAAAATAAATGCACGGCCCATTAGCACTCGACTGAGTCACTAAGGGCATCTAGAGGAAAGTAAATGAGTGAAAGCCCCTACACCTAATAGCTGTCTCCTCCCATCCCATGCACTATACGTGCTATATCCATATCATGTCATTCCTAATAACTGCTAAGTCTTCTAGACAACCATAACTATTTAGCAGTTATTGTCTATCGCACGGTATGTGTGCACCGATGGCCAGTCGATACATACGTCCAAGATCTATATGAGACTCGTGACTCGTGATACAAAAGTGTCAGGGCCAATGAAGCATAGAATACTTCATACACATGAGGTCGTCTCTTAACTCTAGGTCGATATGCATAAAGAAAAAGAAACGAAAATAACGACTAATATAGTCGATTGCACCCAAGTGGGACTTAGACGCACAGTTTAAACTAATGAATAGAAAATAAATAAGTAAACATACTGAAATAAATATGCATAATCAAAAATCATAGCAAGGTATACTTGCCTGGTGGTTGGAAGTTGTTTTGACGACGTCCAGTAGATGAATCCGGCAAGTGGCAAGAAGCTACAAGAGTAGAACCTCCACAAACGTTCCCGGATGCCGAAATAAACACCAAAAATGTTCTCGGTGTAAAAGATATACCTAGGAAATGACTGTTCGAAAGTCAAATTCCAGAACAGGGACAAAATCGTAATTTTGGGTCAAAACGATGTCCGCTGTTGGACCCGCTTTGTACCGAAATGCATGCCAGAACCTATGATCTCTAAAGTCGTCAAACTATATGTCTACGGATCCGATTTGAGGAGACGAACCCAACGGTATGTCCATTTTTGTATTTCGATGAGATGTGCACAAAATCGCCCGTTGGATCGGGTCGCGGGCCCGCCAATTTTGGCGTTCCGATCAACCTTCTCAGAATCGGACCAAACCTGGCACGCAGGACCAGAATTTTGATTCTGACCTGTTGGTGCAAGTTTCGTCTCGATTTGACGAACGTGCACAAAGTAATTAGGAAATTTTGAAATAGGTCGATACGGCGTTCTTCGATGGATACGCGTCAAATTCGTCGCGCACACGCAACCAATTTGAATTCCGTCAAAGCCCACACGTCTGCGAAGTCGATACGCACCTTTCGATGCTTTCGGTTCGTGATCATATCGCCCGGTTTGGCGGGACGCACGTCGTATCGGGGAGATTTTCATAAATTTCTGTTTTGAAAAGCATTTTTTTTCAAAATTTTCGAAATCAGTTTTCTTGGTGCTTAGTCGAAGAAATCAGAATCTATAAAATGGGTTTTGCAGCCCTATGGGTTGACTTCTAGGTTGTTCAATTTGATTTTTAATTTGGTCGATGGCTTGGCTAGAAAGGGTTTTCCAAAACAGCACTTTGGGTAGGTTTACTCATTCCCTGTTTTTCGAGAAATCGAGTTCTCGACCTGATTTGGTTTTAATTTCTCAACAAATTTGAATCAATTAAAAACGAACTACTTGTCAGTGTATTTAGATGGTTATGTTCTCTATACGTAGGAACTTACGGAGTCGGAAATGATTTAGCCTAGATGGAGAAAAATGGCGACGAACAGGCATACCTGACTGTGCTTGCAGTATTGCGACAACAGCTTCTTCCTGCGCGCGTGGTGGCTGCGACAGCTCCGGATGGTGGCGCGCGACTGCAGATGGTCAGAGGTGTGCGTGGGAGGCAGGGGGTTGTGGCGAGCCTTCCAGAATTTGATGTCGAGGAGAGAGGGTTGGGGAGGAGTCTCTCGGTCAATATATAGCCATATATTTGAGCAAATTTTATTTCAATCTATTCGAATTGAAATATTCCAAGATTCAGTGTAATCCTGTAGAGAATCATACTAGGATTGCATAAAAAAAATTTGAAAAGATTTCGTGTTGATTTGAAGAAGTTCGAAATCTCGGATTTCCTATCTATCGAGCAAAGCTCGTGTATAGTGAAATATTCCAAGATTCAGTGTAATCCTGTAGAGAATCATACATACATACATACATATATATATATATATATATATATATATATATATATATATATATATATATATATATATATATGTATATATATATATATGTATATATCTAGATATATATATATGTATATATCTAGATATACACAAATAAATCTAAACAAAATCCTAATATTATCTATCCATATATTTAGTCTATTTATATATATATATATATATATATATATATATATATATATATATATATATATATATATATATATATATAAATATATATATATATATATATATATATATATATAAAAATATATATATATATATATATATATATATATATATATATATATATATATATGTATATATCTAGATATACACAAATAAATCTAAACAAAATCCTAATATTATCTATCCATATATTTAGTCTATTTAAATATAGGTACATATGGATATAAATTCAATTGGCCATAAAATCAAATAATGATAATATCTAATAATAATAATTATGATTATTTAATCACAAAAATCACTTTATTAATAAAATTACCATGTATAGTGAACTTATACTACCCCTTTATTCGAGTCCAGAAAATTATACAAATATTGATAAACACCTATTTAATAATAAAATACAAATTTTTGTACAAAAATAAAATAATTAGAAAAATATACATCAAGTTCTAAAATAGTTTAAGAAATATTTTTACATACATAAAATATGCCTACCTGGCCATCTTTGGTCAACTACATGCCTACATGAGCTTGGAATTGGTTTGGATTCAGTTCGGCTGATTTGGTCCAACCGGGTCATCTAAAAATCAATATATTTAATAATAACTAATTGAATGATTTAAATGAGTCATTACACAACTTGGCCTGGTTTTCCTAGTTTGGACAAAACTATGACTAGACCTTCCTTAGTATAACTAATACACTAGTCAAGGCACACTGCTACCTCTTCTGTACCACACATCCTAGCCGTCTTGTGCTCCAAAACTCAACAATGGCTAAGGTCATATTTAAATAAAAATTAATTTAAAACTACTTATAAATTCCATAAAATCCTATTTAAGGCAATTAAATAATAAAAAAATTTCCAAAAATTCAGGGGTTTTACAATTCGAGTTGTACAAGCTTGGAGTATAAAGCTTTTCAGATAGTGTTAAAGTTTGTTCGTGGGCTTCGGATAAAATACGACATTATGAGAACTTGGAGTGTCCTTCGAAGTAAAGCACACGATGTAACCTCTATTTCAAATAGTGGATTTAACATCGAGCAGGAGTACTCGAGACTGAACTGGTCCTCTCAGAGGAAAACCAATATAAAATTTTGGTGTCTGCGTATTGCTTCTATCTCCATATTTAATTACTGCTTTAGATTATTGTATTTAATTATCTATCTTCACTAGCCTTTACCTGCATTAATTTTTATTGGGGATATTTTTTCTGCTACACTCTATTCACCTCCTCTAGAGGTGCCATCGATTCAATTGGTATCAGAGCTAGTTTTCTTTAAGTTGGACTAAAACTCCTTGAAAAATGACATCATGGTACACTAGTAATGGTGAAGGCCAGTCTACAAATAGGCCTCTCCTATTTGATGGCAAAAATTACACGTATTGGAAGACACACATGAGCTTTTATCTCAAGTCACTTGATTTTGATTTGTGGTCTACTGTCATTGATGGTTATAAGAAACCACTTTCTATTGCCCAAGATGGAAATCTGGTTGAAAAACCACATGACAAGTATACTGATCATGAAAAGAAACAAGCAAGTCTTGACGCAAAAGCTATTAATACTTTATTTTGTGCAGTAGATAAAAATGAATTCAATAGAGTATCAACATGTGACACATCTCATGAGGTTTGGAAACTTCTTAAGGTACCTCATGAATAACTTAACAGGTGAAGAATCTAAAATCTTACGACTTACACAAGAATATAAGACCTTCAAAATGAATCCTAATAAGACTATTACCATCATGTATACTAAATTCTTAGATATTGTTAATCCTCTATCTTCTCTTGGAAAAGAATACAACAATCATGAAAAGATACGAAAAGTACTTCGCAGATTGACCAAGAACTGGAATCCCAAAGCAACAACTATAATTGAAGGGAACGATCTCACTACAATGACTCTAGAGACACTTATGGGAAAGCTTATGACACATGAACTGGACCATAAGAAATTCGAAGAGACAACACCAAAAGAGAAGACTATCACGTTCAAAGCGCATCATAAGATAGCTTCCGATGATAAAAGTAAGAATGATAGTTTCGACAATGAGCAAATGGCCCTTATGATAAGAAACTTTAGAAGATTTCTAAAGTATAAGAAATCTAATAAAAAGAAGAAAGATTCCAGAGATGATGAAGAACCTATATGCTACAGCTGTATGAAGACAGGTCATATCAAGAAAGATTGTCCTGTTGTAAGGAATGGAAGCAGATACGATCAATCAAGCAAGAGAAGGACTTCAAATAGGAATTATGCCAATACCAGCATCTGGTGTGAAAGTGAGGCAAATGATTCTGAAGAAGAAAAAAGACCTCGCAATACAACAAATCTATGCTTCATGGATACAGATGCAAATGTAACTACAAATCCTTTATATGAAGAATTTACTTTGATGAGTTATTTGATGCCTTCAATAATCTAATAGAAGATCAAAAAGAAGATGTTGGACAAGTATAAATATGCAAAGAAAGAGGTGAAAGTAGTACACTCTGAGTTCACTAAGCAATCTCAAATACTGGAAGATATTAGAGATAAAACTTCTTCTAGTAACACGAATGAGATTTCTTCTTTAAAGTTGAGATTACATGATACTCTTGAGGAGCTTGAGAAAGCAAATCAAGATAATGCTAAAACTCAAGGATCTCTATGAATTAGAGAAGAAGAAATACAATATTGCTGCTCAGAGAATAGATGTACTCACTAAGTATAATGAAGCCTGTGATATCTCTAAAAAGTTAGAGATTAAACTGGATAAAAATGTTGTCAAATCTATAACTCAAGTGGATACGAATCACACGGCTAAACACAAATACAACACATCCAACACTACTAAAACTTCTAGAAGTAATGCATTCATGTATATGTTTCCTAATAAGAAGTCACACTCTTTTTTAAAAACTCACATACATGATCTTTGAACTTCACCTAGCACGAACACTTCTGCTACATGTTATTATTGTGGTATAAGAGGACATGTATCACATCACTATAAAATTAGAAAGCTAGTAGACATGCATATATTTGTTTGGGTTCCTAAAACTAACACATCCGAACCCTCAAGAAAGTGGGTACCAAACGTTACATCTTCAACTTGTATTGTAGGTGGACCTACCTTCTCCCACTAGAAGCAAATGGAATCTCGTAGTAGTTGCTCCTGACATATGACGGGTGATAATACTTTATTTGCAACTATATTGATGAAGAAACAAGGCTATGTTTCCTTCGAAAACAACTTAAATAGATATATAATTGGTAATGGCGACATAGGTACTTCTCTCTCTCCTATTATTAAAGATGTTAGTAACAGAATTAAAATATAACCTTCTGAGCATCAGTCAATCGACTGATCATGGTTATGGAATTAATTTTGTTAAGGATAAATATTTTGTATGATAAATCTTCTAAAATAATTTTTTTGATAGATTAAGAGAGGACGATATATTTTTTTTATATCTGTCAAAGAATACTAACAGTACATGAAAGTGTCTATACACATCTCAAGACGAAAGCTGCGTATAGCATATGCATCTTGGACATGCGAACATGGACACTATTAAAATATTGTCCATAAAAAAATTGGTAAGAGGCTTACCTGATATAACTTTCAAGAAAGATATAATATGTGCCGAGTGTGAAATGAACAAGGCATCCAGATTACCTTTCAAATCAATAAACGCTGTAAGTACCTCTGTACCACTTCAATCGTTATATATGGACTTATTTGGACCAACTAGAGTCGTCAGTCTTGGTGGTAAGCTATATGCTTTCATAATGGTTGATGACTATTCACGATATACTTGGGATTTATTTTCTTGCAAATAAAAATTAGACATTTTCTAAATTTGTTTCTTTTTGTAAAAAGGTTCAAAATGAGAAATGATTCATGATTATTCGTATTTGAAATGATTATGGTGGAGAATTTGATAACCATAATTTTAAGACTTTTGTGATTCAAATGGTTTATCACATGAATTCTCTTGCCCAGAACTCCTTAACAGAATGACGTTGTGGAGAGAGAATAGAAATCTTGGCGATATAGCAAAAGTTATGCTAAACCAGTATAATCTTCCAAAGTACTTTTGGGCAGAAGCTGTTTATACAGCATGCCATATGTTAAATAGAGTTCTTATTAGATCGATCTCAAAAAAGACTTCTTATGAATTATGGTTTAATAGAATTCCTAATATCATCTATTTAAAAGTGTTTGGTTGTAGATGCTTTATCTTAAATACTAAAGACAATTTAGGAAAATTTAATGAGAACGCTGATGAAGAAATTTTTCTCGGATATGCTGCAAAGAGCAAAGGATACAGAGTATTCAATAAAAGATCACTTATAGTTGAAGAATCAATAAATGTCACTTTTGATGAGTTGAACAGTCAACGTGACAATGACTGTGATAATAAAAATGATAGAATTCCCTCAAAGAAAATACCCAAAGATACACCAACCAAATACTTGGAAAGTCTGCCGAAGAGATTACAATTTACCCTCAATCATCTAGAAAAACTGGTAGTCGGTGATGTATCTAAAGGTGTAAGTACTCGTTAAAGCACTAGAGATATTGTTGCTAATGTAGCTTTTTTTTCTAAGATAGAACCCATGAACGTTGAAGAAGCTTTTGATGATGAATTTTAGATTTATGCAATACAAGAGGAACTTAACCAATTTGAACGAATTCAAGTTTAGAAACTTGTTCCCAGACCTAGTGATCACCTGATCATTGATACTAATGGGTTTTCCGAAACAAATTAGATAAGAATGGTATGGTCACACGCAACAAAGCATGTCTAGTAGCTCAAGACTATAATCAAGAAGAAGACATTCACTACATCAAGAAGAAGACATTCACTACAATGAGACATATGCTCCAGTTGCTAGACTAAAATCCATTCGTATGTTATGTACTTTTGCTAGTCTTCATGGTTTTAAACTTTTTCAAATGAATGTCAATAGTGCTTTTCTTTAAAAGACCAGATCACGTATTCAAGCATCGTAAGGCTCTTTACGGACTCAAAAAAGCACCTCATGCATGGTATGAATGCCTTAGTTTCTTCTTACTTGAACATGCTTTTTAAAAGGAAAGGTTGATTATACTCTTTTTATAAAATCTATTGATAAAAATATTTTATTAGTACAAATCTATGTAGATGATATTATTTTTGGATCAACAAATGAGATACTTTGTAACGAGTTTGCTAAGTGTATGCAGAGTGAATTTGAAATAAGCATGATGGAAGAACTTACCTTTTTTTCTTAGGCTACAAATCAAACAAAATTCATAAGAGATTTTTATCAGTCAAGCCAAATATATAAAAGATATGCTGAAGAAGTTTGATATGGACAATGTCAAACCCATAAGAACTTATATGGCAACGTCTACAAAGCTTGATATAGATGAAAGTGGTAACCAACTAAAGTGTGTAAGTATCGAGGTATGATTGGTAGTTTACTTTATTTAATCGCTGGTCGTCCAAACATTATGTTTTCAGTATGCCTATGTGTAAGATATCAGGCTTGTCCTAAGAAATCACATGTGAGCGCCATTAAGCGTATCCTACGATACCTTAAAGGTACTTCAACAATCGGTCCATGGTATCCAAAAACTGATTTGTTTGACCTGATAGGTTATTTTGTATGCAGATTTTGCTAGATACAAGGTCGATCATATAAGTACCAGTGGCATATGTCATTTCCTAAGAAAATCCTTAGTTCTTGGTTTTCTAAAAAGCTAAATTCTGATACATTATCAACAACCGAGGCTGAATATATATCCGCAGGACGTTGTTGTACCCAGATTTTGTGGATAAAACAAACCTTGGAAGACTATCAGTTATCTTATAATCACATCCATATTTACTGTGATAATACTAGTTTGGTAAATCTCACAAAGAATCCTATTTGTCACTCTCGCACTAAACATATCGAGATAAGACATCATTTTCTTAAAGACCATGTTTTACAAGGTGATATTTGTCTAGGGTATGTGGACACAGAACACCAATTAGCTGACATCTTGACTAAACCCCTACCTGAAGATCCCTACAGCTAACCTAAAATATTTGATACATTTTTTGTATTTCGGTTGATTAATATAAATTATTTTTCATCAACACAAAATTTTAAATAATACTTTGTATACATGTTAAAACCTGTATCTAAATTGCCCAAGTCTATTCATACTACCAAGGGACCGAGCTCTGTATGAACTCGGGCCAAACTCGGTCAAGGCAAAATCCAAATAGAAGGTGGACATTCGGGCCCCCTTTATTAAAATCCTCTCTTTATCATCATCTTTCCATCTACATAGTAGCTTCCACAACGAAAAACCTAACCCTAGCCACCCTATTCTCCTTCTTCCAAGCCTCCCAACATCTAGAATTTTGGATTCAGAGTTATTTCGAGATTCTCTTCCATTTTTCGTGCTCAATTTTGGTATATTTTGCTCTTTTTCCTACTTTCTACTTTCAATGGCACCTAAAGTTTCTCATGCTTCCAAAAAAGAGAAAAGTTGGAGAAGCTTCCTCCTCAAATGTTCAAAAGGAATGTTCTTTCTCATTTTTTAGTCCCTCTATGCCTAATGGTGACTATTTTGATGAGTTCATTTTTGTATCTATTGATGCGTCCAATGAGTAGTTCACCGACTTTGTCGAACAACCGATTTGTCCGGGGAGCCTGCTCAATTTCACTTTATTTTCTAATCATTTATCTGTGTTTGAACACTTTAATATTGAAGAATTGGTGCAATCTAGTTATCCAATTTATATGAATGTTATTTGAATATTCTATTGCAATCTCACGATCACTAATGACACGGTTAGATATAAAGTTGGTGGGATTGATATCGAATTTGATGCTGATGATTTGGTTATTATTCTTCATATTCCCAATGAAGGGAAAGAACTTGTGGACATCACAAAAGTTCGATTTTCAGCTCATATGACTTTAAATTCATTTCGTGCCTCGTTATGTCAACCCAATCACGTCCCAAAGGTCGCCTTTGACCGAAATATTTGAATGATTATTTCTATAATTTACATCGGATGGTATTTTATGTTATCATACCTAAACAAACATCTACCAATAAAATCATATATCTTGAACTTTCTACTATTTGCCATCTCTACTTTGAGATTCCATTCAGTCTACCTAAGACTACCATTTCGACTATGGAATGTTGTCGCAAGAAGCATGAAACCTTTATACACGATGTATCTACCTTACATCTTTTAGTATTTTTATATCATCCTAGATGACTGTCCTCAAGATGCTCCACCTGTTCATCTTCATATGCATCATCGAGTCGCTCATATTCTAGCAATACAGGCTCCTCCACTTTCTCCACCTATTGTTGACCCATCAGCTAGTTCCCATCCTTCACATCCTCTAGATGCGTCACTCTTGAGTCATTCCAGGCATTAGTTATTGGTTAGTTTCGATCTATGGATTTTCATACCACACTGCAGTTTCAAGCCATGACCAACACTATGAGGGATTTTAGCTACAATTTTTCTCACAACCCTGGCAGTGTCACGACCCGCACCCTGATTAGGGGCACGAGTACGCGGTTACGTCCAGCCTACACCGCAGAATCGACGGAAGAACGCTGTATAGGTCATCTACAATAACTACACTAAACAGATAAAGGTACCTGTACAATATATACACTCCGAATGGAGGTGACATAGCAATACAGTCTCAATCACAAAATAAAACTAAGTTAGATAGCACGGAAAGAAAATATGATAGATGAAACCAGGAAATAGTTCAAGATCCACACAAGCCCAAAGCTATGCACAACACCACAGAGTCAAAAAAATATAATATAAACTACTACAGTCTAAAACCAAAGCTGGATCGCAGTCCAGGCAAACCTAACTAAGCTAACTACTCTGGGAGAATAAAATCTAGTGGCTCTACTATCAAGCCATGGTCCAAGTCTACTCCATCTAACCCGTCCCCATAATAGGTCGGGCAATCTGCCTCAGAAACATCTGTAAAATTGTCAACAATATCCTGTCAGAAAAATGAGCAAGTACAAACACTAACAGCAGTTTCATATGAATTGACAAATTCTATAAGAGACAGTATAATGAAATACAAGACAAATCAATAGGAAATATATATATCAAGATGTGAGTACTGAGTAGAACAACAATATATATATATATATATATATATATATATATATATATATATATATATATATATATATATATGATAACTTAGGAACTATTCGGAAGCCGAGTTACAACCCTTAAACCAAACAAGGACCGGGGTTGTAACCCTTCTCCCGAACAGAACTTAGCCTCCTATGATAAATAAATATAAAATATGATTTGAATTATTAGAGCGCTATGTGATCGGCTAGGAAAATCATGGTCAGGTTATCCACTTGCCCCGACAATCGCACGGTGTTCTCACAAAAAGTCATGCTGGCCAACCTGGATAACAAGTGCACGGAGGTATCTGCTACACCCTACGTGAGGTGAGAGTGGCACAAGCAAAATAGTGACATGGGACTTTGATCACATAACCCCTAATAATTCCTTCATCTCCGAATAGTATAATGGATCTGGACATGACCCGTCATGACACGGGATTCCATAAGAGGGTAGCAAGTCCCCTTAGGAATCGGTGTCTATAACAATATACGGAATAAGACAGAAAATGTACCAATATACCACAAAAAATCTAGGAACAACATCCCATGTCATGATCCAACGTATACTAGTCCGTGAACTATCGTGACTGGAAATCGAGTAAGACACTACAACTGAATCAGATATAGAAGATATCAAGACAATGAAAACTATTAGTGAATGTACTCGCCTGTGGTCTTGAGCTGATAAGGTGAACAGACGCTCAGAGTAATCACAGACCTAAAGATGAGATACTACAAGTCAAAACATGGTTTAATAATGAAAGGAAAGCTAATCTAGTCATGATATGCAAGTCTAAGTCAAAACTAGGTCAAACTAAGTCACACCAAGCTAAACTAGGTTATATTAGGTCATACTGAGCCAAACTGGGTCACACTAGGATAACCAAGGTCAAACAAGGTCACAGGAAGTCAATCCCAGTCAAAATAGGTCAATCTGGGTCAAAGGATGACTTACAGTTGACTTTTGGTCGAAAAGTCAACTCTGGTCAACACTGAGTCAACCCTGGGTCAACCCTAGGTCAAACAAGTCAAATATTGACTAACAGTTGATTTTCAGTTAACTGGTCAACTCTGGTTTGGTTTCGGTCAATTCTAAGTCAAGTGTTGACTTGAAGTTGACTTTCGGTCAAAAAATCAACTCTTGGTCAACGGGGGTCAAGACTAGCCTAAACTACCCTTATCTAGTCATTACCTACCAAGACAACCTATTTCTAAGCCCATCTTAAAAATCAAACTCAATATCTTAACAATACCCTATTACCTACATTTACCCTTCACAAGGTAAATACCAATACCTTGCCCATTACAAAGGAAACCCCTATAGATCTCAGGATACTAGCCTAGGCTTCTTAGGGTAGCTAGATACTATCCTATCTAGGGTTTCCCTACCAAGAAATCTAGGGTTTTCGGGCATCTAATCTATCTTATCTTCCATGTTGGTCATCCTAACATTACCTTAGGGTATCGTCATGATACGCTATGGTATCTTGAGATACCATACTCTATCTTCTATCCAACCTTCCTGGTTCACTCTCCCACACTCTTCTAGTGTCTAGGTTAGTCCTCTAACTAGTCTACTAGGATACTAACTTAGTTAGGACACTAACTTAACCAACTCACTACTAACACTAACACAAACATCAAGCTAACACCAACACTCACTAACCCCTCCAACTAGATACTCAACCCACACTAGACACCACTCAACTAGGCACTAACTAAGGGTTTATATAGGTCATCTAGGGGATCAATTTATGGGGCAACATGGGGTTCAAATGGTATATGTATTGAATGGAAAATGAATGGATGAAAGAGTAAATGAATGGTAGACAAATGAATGAAATGGAATGCATGAATGTATGAATGGAAAGGTGAGTGAATAGATGATACTAAAGGCTAATGTGGGCTGATATTGGGGCTGTCTAATGGACTAATTTTTGGGGTCCTATAGGGCTGTCCTATGGGCTAACATTGGGCTGTCAAATGTGTCAATATGTGGACTGATTTGGAGTTGCTTATAGGCTATTTAAGTGGACTGATTTGGACTGAATTGGGGCTGTCCATTGGGGGTCAAGTTGGGGCTGAATGGAAGGGAAAATAGATGGAAGAATGAATGGTTTAATGAGTGAATGGGTAGATGAATTTTGGGGCTGATTGTATGGTGATATAGGGGCTGTTTTGGGCTAATATATGGCTGAATATATGTGCAAACATGGGGCTAATACACGGCTGAATGTAGGCTGATTATAGGCTGTTTCTAGGTGATATGGGGACCGATATATGGCTGATTTTGTGGACTATTTTGGGACATGTTTATTGCTGAAATATAGGACCAGTTAAGGACTGGTTTGGGGCTGCTAAGTGTGTCATGTAGGGCTGGTTAGGGGCTGCTTCTATGCTGAGTTTAGGGGCTATTTGGGGCTGGAATATGGGACTGGTTAGGGACAGGTTTGGGACAGCTTGGGGGCTGCCCAATGGGCTGAAATGCCCCCTAAAACTGCTGCTATTGCAGCTGTTAAGCACAGCCCAAGTACTCCCCCTTCCCACTCTCAATCCACTCTCTCTATCCCTCTATCACTCTCTCATTCCATTCTCTCTATCCTCTCTAACTCTCTCAATCAATCTCTAATACTCTCTCACTATCAAATATCCAATCTCTACTCCCCACACACACATACATATATATATATATATATATATATATATATATATATATATATATATATATATATATATATATATATATATATATATAGACACACAAACACAATTATATATATATACATATATATGAAAGTATAGAGAGACACATATACACCAATATATATATATATATATATATATATATATATATATATATATATATAAAAATATATATATATATATATATATATATATATATATATATATATATATATATATATATATATATATATATATATATATATATATGAAACATTAAGAGCAATATTCTAGGAATCTAAAAACTGAAATTAAAATAGGAAATATTCATTAAACCAAATCACAACCACAAGAAGTGTCCAATATTGGGGGTTTCCCACATAGACACAAAACACAACACAAAGGACACTTCTATGACCTCCAAATGGACACGAAATGGACACAAATGGAGATACAACCATGGGGGTCATTCCTACGGGTTCAAAATATTCCTATATGCATGTAGGGGTAGATTAGAGGAGAGATTATACCTTCTGGCAGAGAGATTCTAAGAGAAACCCTTCCGACACGACACCGACATGAAGTGGCCTCCAAATGGACACGAACCAAAGCCAAATCCTCCCAAACTTGGCTAGCACCTTCTATCCATGGAGTAGAGGAGAAATGAAGAAGATTTGGTGGAAGAAGGAATTGATTTTGAGATGAAATCAATGGGGGTTGCTCTCAAAAATTGGGGAAGAACAAGAAAGAAAATTGTGGCTAAGAATGAATGAAGATGACTCACTCCCCTATCCCTATTGTGGCCGGCCACCCATGGCCATGTGTCCCCATTTGCTATTTACTAAAACACCCCCCACTAACTTAAATGAATTAAATTAGAAAAATGCTTTAGGTTGAGGCTAAATTAGTCTAGTTTAAAGGCTCTAATTAAACTTAACCTACCCATGAATAATTAGTCAACACACTAACTAAAAATATTATCATGTGGGCTATGCCTAACTAATGAGTGGGTCCCACTAGAGTCAAAACTAACCCGGGTCCCCGTTACAAGTCGGATTGAGCTGAAATTCGAACCCGACTCAAATAACCCCAAAACAATATCATAAATAATAAAATAAATTTCAAAAATATTCAAAATGCAAAATGACAAAAATACCCCTGTTCCTGAAAACTGGGGGTGATAGGCGGTCATATTCCCATGGTTCGTGACCCCTAAGTGGTTGATTATCAGATTAATGATCCGGAGGCTCAACGCTATTTTGATCCTGCTGCTGCTTGTTATGATCCACACTGCACTGCTGAGTCTGAGAACCCTTCTCGGGCAGCTGATGCTGATGACGATGAGGATGATAATTTAAGGATGTTGTCTAGTGATACAGTGTCACTATTATATTCTAGTTGCATTTTTATTTTCATGTATTAGCGATATATGCTTCTTCAAAGCATTATGCACTTTTTAGTATTCTGAGACAGTTTATTATTATTTCAGCACTTTATGTATGCATTTCTAGTTATGTGTTTTCTTCTATGCCTTACTAGTTTATGCACTATCTATTTTTCATCTCTGTTGAGTGTTTTGATTTTTTTTGTCATTTTGATTATATGACAAACATGGGAGAATTATATGATTTCTACTTAAACAATGTTGAATACTAATACTTTCTACTTAAACAATGTTGAATACTAATACTATCTATATATACATGTTGCTCTGAAAATTTGGTTTGAGATTTTTTTTTCTAGATTTTAAATGTTCTGAGGACTTGGTCATTTATTGCGGAGGGAGCAAGCTTAGAAGCAAGCTAAATGTACCAAAATGAGCAAGCTACTTCCGTATCGTACCAACCTACTTCCGAATAAGCTGAACATTTGTTAAGTATCAACTATGGTTCAAAAATACCTATAAGCAGAGAAGAGTTTTTCATTTTACTCATTCTTCATCTTCTCTATTCATTCTAAGCCTTCCTATTACAAAGAGCTTTTCAATCTTCACATTTCCATGACAGCTCCCATTCTTTTAAGTGCCGGTGTGTTCCGATTAGGAGTATTCGAGTTGTACAAGCTTGGAGTATAAAAGTTTTTTAGACAGTGTTGAAGTTTGTTCGTGGGCTTCGAATAAAAAATACGATGTTGTGAGAAGTTGGCGTGTCATCCAGAGTAAAGCACGAGGCGTAACCTCTATTTCAAATAGTAGATTTAACATCGAGCAGGAGTACTCGGGACTGGACTAGTCCACTCAGAGGAAAACCAGTATAAAATCTCGATGTCTGTGTATTGTTTCTATCTCCTTATTTAATTACTGATTTATGTTATTGTATTTAGTTATCTGTCTTCACTCGCCTTTACCTGTATTAATTTTTATTGGGGATATTTCTTCCGCTACAGTCTATTCACCCCCTCTAGAGGTGCCATCGATCCCAGAACATATGCACTCAACCACGAAGGGGAATGATGTCTCATTTTATGTTCTAGTTCTTCATATGTTATGTACTGTCTACTCGACCTCACCTCATCATTAAATGTGCTGAAAACAACAACACATCGTCCAACTAGTGTAATAATATTGAATAGTATTACATAGATGACGTAAACGTGGACGTGTTAGTTACTTACCTCTCGAACTTCTCCACTTCATCCTCGTCGCAGTTGAGTAATATATACAACTGAGTAGCCCTTAGTTCCTCGTCATTCATATATCTCTTCTTCATTTTTCCCGAAGGCTTTCCGAAAGCATTGAAGACTTTCAGTATTGCATCATTAGATTCACGATATCCATCGTAGTTTCTCGAAGCTCTTGTTCTATTAGTAGCAACATGTTACTTGAAATACATCGAATAGAAGTTTGTAATCTCCTCGAGAACATAGGCTTCACAAATAGAGCCCTCGACCCGAGCCTTATTTTTTAACTTTCTCTTTAGGTGGTTCAAATGCCGCTCAAACGGGTACATCCACCAATAATCAACGGGCCCACCAACACGTGCCTCATAGGAAAGGTGAATTGGCAAATGCTCCATGGAGTCGAAGAACCCAGGAGGGAACACCCTCTCAAGCTTGCACAGCGTTACCGCAATATCCTTCTCTTGCTTTTCTAGACGATCGACGAACAACTTAGTAGAACAAAGATCTCTGAAGAATATGCTCAGTATTGGTCCATTGGTCATGGTCAAACCCAATTTTAATATCAAACTCTGTCTCGATATAAGGGCTACTCAAGTTTATTTGGACTCTTGGACACTGCCAGAGAACTGTTACCCATTTTGTTTAAGATCGAAGTTGTGTTTGCCATTCGAGTCTCTAATTCTTTTATGAAATATATTTTTCATATTTTTTGAGTCTAGGAATACATTGTACACCGATTCGTACTAGCAAATAGGCTACCCTAAAAATGTTTTCAAAATATCCCATGTTTTGAAAATTAGCCCCCTATTTACAAAAAGCTCCTAACTGCTTAAAACAATTTCAAAAAATCCCAAAAATTATTTTTGCAAAAACCTAACAAAACCTTGACAGAACTAGGCCCGAGTTCGGCCAGAATTCGTGTAACGCCCCAGTCCCAAAATATATAGGACCGAGTACGTGAACATGCCAGCTGCACATATACGATGAATATCCTAATATATGGAACCCTCGTATACGTACATAAGCTGTAAAAATAAATCATCACAGGCTAGAATAATATAATATAATCTAATCTCATCACAGCTCAATACAGAAGATAATAAATTCTAGATAATAAATGAGTGTATCAAAAGATAGCCGGGTGGTCATTCCCACTCCAAACAGCTATGATAAATAATCACAATGATCAGAGTCCAACCTCCGCAAATAAAAATGTAAAGAGATATAAAAATATCCATTAAAATGTCTCAAGGAAATCAATAAGCTAGAAGTCAGCGGTAGATGTCTCGTCATCAATGTAAGATGGATCCAGTGCCGCTCCGTACTCCTACAGGAAATCGTCTAATCTTGGAGAGATAACCAGGTCCTCAGAGAGACGTAACAAGATACAAGAAAATACCATGCCATATAACTGTGATAATATAATAAGAAGAAAGGGATGCATTTAATAGGGTGCCTACCAGTTCTACAGTGATAATGCAGTTAAGAACATACCTTCAATACATGGGCATCTGGCTCTGGAGCAGGTAACTCAGGTATGGTCCCATCAGGATACCAGGGACCTCAAAGCATAACATTTCTCGAATGTCAGAGGCTAGCAGGATCATGAATAAGAAAGTGCATAAGGGACCCATACGTTAAGGAAACTGTTCTCCCCACCCAATGCCTAGTAGGGTCACATCCATGACTCATAAACCTCTAGTAACTGCCAAGTCTACTAGCATGCAATTTTATTGACAGTTACTCTTGTCCGTTGCTCGCCTCATACGTATCGGTGGCCAGCCGACTACGCGAGCACGTGTCCTATATGTGACTCACAACACGTGGTAAAGCAAGTGTCAAGGCCGTATGAGATATACCGATACCTCATCAATAAAGGGGTGGTCACTAGACTAAATTAATGCAAGAAAATAAATAAAAGCGAGAAAAACGACCGATAGAGTCGCCTGCACCCAAGTGTGACTTGGACGCACAATTTTATAATATTAACAAATAAGAAATACTAAAAATAACAACTGAAAATAAGAATACATAAATCACAGAGTAAGGTGACAAGGTATCTTGCCTGGTGGTGCGAAGGTGGCAAGTCCAAGAATCACAATATCAACAAAGAATGTCACAATCTCCAAACGACTCTGGATGCTGAAACAAACATCAAGAACATACTCGGAATAAGTGATGTACCTAGGAAATGCCAGTCTAAAAGGTAAATTCTAGAACATGAGCAAAATTGTAATTTTGGGTCAAAACGATGTCCGCCGTTGGACCCATTTTGCACCGAAACATGTGCCAATATCTACGGTCTCTAAAGTCGTCAAACTATATGTCTACAGATTTGGTTTGAGGAGACGAACCCAACGGTATGTCCAGTTTTGGATTCTGATGAGCCGTGCACAAATTTGCCCGTTAGAGCGGGTCGCTGGTTCGCCAAATAGACGTTCTAGTCGACCTTCTCAGAATCGGACCAAACTTGGCATACCGGACCAAAAAATTGATACGATCCTTGTAGGAGCGTAAAAAGTGCTTCATGGAATGAGTCAAAGATATAGAAACATTCCACTCAACATGATCTATTATTACAGGCTAATCGCTTTACGCCAGAGTCAAGCCAATGGTTTTACGCCAGAGTCAAGCCAATAGTTTTACGCCCAAGACAGGCTAACCACTTTACGCTGGGCAAAGCTGTCAAGTCTTGTATTTAATGCAAAGTCTGACATGAAGATTTAATGATGACATATATCACAGAATTCAAAGGGATTTGTTTTACACAGAGACCAATGTTGTCGTTTAGTATGTGGACTGAGCTATTTTACGCTCACAGTATGGCTTCTTTTACGCATGGAGACTGTATGAATTTTTACGCTCAAAAGTTGACGTGTGCATAAAGTTTATTTGGGCTACTTTACGCTCAAGGTTGTTTAACAACCACTTTACGCGGGAAGTCCACGTCAGTACTATTTTACGCCTAGTCTACTACTTTACGCTCAGAGTATTTTGGGTTGTTTTTACGCCCTATTCTTCTTCACCAATTTGGAACGTGGTTTGCCTACATGGCTTTCATGCCACACATCTCGAAGAACGTGTGTACGTGCATCCTATTTTTATTGAAATGATGGGACACGTGTCAACGTATGCAGAGGGTGACTTCGGTCATGGGTGGCAGTTATTAGCGTAAAGATGGAACTTTTGCTGAGTTTTTACGCACAAGAAGCCAAGTCTATAAATAGACTTATTTTTCTCATATAACAGACACATAGAGAGAAAGGAGAGAATACATAGAGATCAGAGCCCAGAGACTTTGATTTTTCGGAGCATTCTTCTTCAACTTTTTTTCCAGAACAGAGTGAAGCAAAACAGAAAAGCATTCGGCCTTGCCATCAGTGCCCAAGTGCGTCGATACCTTTCTGGTGACTTAGTTCTTCCAATTGTTCATCTTCTAGCAGTGATCTTTATCATCATCGTATGGTCCAAGGAACAAAGTGATCATTTACAGATCAGACTTCCATAGCAATACTTTCCAGAATCAAATTTATACTTCTTGTACTTTTTTTCGTTTTATTTTCAAAATCCGATTTCCAGGCATTTTGTTAAGTGAAACGAAAATGGCGACTCTGCTGGGGACGACATTCTCCTCTGACGAGGAGGCAATTGCTCAATACGATGATGTGTCGATTCGATCGACAAAGAAGACTCTGGTTGTACACTTCGACCAGACTGCTTATGAAGAGATGCTCCGAACTGGGGGTGGTTCTCGCTGCTCCAATGTTCAAAAATCTCGCAAAGCACAAAAAGTTTGGATTCCTAAATCCAAAATAGCTTCTGATCTCTCTGTTGCTTCTGATGGCAAGGGAATTCTTCCCACTCCTATCGTAGGGTCTCCCGTTTGTAACGGGGCAGTCCTTACTTCAGTGTTGCACTCTAAGTGTGGCAAGTTATCTTCCGTCTGTGACGGTGAAGATAATCAAGTTTTACGCCCAGTAGGTAAAAACCAAATTTTACGCTCAGTGCATAAGAACGAGTCTCCCATTTGTAATGAGGCAGACTCTAATGCTTGTGCTTCTAAGTGTAAAAATAAGTCTTCCGTCTGTGACGTGGTAGACACACAAAAATTATGCGCTTCGCGTAAAAGAAAATCTTCCGTCTGTGACGTGGTAGATAATCAATTTTTACGCTCTACGCGTAAAGGTAAGTCTCCTGTCTGTGACAGTGTAGATAAAATTCGCAACGATGTTTTTACATCTAATGTGAATGTACCTAAATGCATACAGCGTAAAAATGTTGTTGGTAAAGCTTCAGTTCTATACCAACAGCCTTCTTATACTGCTGTACGCAAAGTACCATACCTACAAATCACACGCAATGAAAATGGAGTCCTTCGTGCTAAAAAATCTCAATATTTGCGCACACAACTCCAAACGTGTAGAAATGTACAGTTTGGTTCTGCAAATACAGCCAGTAATCTTCTTTATACACAAGGGACTAAACGTTTTGCTACCCCAAATGTAATAAAGAAGACTACTCCTTCTACTCTTTCTGATTTACGTGAATTGCTAATGCAAAAGCGTAAAAATAGACAATCTCCCGTGACATTCCCCCGAAAAAATCATCACTGTGAGTGTCACCAGATTGTGATCAAATGTTGTTGCTCAGCTTTCAGACGGTCAGTTTTTGATCGATTGAATTTTAATGCGCCCAAACAACAAGCTGATGAGTTGTCATATGCATCAGTCAACATGGCATCTCACACCAACAGAGGACGACGTCCTAGACGGAACACGTCCCAAACCCCAGGTCAACAACAATTCAACAGACTTCTTGATTCTTTTGAAGGAGTATATCAGAATACTCGATCAAGAAGACAAAGACAATTGCAGACTTCTGATTCTGAAGCTGGGGGTACTCAATCTCTTGAGACCGAAACTGATAGTGTTGATTCATACTTCTATACTAATCCTTCTGTATCTTCAAGAGAGGTTGAATCTTACGCTATTGGAGACAAACCAGAGACGTTATCTGTTAATACAGAACAACATCTCACTGCCGTTGAGCAATCATTGAAAGACATGCATAACATGATGCAAAGCATGCACCAGATAATAACGGCTCAGCAAACTGCTCAACCAGCAATTGTAACACCGGTTCAAGTAGCAGTACCAACACAAGATAGCCAAGGGGTTTATATACCTTTGAATATCCAAGAGCCTGCTGTTAACAAAAATTCTGCATCTCCAGATCCCATCATTCCAGAAGATGTACCATCTCCGGTGGGGATTACGGTACAACCAACAACTTTTCAATCAAATGTGCTTCCACAAACCAGCGAAGCCATTCAAGCAGTGCATGAACTCAAAGCACAGTTTGAAGTTTTGAAGCAAAAGGATCAACTCCAGAGGTTAGGGATTAAGCAACCTTATCCTCCTCATTGGAATGATGTACCCTTTCCACCGAAATTCAAGCCACAGTCAATAGTACTGTTTGATGGAAAGGCTTCTCCTAGTCAGTATATCAATTACTTTGATATTATGACTGTACATTTGCAGAAAAATGATGCTCTTCTCACTAGAGTATTCATTGGATGCTTGACGGGTTTAGCTTACGACTGGTATCGTAGTTTGCCCGACAATTGCATTTCGTCTTTTGACGAATTTAAGGCAATGTTTCTCTTCCGTTTTTATGAAGGAGGTATGGACATGAACATGTCCTCCTTAATAGAAATCAAGCAAAAGGAGAAAGAAGATACTCGGACGTTCATTGAACGTTTTCGACAGGCGACTCTAAAGATGTCCCCTGGTATGCCAGATTCAGCGCTGATTGATACATGTAAGATGAATCTGCGACCATCCATCGCGGTCTTTACGGGTTCCCAATTCACAGATTGGGCTTCGTTTATCATAGCAACAGTTTCTGCCGAGACCAATGGTAGGTTGGCTCGTGAACATGGGATGATTTTCGCCTCTGAGGATAAAAGAAAAAAAAGTAATCCTGGTAATAATTCTGACAATCGTAATATGAAAGGAAAAGACACTCTTATGGTCAATCTTTCTAAGAATAAAACGATACCGAATAATCAGGAATCTTCCAAGACAAAAGAAGAATACTCTTTTGACGAAAATGATATCCCAGGGATATTCCAATGTCTGGTGAAGAGTGGCAAACTCCAGATTTCGGAGCCAAAGAGGCCTAATGAGGTGAATCTGACTGACAATCCTAAATATTGTATCTATCATAGATACATTAATCATCCTACCAGTGCTTGCTATGTTTTGAAGAAGAAAATCCAAGAGCTGATAAATGGTAGTGCTATTGTTTTAACCAATGATGACCATACGGTTACAACCAATATGGTTTCTCTTCAATTTGGAGATTTTCCTCCACAACAAGTACCAGATGGAATTGTCCCAATTCCGAAGGCGACGATGAAGTTTGTGAATATCCCGCCTGCCAGGGAGGAAAATGAAGGATTGTTGTCTCTTACATTAAAGAATGGTGAAATTATGTGGGTACATCCTGACTTAGTACCTGAAATGGAAGATGAAGGTAAAACTTCAAAATCCAAGAAAGGTAAGAAAGTCAAAACCTACAACATGATTTCTCATGTTATTCCAGATCCTGATGATTTGGATCATCTATGTGATGGCATTCCTTTGGAAGATAGACTGAGAGGATTGAACATATGTCCTTCAAGTCTGGCTCTACCTACCAAGCTCAAGCTTACTCATCAGCAGTGGCTAGCCATGAATAATGTTCCCTTATACAAGACACAACAAGTCTTTGCTGCTTATAAAAAAGCTCCTACAGGGATTTTTCCTCGTATCCCGAATCCTTTTCCTTCTGTAGCTACAGAGACGTTTATTCCTCATTCTCCTGTAGTCACAGAGATCTCTTCTTCTTTTCCTATGGAACTACATGTTGAAAGTCCACTGCCTACTCACTTGTACAGTCAGCAATCTATCCTTCTCATGAAGAAGATGGGTTATGACTTTCAAAAGGCAGAAGGTTTGAATTATGATAAAGGAATACGACTTCCTTTACAAATTCAAAGTCAAAAATCCACTATTGGATTGGGTTCTGAGGTTCCTCAATCCTCACAAGGAAAGGAAGATTAAATCCTGCAATATGGTACTTCCTTCTTCTGAGTCTGAAGAAGAAAGTTTTGCTGGTACATGATCTGGAAAAGAGTACCACAAAGATTATGAGGGATCCTCCAAAGATGCTGAGAATGTTGAAACACCATCAACTCAACCGTCTCTTGCTCCTGCTGTGGTTGAAAAGGGAAAACAAAAAGCGGTACGCTTCGACGTCCCGTTGAAGTCTACTTCCAGTCAGGGGGTGGTGATGAAAGCCTATAAATTTGATATTCTAGCCCAGTTAGCTAATACTCCGGCTAGATTATCTATCTTCGAGTTGCTTCGCCTTTCTAAAGAAAGCCGTAAAACTTTGAGTGAAGCTTTGCTGCAAGCTAATTCCTTCTTAGCTCAACTCAAGACTCCTGACAATATACCAGTATCATGCCCACAATGTCATAGTTTGATGGAAGTAATTCCCAACATCACCTTTACACAAGAAGATATACTGTTGAAGCATAACAAGCATGATAGGCCTTTGTGTTACAGTGGGTATATTGAATCCATTGAAGTTGACATAATTTACATTGATCCTGGGTCTTCCATTAGCATAATTCTTCAAAGTTCGCTAAGATTATTGGGGATTCCTACTAGTGATCTGACTTACACTAGTACCACAATAGTTGGTTTCAACTCTGGAAAGAGCAAACCACTGGAGAAGATTCGTCTGAAGATTCAGATTGGTGATCTTCGAACTATGGCAACATTTTATGTTATTAACTCAGATGTATCCTATAATATTCTTCTTGGAAGACCATGGTTACATGAGCATAACATCGTGCCTTCAACTCTCCACCAATGCTTCAAGTATGTGGATCCCCAAGGGGTTGTAAAGACTGAGTTTGCTGATATCAACCCTTTCAAGGGTGTTGAAGCCTATTTTTCTGACTCAAGGCTTTACAAACAAGAGTATGTGAAAGAGATATCAGATATGACTGAAGATCAATCATCTGCTGAAGATCAGTCTATTAACGAAGATCCGCCAGAAGAGCAACCTTTGAATATCAAAGTCAAAGGGCGAATCTAACCCCAACCTGTCAATAATCAACCTTTGATGATCAAGGTTAAAGGAAGAACTCAAGCTTCATCTGAGGAATCAGTGAATGTTTCTGCTAAAAGCCAAGTTCAACCTCTTGTGATCAAAGTCAAAGGGCGTACATTTCGTACGAATGATCCAGAACCCCCATTGATTGTCAATCTTGGCAAATCTACGCAGAAGACGGATGATAGTCCACTAGTGATTAATCCGAAGCGTAGCAGTAAAATTGTAAATGATGTAAATATTGATCATTCTGTACTTTTTGATATCAATGAAGATTTCCTTTTCGAGTATATGGCTGTCAAGTTTATTGAAAGAATGACTTTATCTTCTGATAATCAAAGTCATCAATATAAAGACGATATAGACATAGAGAAAACCTTATACATTGACAATAAAGAAAATTCTTTTCCTCCTCATGTCGATGTTGGACCTTATGCTCAAAGGTTTCTAACATCTTCTCCATATCTTCTTCCTGTAGCCGCTTCATCACAAGCTTGTGTAACTTATAGACGTCACAAAGAATCTTATTTCGTGGTTCCGTCTGATAAGAAAAACAAGCGCCAAATTGTGTTTGGCTTGGCTAGAAATATCCCTGTTGCTCAGACAGATGATTTGAGAGATAAAGATAAAGGAAGAATCCGAATTGACAGATATAGTCAACAATCTCTCAAGATTATCCAGAACATGGGATATGATTTGAAGACTATGCAAGGTCTCAATCAAGGCAAAGGTAGACGACTACCATTATGTGGTGATCCATTTTACCAGAAAACTCGTCATGGATTGGGATATGATCCGTCCTACATGATTAATGACGATATACAAGAAGAATTCTCTTCTAGCTCTTCACAATCATCAGATTCAGAAGAAGTCCAATTCATCGAATCCGATATTTCTCACTCCTCGTGTGTTAAAGGAGACTATTATGATGAATCTGAGCAAATATTTTCAGCTTATATGGTTCAAATTGATGGTGAATCTGAGCCATTTGAGAATGATCCTTGGGCTCAACAGATGGACACTCAATGGGAACTTCGTTTTGAACAACGACAACCACCTACAGAGGAAGAGATTGTCCAGATTGACGTTGGAGATGGAACTACGCCCAAACCAATATTCATCAGTATGAATCTTTCTGAAGATAAAAATGAAGAATTAATAAAACTGATCAAAGAATATATTGATATTTTTGCATAGATTTATGAGGATATGCCAGGTCTAGATCCCAAAGTTGCTACTCATAAACTCAATATTCTTCCTAATGCTAAGCCTGTAAAACAACAGCAACGGCGTTTTAGACCAGATATGATGGATGCAATTGAAGCAGAAGTCAAAAAGCTGATCACGTGTGGTTTTGTTCGTGAAGAACAACACCCCGATTGGGTTGCCAATATTGTTTCTGTTATAAAGAAGAACAGAAAAGTCCGAGTTTGCATAGATTTTCGAGATCTTAATGCAGCTTGTCCAAAAGACGAATTTTTACTTCCAATTACTGATGTCATGATAGACAATACATGTGGTTTTGAACGGACGGATTCTCAGGATATAATCAAATTAAGATGCATCCAGAAGATGAGAAGCATACCACTTTTCGTACACCCCTTGGAGTTTACTGCTATACGGTGATGCCGTTTGGTCTTAAAAATGTCGGTGCCACATATCAACGGGCCATGAGCAACATCTTTCAAGAACATCTACGGAAGACAGTAGAATGTTATGTAGATGACATTGCTGTTAAGAGTCGATCAAAAGATGATCACATTCAAGACTTGAAGACAGTATTTGAACTGATGCGCCAACATCAATTGAAAATGAACCCTACTAAGTCTTTCTTAGGGGTTTCCAGTGGCAAGTTTTTAGGATTTGTCATTACTTCTCAGGGTATCCATGTTGATCCTGATAAGGTTAAAGTAATTCTTGAAATGCGTCCTCCACGTAATTTAAAAGAACTCCATGGTTTCCAAGGTCGCATTGCATATATCAGGAGATTCATATCCAATCTCTCTAGAAGATGCCAGCCTTTCTTCCGTCTATTAAAGAAGGGTGTATCATTTGTTTGGAATGAAGCATGTCAGAAAGCCTTCAATGACATTAAGTAATACCTTATAAATTCCCCTATTTTGGTACCTCCAGTGATAGGAAGACCATTTTTGCTATATGTTCGAGCTTTGGATCATTCACTTGGTGCTCTTCTTGCTCAAAAAAGTGATATAGGGCATGAACAAGCGATTTATTATCTTAGCCGAATGATGGTCGGAGCAGAACACAGGTATAATCCTGTAGAAAAGGAATATCTGGCCTTGGTTTTTGCTGTCCAAAAGACAAGACATTATGTGACAGGATAGACTATCCATGTCATCTCCAGAATAAATTCTATTCGGGTATTGATGAGAAAATCGAGCATTCTTAACTCTAGGTTAGCTACCTGGGCGATGTTGCTCACTCCTTATGACATGTTTATATACCTCAAAAATCAGTGAAGGGTCAAGCATTAGCTGATTTCTTAGCTGCTCATCCTATACCTGAAACATTAAAGTTATATAAGGACATTCCAGATGAAGTTGTAGATTGTAATATGACTTTGAAAAATTACATTTGGCAATTATATTTTGATGGAGCATCACGGGTTGGACCTAAAGGTAATATTGTCTCTGGGGTAGGAATCGTCTTGGTTTCTCCTGACAAAATGGTCATATATCGTGCCTATTCTCTCAATAAACCATGCTCCAATATTGTAGCAGAATATAATGCTCTATTGATTGGTCTCCAAGTCGCAAAACAATTGAATATTGAATTCCTGGAAGCCTATGGAGATTCTCAGCTAATTGTTAATCAGGTTAGAGGGACTTATGAAGTCAGAAATCCTGATCTCATCCCTTATCATCAAGTAGTAGTCGAATTGGTCCTTTCATTCAAAGGATTCTTCATTGAATTCGTACCACGTTCTCAGAATGTGGAGGCTGATGCTCTTGCTAGCCTAGCTGCAGATTTGGCTGTTCCAATCCGAAGATAAAATACAATTACTTTGTTGGACCGAGATTTATTCTGTGTCAAGAATAATTTGTGTATTGAACAGAGTTATACTACAGAATCAAGCTCTCAGCAAAGGGATTGGAGAACTCTATTTATTGATTACGCGGTTCATGGGATTTTACCTGAAGATCCAAAAGAAGTTGCATCAATTAAAAGACGATCATTTCGATTCTATTATGATTCATCTTTATATATGTTATATCGTCGCTCATATGATGGACTCTTGCTGCACTGTCTCTCAGAAAGTGAAGCTAAACTGATACTCCGTGAGGCTCATGATGGCGTCTGTGGTGCTCATCAACCGGGTCCGAAATTACAGGACCGCATTCGAAGAATGGGGTATTATTGGCCTTCCATGATAGCAGATGCTGTGGATTACGCCAGAAGGTGTAAAGCATGTCAGATTCATGCTGACTTTATTCACCAACCTTCTGAATTTCTATATCCTACAGCAGCTTCTTGGCCCTTCGAAGCTTGGGGTATAGATATCATTGGTCCTATTAACCCTCCTTCTGTTAAAGGACATCGGTTCATATTAGCTATAACCGATTACTTTTCTAAGTTGGCAGAAGCAGTCCCCCTTGCTGAAGTGAAAACATCTAATGTGATCAGCTTCATCAAACATCATATCATTTATCGCTTCGGGATTCCTCGACGAATAATTCATGATAATGGTCCACAATTTACCAGTCAGGCATTTTATCGGTTCTGTGATAAGAATCAAATTTAAAATCTGGCTTCTACGGCTTATAATCCAGTTGCTAATGGTTTAGCCGAAGCCTTCAATAAGACTATCATTAAACTTCTCAAAAATTTGTTTCTTCTAATAAACGTGATTGGAATGAGAAACTTGGAGAATATTTATGGGCTTATCGAACAATAGTCCGGACTCCTACTAGTTTTACACCATTTTCATTGGTTTATGGATGTAAGGCTGTTCTTCCCTTGGAAATCCAGATTCCATCTCTTCGAATAGCTATTGCTAATGAGCTAACTATAGAGAACAATGATCGCTTACGACTCCAAGAACTTGAAGGATTGGACGAGAAGCGTCTTCAAGCACAACAACATATTGAGCTATATCAAGCCCGTATATCTCGAACTTTCAATCGTAAAGTTAAAGAGAGGGTATTCAAGATTGGCGAGTTGGTATTAGCCGTTTGAAGACCGATGATTATGACTCACAAAAGCAAGGGGAAATTCTAAGCAAAATGGGAAGGTCCTTATGTAATTGAGATCGTGTTTTCTAATGGCGCCTATCGGTTATCAAAGCCCAATAGAGATCTACTCATGATGCCGATCAATGGCAAATTTCTTAAGAAGTACTATGTATAAAAAAAAGAATGAAAATAAAATTTCTTTTATTATTATTTTTGTTCTGAATAAAGGATTAAGGATGAGGACCACTGCCTTCCTTATTGAATACATAGTCAGCCAATGCTTCGAAGGCGTCGTTGCCTGAGTTCATAAAAAACCTGCAGGCAACCATCCTCAGCGCTTCTTCTTCAGGAGTTTTCCCTAGCTCTACTAAGAAAGCGAAGATGTCTTGTGGTGGCTTCGGAGTAGAAGAACTTTCGCCTACTTCGGTTGGGCCTGATACAGTTAGCTCAATGGGGCACGTCTCAATGATGTCCTCAACTTTCTTGGAGACTTCATTCTTTTGCTGCATATCCTTGGAAGACATTTCCAATAGAGGAGTGGAAATAAGAATGAAAAGTTATAAAGATTTCTCACCTATTTAATAGGAGAGATCTATTAATGAACCGGTCTTTGAAATTGAAAATAACCTTTCATTCCCGGGAAGGCCTGTCCGTTCATTACCTCAGATTCATTCATTTACTTATGGAATTGAATTGTTCTTTCTTTTCCCGAAAGTTATGTCGGTTCATTTCATATTGGCATATATCCTCAATGACATCTGTCTTCTTAATCCCCAGCTACCAAGGTTTAGTTAAGCTGATTACTCATCTCTTTGGAGAGAAATTTTGATCTTCTAAAATTGGATTTATTATTTATCACATTCTTATAACCTCTGAATAAATATTAAATCTGCTTACTTTTCTTATCTATCAAATCTATTTGACCTCTGCATAGATATTAATCTACTTTTTCTTTGAGTTCTTACATGCTATCATGTCCATAATACCTCTGATAGTATTGTATACTCTAAACAGAAAATAAGACTTTATTATCTATCATGTCCATATTACTTGTGGATAGATACAAATCATTGAGCATAGAAGACTTGTCATTTCCATTCTCATTTCATCATAAAAGTCTATTACATTTCTTAGACTTTCTTACAAATCATAATGGAAATCTATTACATTTTGGATTTTCATTCTATACAACAACGATGACCTAATCGAGATCTATTTCTTCTTTGGATCTTCTTCATCGGATTCGTTGTTGGTGTCAATTCCTTACTGTCTGAGCCTCAATGGCGACCAGAACAGTAGGAATCAAACTCTGGTCTTCTCTCTCAGACGAGAGGAGAATCCCAGAGTATGGCAGCCCGAAGATGTGTTGCTGCCAATACAATTGGTAGAAAAGTGGTGGCCTTTCAGAGGAGATAGGAATATATCCAGCTTGGGATACAATTCCTAGTCCTGCCGTGAAAGGAACTCTACTACCCAATTTCTCGGGATAGATTTGAGTCCACCATCCAACTTTCCATGTATAAAGGCTTTTCCTACCATCTGAGGAAGACCCTTTTATCCCACAAAAAGTTCTGAGTTGTCTGATTTGCGCATCAAAAGCGCATGAGCTCCCTGATGCTGATGTCAGAAGAATGCTCCTCACAGCGTCAAAGTCGCCAATACCGGTTCTGGAAAAGTTCTTCAGCCAAGCTTCTGCAGAAAACAACAGAGAAATTTTTTCAACAGAAGTATCATCAGCCACTTGCTGATCAATTAAAGACTGATGCTCGCGCACTTTACTCAACAAGGTTTTTACGCCCGTGTCTCATGTGCACCCTATTCAACAAGGCTTTTTACGCCATTGTTTCATATGCACCTCATTCAACAAGGCTTTTACGCTAATATTTCATGAGCATATTATTCAACAAGGCTTTTACGCCCGTGTATTTTACCTATAAGATTCTACGTCTGTCAAGGATTTACACTCATGGGCATCTGTTTTCGACAAAAAAGTTCAAAGGCAGACGATTGTTTTACGAATTAAACTTACCATTGAAGTCAGATGATTCGGCTCTGAGAATTGTTGAATCAACGTCTATCGACGGGCGTACAGAGAGACAGCATCGGAAAGCATCATCATTTGCTAGAGAATGAAATGTTGCAAAAATCTATCTTCGAAAGAATGAGAATGAGAATGTATAAAACATTCTTTAACTCAGCTATTTATAAGGGTTGAGGAAACGGTTGGCATGAGTCTATTTCGGGAAAGATCCTACTAAAAAGGCACTCGCGACCACAAGGCAGATGCTACGTGTTGTTTTGTTTCTCTTAGGAATGAACAACCATAAATGCAGTTAAAGAAGATATAGAACAATTCTATTTATACCAACAGATGAGATGAATATCAAGATTTTATTTATTTAAAGGGGAGTAGGCCCCTACAGATAAGTTGAAGAGTCGTAATACATAGACGACACTTCTACATTATTTTTTTCTCCTTCGTTGGGCTGACGAAGGGAGGCACCTAACTCGTGCATATTGCGAATCCCGGAGCGACGCATCAGATTAAGAAATGCTTCTGCATCTTCTGATCCCTCATACGCAGTGGAGGGACCACCATCGATACGACTAAAGACTACTGGAGTCAGTCCAAAGCACTCTACAAAGTTGCGTGCCCGCTCAACTTCTGTCTCTATATCAACCCTTGAGCTCGGAGCCTCTTCCTTGTTAATTTCTTTCTTTGGTGCCATGATAGTATAAGGATGAAAAGCAAGAATGAAGAACTTCTCCTTATATACACAAACAAATCAACTCTTCATATTCCTTATGGGAAACTGATCATTATTAATGCAAACTCGGAAAGATGAAGAAGCATTCGAAAGTTTTGAGAGAAAATTCATTATGACGGTTAAGTATTGACCGGCACCATTTCCTGAACTTTACGCTGACTAGTCAAATCTCGACTTTTACGCTTCTATTCAAAGTGTTTCAAATTTTGAAGATATTTGAAAACTTTGAAGAGGGTCTTGTAGGAGCGTAAAAAGTGCTTCATGGAATGAGTCAAAGAGTAGAAACATTCCACTCAACATGATCTATTATTACAGGCTAATCGCTTTACGCCAGTGTAACACCCAGTTTTCCAAATGAGGGTATTTTGGTCATTTTTTTAAATTTTGAGAATTATTTGGAATTATTATGTATTATTTAGATTTATTGGAATTAATGTGATTTTTAGAGATTTTTAGTATAATTGATTTTGGTGTTTTAGTTGACTTGACTTATGTTGACTTTGGAGACTAACCTAGTGGCTAACCTAGGTCATGACTAAGTGGTTAGGATATGAAAACCTAGGTTGACTTAAGTTAGTGAGGTTTGACTCATTGGAATTAATTTGGGAAAAATAGGAGCTAGTTTGATTAAGGAATGACTTGTGAAGTCACAAGTCATTTTATGACTAATAGGCTTAATGGCCCATAGCCCACACCCATTAAACCAAGCCCTAACCCTAGAAAATCTGACCAGCCCCTATGGTCAACCCCCCCTATTTATATGCTCCTAAAATTAGGGTTGCCTCTTTAGGAAACTTTGCCATTTGGAAGAGGTGAGTCCCCATCCTTGTAAATCCTTAGAAAATCCATTTCTTCTCCAAATTCCTTCAAACAAATTGCAATAGGACCTAAATCCATTGTTCTTGCTGTTGGTATTGAGTTTTTACAGGGAGGAATCAATTTGGAGAACTTTTGGTGGTTTGAGGAATCATTTCCTTGGGGCTTTTTGAGAGCTTATTCACCTATAGGTATAATCCTTTCCTTTGCTCATAAATTCTGTTAAACATCATTTTAGGAATGCCCTAGCCCTAACCTAATAGTAGGATAGGCTAACCCTAGGTTTTGGACCCATTACGTGTCCATATCGGACACGTATCAGTGGATAGTTAAGTTGTTCGACGAAATGTCTCAAAGGACACTTTGTTCGAGTTTTTTGAATCTATTTGAATAGGAAATTAGTCCTAGGTGTTGCTTAGGGTTTTCCAGTATCGTGTGGTGATTTGCGTATCGTGTCGAGTCGTGGGGGACACGGGAACACGCAGGTACGGGTGCGTGCGCGCGGCACTGTAGCTCCCCTGCTACTCGGGGGCTACAGCGTGCAGGATACGCCACCTCGATGCGAGAAATTTGACATGGTGGTTGGGGCACTGCCTGACACGAGGCTCGCAAAGTTTCACGAGCTCTCGTATCGTGTCGGACACGTATTTCCGTGTGCAAGGGGACACACTGTGTGCGTGTGTGTTCTGGATTTGTATTCCTGTGTTTAAATCGTTTTTAATGTTTTAAATTGTGTTTTAACTTACTAATTAGATCCTAATTATAATGTAGGATATATGTTAGAATTAATTTACATGTTAGATTAGTTTTTGATGGCATATTTGGATTCGAACATGGTGTTAAATGGCTTTGGCTGAAACTTCCTGATACTTATTTTTTTTAGTATTTTCCCAAACTATTAAGCCCTGTTTATTGATGTTTCAACCTCTGTTAATTACCCCCACATGTTATTATTCATGTTTAGTTTCATGTCTACATTCGAATTTGGCTATTTATAGGAAAATGGGGTTTTTGAACATTGTGTTGGGTTTTCAAAATCTGCTGAACTGAGTAGTTATTCCTAAAACCTGAGATTCAAACCCTTCTTAACTGAACTGTAGATTGAATGGTTACTCATGATTAAACTGTCAACTGGGTTGGTTTACTTTTCTCTTAACTGAGTTTCCCTCTTTAAATACTGTAATGGAATGATGGTCGTTCTTCCTAATCTAGGAATTGTTTCCTGTTTTCAAAAAAACTGAGATGTATGTTCTTAATGAATGGTAGACTGAAATGTATTTTCAATACCTGAGTTTGTATCTTTCTAGTAAACTGTAATAGTTCCTGCCATTGTTCACTGATTTCCCATTGTCAATGCCACTGTCTCCTGGACACCAGAGCACATATGTTACCCTGTGTTGAATGGATTAATCCTATTAACCTGAGATTTACTGAAATGATAGCTAACCTGAGAATGGAAGCTTTTCATACCTGTATTGCCTGTGGACTGAGAATGGCTTTCAATACATGAGTTTGTATGCTTCCTAATAAACTGGAATAGGATTTATGTATACTGTTTTGCAATACCTGAGATTGGTTGAACTGAGATTGAATTCCCTTCCTTATTTGAGTATTAGTTCTTTTCTTTTACTTCACTGTTTTGCATGAATGTTCTAATTCATTGTTAACTGTCACAGGTTGCCATTCCTGTTTTCTCCATGAACACATGCCACTGTTACACTGATTTTTCCTAATCATGTTTTCCTCACTCTATTGGCACTCTCTTCACTGTTTTCACTCACTGTCTTCCAGGAATTCCTATTTCCTGAGTTGATTCCGAAGCCACTGTTATTGAACCACTTGCCACTGTTTTTCATTACACACATGTTACCCCTTCACTGATTTCCCTACACTGTTTTCAGGATCACACCCATGCCTCACTACACACACACACACTTGTCTCTCTTGACACTAACACACAACCCTATCATGTATGACACACACATCCTCACTTGACACCACACTCACATGTCTATGTCTAACACACACACCCCATGAACACCTCACTGATTTCCTAGTATTTCCTGTTCAGATATCTGACACTCACACACACATGCTATCATGTATCTCTCTAACTCACACACACATGTGTCCTTCCACACACTCTCATGTTTTTACACACACACATACACATGTCATTTCCTATTTTCCTTATATATGAGTATGTGAGTTTCATTAAGGTATCTTATATTATGTGTGTTACCATACAATAGTAATATGGGTATATATGATGCAATGTGTGATATATATATAGTAGTCTATATGCCCATGAGTATTTCTATAATAGCTGATATATCATAGATAGCCTATATGTGTATTCCTATATTAGATTATATAGTTATATCTATGTGTGTATTAAATATATATAGATTGTCATGTGTGTATGTGTTATGGGTTGGCTTATAGGCATGATATAGACTATGGCCTATGTGTATGTCTGTTTGCCTAGTAAGTCTAGATTGGTCTTGTATAGCCTTGTTAGACCTAGAATAGACTAGTTAGACTAGTACAGACTTGTTTGGCTTAGGTTTGACTTGGTTGACCTAGTTTGACTTCTAGGGTTGACCAGAGTTGACCAAGAGTTGACTTTGGCCTAGATTGACCTAGATTCATGTAGAATGCATTGTAGTGCATCTTATTACCATTCTGGACTTGTTGTGACTTCTGCTGTTCTAGTAGGAGCCAGACACCACTCCTCGGACAGTATATATATTCTCCAGATTCTCAGGATACAGGCGAGTACATTCTCTGATCATATCATATCTTGTTTAGGATTATATTCCTGCTTTAGATTACTTTACATGATGCTGACACGTTGGAAACACGGATTAGTACTATATGGATCTGGTTGTGCGATGTTATCCCCCTTAGCGGATACATCAGGTATTCGTGTTCGTGTACTTTATCGGGAACATCGTGTACTCTTTGTATTTGTTATATTCGTGTACGAAACGTGTGAATCATGTATAATCATGTATTCACATGACCTTCGTGTACAATAACATAACATAACTGGATCCTTGTGTATTGATTGGGGCGGGGGAGTAGAAGTGGTTATGTATTCAACCCAGTAGATTACTCGTGTACAACCTCTATAGATTACTCGTGTATAACATCGTGCCGTCTACATAACCATCTTGTGCTCTGAATCACTAGCACTGTTAGTTCTCTATATATTGTAGCTATTTACTTACAGTCTCTTCTTTTATCATATTATTTCTTCAGATCCTGTATCTTACTCCCTAGCATGTTTATATTTCCTAACCGGTTATGATTTTGTTGAGATGTACTGTACTCGTTCCTGTCCTGACTGGACCTGTTGAAAATTTTACAGTGAATGATGAGGCTCTGGTGTCTATCCCTCTTGGTGCAGCATTAGACATCACTAGTGACTTGGACCTGCTAGCAGTGGATGATACTTCTCTAGATTAGGGTTATCTTACTTTCTGGATCACTGTAGTTAGATTCTGGGATATTTCTGAGATATGTACTTATTTAGACACTTAGAACTCTGGGTTGTATCTCTGTGTTTCATTTCTAGATATTTATCTATCTTTCCTTTCATGTTCTACCTTAGATGTGGTTGAGTTATATTCTGTTATGTCACCCCCATTCGAGGAGTATAACTGTAAATTACCCTTATCTGTTAGATATTATGACCTAGGATAGCGTTCTACCGCCGACACTGCGGCGTAGGCTCGGCGTTGTTACGTCCTCGTACCCTCACAGTGGGTGCGGGTTGTGACAGCCAGAGTCAAGCCAATGGTTTTACGCCAGGGTCAAGCCAATGGTTTTACGCCTAAGACAGGCTAACCACTTTACGCTGGGCAAAGCTGTCAAGTCTTGCATTTAATGCAAAGTCTGACATGAAGATTTAATGATGACATATATCACAGAATTCAAAGGGATTTGTTTTACACAGAGACCAATGTTGTCATTTAGTATGTGGACTGAGCTATTTTACGCTCACAGTATGGCTTCTTTTACGCATGGAGATTGTATGAGTTTTTACGCTCAAAAGTTGACGTGTGCATAAAGTTTATTTGGGCTACTTTACGCTCAAGGTTGTTTAACAACCACTTTACGCGGGAAGTCCACGTCAGGGCTATTTTACGCCTAGTCTACTACTTTACGCTCAGAGTATTTTGGGTTTTTTTACGCCCTATTCTTCTTCACCAATTTGGAACGTGGTTTGCCTACATGGCTTTCATGCCACACATCTCGAAGAACGTGTGTACGTGCATCCTATTCTTATTGAAATGATGGGACACGTGTCAACGTATGCAGAGGGTGACTTCGGTCATGGGTGGCAGTTATTAGCGTAAAGACGGAACTTTTGCTGAGTTTTTACGCACAAGAAGCCAAGTCTATAAATAGACTTATTTTTTTCATATAAAAGACACACAGAGAGAAAGGAGAGAATACATAGAGATCAGAGCCCAGAGACTTTGATTTTTCAGAGCATTCTTCTTCAACTTTTCTTCCAGAACAGAGTGAAGCAAAGCAGGAAAGCATTCGGCCTCGCCATCAGTGTCCAAGTGCGTCGATACCTTTCTGGTGACTTAGTTCTTCCAATTGTTCATCTTCTAGCAGTGATCTTCATCATCATCGTATGGTCCAAGGAACAAAGTGCATTTACAGATCAGACTTCCATAACAATACTTCCCAGAATCAAATTTGTACTTCTTGTACTTTTTCTCGTTTTATTTTCAAAATCCGATTTCCAGGCATTTTGTTAAGTGAAACAATCCTGTTGGCATAAGTTTTATCTCGAATCGATGACTGTACACGGAGTTATGGCCTAATTTGCAAAAGGTCGATACGGGGGTATCTTGACGGATACACACTGATTTCGTCGTGTATACGCAACGAAATCGAGTTTCGTCAGTTCCCACACATCGACAACAACCATACGCGCCTTTCGATGCATATAGTGTGCGACCACGTCGCCCGGTTTGTCGGGGCGCACGCCGTATCGGGAAGTTTTTCATAATTTCAATAGTTTGAAAATAGTTTTTTGTCAATATTGGGAAACCAATTTCTCGGCGCACAGTCGTCGAAATCGACTTCTGTAAAAAGGGTTCTGTAGCCCTATATGTTGTCTATGACTGTTGTAAATGGATTTTTTGAAAACTCTTGATATTAGGTTCAAGGTTTGCCTTCCAAGTGGATACTGGACTGTCTATAAACTGCTTATTTAAGCAATTTTTTTCGGGTTAAATTCGATTTTTCTCAGTCAATTTCTTCTGATAATCGAATATATCAACTGGGATTAAGAGAGGGTCGAATAGGCTTTCTATGTGAGTCTACTGAATGAAAATGACCGAGTGCAACTTAAGAAATTTAGGTAGAAAGAAGGGTACCTCGATGGCGACTAAAACCGAGCAATACTCTGTTCTGCTGTAGCGTGCTGCTACCGTTGGCCGATGTTCAATGGTCCACGACGGCGCGCAGTGTCGTGTACACGGCCAGGCAAGTTCGCGGGGTCATGATCGTCTAGGAGAGGTTGGATTTCCGTGGCTAGATTCGACAGGGTCCACGGAAAAGGGTTCGACAGCACATTCCCATATATATGCCCGATTTGAAGATTTGAACTTAATTCCAATTTAAATCCTAATTTGATCAAGATCTTGGGTTATCCCGATTAGAACAGGATTAGGAATCCAAAGGAATTTTTTTCTCAAGATTCGGTTCAGTTTGAGGAACAAAATTTAGATTTTCGAATCCTAGCTATCGAGCTCTATCGCTCAGGAAAGGGTCGGGAAAATGGGGTTACTGTTCTGTGAACAGTAACCTCAAAAGGTTTTTTTGTTTTCTTTAAAGCTAAAATACCAAAAATTTGAAAATAAATTTACTATACTCATAAAACCTCAATTGTATTATTTTTTGTTTACATATATACGCAAATATCTATAATTATACACACACACAAATCCAATGAATTTTATAAAATTTTCTAATTTCATAAAAGTAATTTGATACTTAATTTAAACAATGGAACCTACTAACTACATATAATGAAGCATTTATCTGCTACTATGAATATTAGTAAAAAAGAAAAAAAAATTTTATTAGATATACACATTTTTAGTAATCAATAAAATCGTTAAAATTCAAGTAAATAACATACTGTAAAATATATAATTAAAATCTTAAAATTTTTTAGGGGATTTACATCCTACCCAACTTATAAAAATTTTGTCCTCGAAATTAAACTAAGGTAGGGGGATGCAATGCAAAGCAAGGAACTATTTAGAACTAACATGTACAAATCATACCTTGGTTGTCAAATAAATGCGGGTAACGATTTCGAATGTCGTCCACGCGCTCCCAAGTAGACTCCCCTGGCTAGTAATGCTTCCATGCCACGCGAACCAATGGTATAGACTGATTCCACAACACCTTCACTCGACGATCGAGGATACCTACTGGTTGCTCTTCGTACGACAAACTCTGTCCAACTGTGATTTCAGAGTGATCAAGCACGTGACTGCTGTCTGCCATATATCATCTCAGCTGCGATACATGGAATATGTCATGTACTCCCTCTAATGACGGCGGCAAAGCCAATCTGTAGGCCACCTCTCCAATACGTTCCAAGACATCGAAAGGGTCGATGTATTCAACTTGCCACGTCCACCGAATCGAATCGTGCCTCTAGTAGGGGATATCTTCAAGAAAACATGGTCGCTTCCTTGAATTCCAAAGGTCGACGACGATGGTCCGTCCACTGCTTCTGTCGATCTTGTGCTAATCGCAGGTGGTCTTGTATCTTTTTAACCTTCTCCACTATGCTCAAAACCAACTCGGGTCCCAATATATGTCGCTCTCCGATGTTGCTCCAACAGACAGGAGATCATCACTTCCTATGATACAATGTTTCAAACGGAGCCATCTGGATGCTTACTTGATAGCTATTGTTGTAGGAAAACTCCACAAGATGAAGGTGGTCCTCCCATGATCCGCCAAAGTCAAGCATACACGCTCTCAACATGTCCTATAGCGTCTGAATAGTACACTCTGACTGGCCGTCCGTCTGCAGATGGTACACCGTGCTAAACTTCAAATGCGTACCCAAACTTGCTTGCATACTCCTCCAAAAGTACGAGGTGAACCACGAGTCACGGTTCGACACGATGCTAACTGGTACACCGTGTAGCTTCACTATTTGCTTTATATACATATCCGCCAAGACTTCTGTGGACTGTCCTACTCTAAAAGGTAAGAAGTGGGCTGATTTGGTAAGTCTATCAACAATCACCCATATCGTATCTCGTCCACTAGGACTCCGAGGAAATCCTGTGACGAAGTCCATCGTAATGTGCTTCCACTTCCACTCGGGAATGGGTAGCGGCTGCAATAATTCGGCCGTCCTCTGGTGCTCGGCCTTCACTTATTGGCATACCAAACACTTGGCCATGAAACGAGCTATCTCCCGCTTCATTTCGTGCCACCAATAATACTGTCGTAAGTACCGGTATATCTTAGTTCCTCCGAGATGAATAGAGTAGGTCGAACTGTGTGCTTCTGCCATCAACTCCTGCCGTAGCTCTCCATTAGGAACATAAATATGATCACCACATCGCAATGTCCCATCGAGATGAATCCTCAATCCCGTCTGCTCTCTTGTCTCAGTCCTTTCTCAAAGCCGTCGAAATCTAGCATCCGCGGGCAATGCCACCTTGATCCGATCTACTAATGATGATTGCACTTGGAGATTGGCTAATACGCCATCTGCTTTGGGCAACACTACCTCAATGCCAAGCTGCTGTAAGTCTCTAATCAACTCCTTCTGTGTGGTCAAGAAGTGAGCCATGGGATTGCGGCTTAACGCATCTGCCATGACATTAGTCTTGCCTGGATGATAGTGTAGCTCAATCTCGTAATCCTTTATCAACTCCAACCAATGTCGCTGTAGCATATTCAACTCTTTTTGTGTGAACACGTACTTGAGGCTCTTATGATCAGTGTAGATATCAACATTCTCGCCGTATAAGTAGTGTCTCCATAGCTTCAAAGCAAAGATAACCGCTGCGAGCTCTAGATCGTGGGTCGGATAGTTTTATGGTAAGCAATCCAAACCCAGGAAACAGAGGTCCAAGATGCCATTGACGTCCACGACATCCAGGATGCAAGACATCTCGAGATCCAGTAGTAGTTCTACTATAGCTTCTTTGGATAAAAAGATTTGCCACCGACGGCCACCTCAAGCAAACTCCAAGATCATCAGGAGTCGAACATCGGGCAAGCAAGGCCATTGTTGAAACAGCTGAGTCTTTTCTTGAAGGGGAACAGTCCTTTATGTAGGTTGTTTGCGTGGTCCAAGCACTAGCCAAACATCAGTCAGAAGGAAGCTTGTAAGTTAAGCTAAAGCTGCAATCCATGGCAGATGAAAGTACTGCGAGTGACCAAAGGAACGTGACTCTGATCCTCCTCTGCTAAAGTGTAACGCCCCAGTCCCAATATACGTAGGACTAGGAACGTATACATGCCAGCTATATATATACGAAGTACAGGGGCCTTGTATGTATACATAAGCTGTAAAATATAGTAATCCCAGACAAACTAAATCTCATCCACAATAAAAAGAATAATAATATAAAAATCAACTTGAATATTTATGATACAATCATTGGGCGGAGACAAAGTCCATTACCAACTATCTCAATAAAAGAAATGTACAAGAATCGATCCATAAAATGGCAAGACGAACCAAGCGCAATCATCTTCGAAGGAATGGAGAGAATCACGGCCTTTGCTAGAACACCTGCAATGAATCATAAAAGCACACACCTGGAGCATAACCAGGTCCTCAGACGGACGTGGCAAGATACAGGAAGAACAAGCTAATATGAACTGTCAGAATAATAAAATAATATATAAAAGACTATCATAGACACAAATATGCAAAGGAGATTCTAACCGCCTAATGTGCAATTTAGAGGACAACTTTCATGCACATAGGTGGGATTTTAGGCTATGTGTACGTAACTGGCATCCAGTCATCTGTATCCGTCCGTAACGTCCAAAACGTCAGAGGGCATCTGCAAATAAATCACCACAGTTCCATCCGAAGACTGTGGTTTACCTGTTTGGATTCCCATACGCACTAGCGACTGTCCTCCCCCGATGTTTCCCACACTGTTCAAGTCATGTCCATGGCTCGTCCAGTTTTGTAACTGCTTGAGTCTCTAAAACCCTAGTCATAGCAGTTATGATCATCTATCCGTCATACGGCTTTAGAGAGGGCTAGTCCATAAATCGTGCCCCTAGCAACATATCTCCAACCGTGTAGTATAGGTGTCATAGCCAAAGGAGATATAAGGATATCCCCCAACAAGAAGGTAGTCTTCTAAAACTAAGTTAACATGCATATAGTAAAGTAAAACGACTAATAGAGTCGCTTGCACCGAAGTATGGCTTGGACGCGCAGTTTATAACAAAGGAAACTAACAATATGAAACAAAATAAATAATGCAAAAAATAAATAATTTGACAGTTAATTAGCAAGGTATACTTGCCTGGTAGGTCGCCTGGTGTGGTGCTATGATCATGTCGCATGGAGTATGACTGCGATGTTACAACTACGCATGACGGCCTCGGGTGATGGCATGGACTGTTCCATCGGGTCCAGAACGGTCAACTTAGTTAGGTTTGACATAAGGAAGTCTAAGATTGGCGAAGGAATAGGAGTCATGGGCAGAAGGATAATCGAAGTAATGAATCACTAATATATATATATATATATATATATATATATATATATATATATATATATATACAATTTTGGAAAACAATTTATAATCCTTAAAAAAACTATATTTTACTAGTTAAAATAAAAGGTTATTGATAAATATTTACAAATCTAGAAAACTAGTTTTAAGACAAAAACCTAATTTTGTTGAAGTGAAATTTTGGTGAAAACTATCTTCGAAAATGGTTAGAAAATAATACGTGCATACAATTTCTAAAAATAATAATAGTAGCAAATAAATAATTTTTACAATAACAACAACAATATTCAAAATGAAAGTAATAATAATAATAATAATAATAATAATAATAATAATAATAATAATAATAATAATAATAATAATAATAATAATAATTACAACAGTACATGTGCTGCTGTTCACCTCTTCTCTAGATTGCAGAATATAAATAATAATAATAATAATAACATAATAATAACCATAAAATAATAATAATAATAAACTAATAATAATAATTGCAATAGAAAATAATAATAATAATAATAATAGCAATAGAAAATAATAATAATAATAATAATATTAATGTTAATACTTTAGTTTCCTTTTCTTTAAAGTGAGAGAGAGAACGAGAGGTTGAGATGGGGAATCGAAAAAATAGGAAGAAGGAGGAGAGCAAGGAAGAGCGGGGTGGAGTCGGCGGCACGTCGGGCGACGATGCCGAGGTGGGGAAACGGCGACGCTGGCTTGGCGTGACGGCATGGCACTGCAGCGCACGGCCACGCGGAGGTGGGGCGGTGGCGGTCGCAGGCGGCTGCGCGGAGCAGGCAGCGGTAAGAAGGGCGGCGAAGGACGGCAGGGGGAGCGGGGAGTGGGGCTCGGTTGGTGGAGAGGGTTTTGAAGGACGTGGCGCAGGCTAGCGCGGCCGCGAGCGCTCAGGCACGGCGGAGCTGCTCACCGGCGCGATCGCGACACTAGGCCGGTGGGGCCAGGCAGTGGCGGTCAGTGACGCGGCGGAGCAAGCACTCGACGAACTCCGGGGAACGCCCGCCGGTGCGGAGGTGGATCTGGTCTCGAGGAGTCCGGCGACGCGGGCTTGACCCTGGGCGAGGCGGAACGAGACTTGCGGCGGCGGCGAGCGGCTATGATCGGTGAGGGTTTAACCTATCTGGCTGTTTGGGTTTCCGTTTATTGGTGGTGGTGATGAGATTCTGGCGGTGGCGGTGGCCATGGCTGTGGTTGGGTCTAGACCGGTGGGTCGATGGTGGTGGTTTGGGCGATCGGAGCGGGGGACAGTTTGTCCGTGGTGGTGTTGTCCAAGGATGATGGTGGTTGTTATGGTTTTGGGAAGGCCGGAGTTTGGCGGGGGCTTGGTCGGACTGTCGGGTAGTGCTGGGTTATTGCTAGTGGTGGTGTCGGGTTCTGGTATGGCCGGAAGAGGTCGGGGTGGAGCGGAGTTGGGGATGGCAGTGGTGATTGGCAGAGTTAGGATTAGGTTAGGAACTAGGGATTTGGAGATTAGGGAATTGGGGATTTGTATCTTGCACAACACGAGATTTGGGTGGACGTGTCCGGGGTTGTCGGACACCGGGATGGTGAATGTATTTGTAAAAGAATTTAGTGGAGGGAATTCAGTGGACACGGACACGGTGCACGCACTTATGGTGGGATTGATGGAGTAATTTGTGGAATATTTATGTGGAGGAGTACCTCTCCTTATATTGGAGGTGGGAATTTCCACTTTGATAAGGATTAGGATTAGGTTAAATCTCCGTTAGATAAATCCATTATTAAATTAAATGAATTTAAACCAATCAAATCCAAATTCAACTTAAATATAGATAATTCATATTTAAATTAAACTATTTAATTTAAATCAATAAATCTAATCACAATTTAATTTATCACAAATATATCCAAATATCTTTTTGTAAATAATAATAATTAATTAATTACGAAAATCATAATAAATATTTTAATAGAAAATTTTTTACACTACCTTTTTATTTAAGTAGCATAATAATTTCGAAAATGCAATCATTATTTTGAATATTGATATAAAATATCTTTAAAATACCTTTTTAAATAAATTAAGATAAATAATAAAAGGATTTTGAGAATTCCAATATATACATGAATTAAATTTTATGTATCTCGCATGTGACTAGTACATAATATGTATGTATATATATTTTTGAAATTGGCATAAATAAATAATTAAAATAGCAAACTTAGAAAATTTTGGTACTAAAGCAAGAATAATAATTATATATATTATTTTGAAACTATAAAAATAGAAAAAATATTTTTCTAAAAATATGCACGCTCGCACATATTCGCACTCGTCGAGCAATTACGAAAAACAAAATTTCGCGCACGACGTACAATGCAACTATGCGACGTACAAATACAAAATAAATAAAAATAAATAAAAATAAATACCAAATTTATAAAAAAAATAGTAGAAATTTAGGGATTTTACATCCTACCCAACCTAAAAGAATTTCGTCCTCGAAATTAAGAATTCGCAGGGGGGTGAGAAGGCACAAAACAATTTACAATGGTCAACGAAAGATGCATTAGGAAATCTCGATTTCAATAACGGCAAGGATAATCATGGGTTAACACAAGAAGAAAAATAAGTGGGGGTTAAAGTTAGAATATGCAATAAAGGTTAGAGAGAATGGATTAAATACCTAGAAGGTATGATTTGAGAGTAGGTTGAGGGTCATGGGTGATATGGTAGCTAGAGTAATTTCTAGTACCACACCTCCGTCCTTCTAAAATAGGTAGAGGCGAAAGCGATAAGGAGTTCAATGACGATTTTATCGAATACGAATACGTGATTCAAAGGCGACCGTATAATTTTAAAAGAATTTTCAAGACAGTCGTGGAAGGAATTCTAAGGAGAAAGTTTAACTACATCCCATCCATGTAGATTGATATATGAAAAAGGCGAACCAAAGAGCACTCGGTTGATCAGACCATCATGCACCGGTTCTGATTAGACAATATGTTAGTGAGTGGCCACTCCATAGCATATGCCTTGATCAAGCTCGATAAAGAATTAGCTTGCAAATACTATGCTATATTAGCATCATTAGTCTAGATAGTAAAACATAGGCACGAGGGTAGATGAAATACGAACCAATATGAATAGTCTAAGAGTCATGAGAATCTAAGTCTGGTTTATTCCTATACTATTATTCTACAGTTTTATTGACCAAGGCTTGGTTGACCAAATGGGTTAAACTCTTCTAGTCTCTATAGTCTAGATAATACTATTTGTATTCTCTTTAGCGGTCAAGGGTGTATCAGGCCGTGGGGTATTCTACCCACCTTAAAAGAATTAAGCTAAGGGTGTTTGGGATATTTAACTAGTAGGGTCAATCCCTAGCAAGCACGATGGAAAGATAAGAATAATGATAGAAGGAATCAAACAAGATGCAGTCGATGAGTCGAACGATAGTTCGAATATGAAATCGAGGAAGGAGGCCAAGTATATGGATGAGATCCTAGACTTCTAATCCTATACGCAGGCTTGCTTGGTACGGTAAAGTAACCAAACAATTTATCTAGACCTGCATGGGCCACCACAAAAATATGTAACGCCCCAGTTCCAATATACGTAGGACTAGGAATGTAGACATGCCAGTTTTATACATACGAAGTACAGGGGCCTTGTATGTATACATAAGCTGTAAAATACAGTAATCCAAGACAAACTAAATCTCATCCACAATGAAAAGGATAATAATATAAAAATCAACTTGAATATTTATGATACAATCGTTGGGCGGAGACAAAGTCCACTACCAACTATCTCAATGAAAGAAATGTACAAGAATCGATCCATAAAATGGCAAGACGAACCAAGCGCAATCGTCTTCGAAGGAATGGACAGAATTACGGCCTTGGCTAGAACACCTGCAATGAATCATAAAAGCACACACCTGGGGAATAACTAGGTCCTCAGACGGACGTAGCAAGATACAGGAAGAACAAGCTAATATGAACTGTCAGAATAATAAAATAATATATAAAAGACTATCCTAGACACAAATATGCAAAGGAGATTCTAACCGCCTAATGTGCAATTTAGAGGACAACTTTCATGCGCATGGGTAGGATTTTAGGCTATGTATACGTAACTGGCATCCAGTCATCTGTATCCGTCCGTAACCTCCAAATCGTCAGAGGGCATCTGCAAATAAATTGCCACAGTTCCATCCGAAGACTGTGGTTTACCTGTTTGGATTTCCATACGCACTAGCGACTATCCTCCCCCAATGTTTCCTACACTGTTCAAGTCATGTCCATGGCTCGTCCAGTTTTTTAACTGCTTGAGTCTCTAAAACCCTAGTCATAGCAGTTACGATCATCTATCTGTCACACGACTTTAGAGAGGGCCAGTCCATAAGTCGTGCCCCTAGCAACATGTCTCCAACCGTGTAGTGTAGGTGTCATGGCCAAAGGAGATATAAGGATGTCCCCCAACAAGAAGGTAGTCTGCTAAAACTAAGTTAACATGCATATAGTAAAGTAAAACGACTAATAGAGTCGCTTGCACCCAAGTATGGCTTGGACGCGCAGTTTATAACAAAGGAAACTAACAATATGAAACAAAATAAATAATGCAGAAAATAAATAATTTGACAGTTAATTAGCAAGGTATACTTGCCTGGTGGGTCGCCTGGTGTGGTGCTACGATCATGTGGCATGGAGTATGACTGCGATGTTACAACTACGCATGACGGCCTCGGATGATGGCATGGACTGTTCCATCGGATCCAGAACGGTCAACTTAGTTAAGTTTGACATAAGGAAGTCTAAGATTGGCGAAGGAATAGGAGTCGTGGACAGAAGGATAATCGAAGTAATGAATCATTAATATATATATACAATTTTGGAAAACTATTTATAATCCTTAAAAAAAACTATATTTTACTAGTTAAAATAAAAGGTTATTGATAAATATTTACAAATCTAGAAAACTAGTTTTAAGACAAAAACCTAATTTTGTTGAAGTGAAATTTTGGTGAAAACTATCTTCGAAAATGGTTAGAAAATAATCCGTGCATACAATTTCTAAAAATAATAATATTAACAAATAAATAGTTTTTACAATAACAACAACAATATTCAAAATGGAAATAATACTAATACTAATAATAATAATAATTACAATAGTATATGTACTGCTATTCACCTCTTCTCAAGATTTCAGAATATAAATAATAATAATAATAACATAATAATAACCATAAAGTAATAATAATAATAACAATAAGCTAATAATAATAATAGCAATAGAAAATAATAATAATAATAATAATAATAATAGCAATAGAAAAAATAATAATATTAATAATAATATTAATATTAATATTAATATTAATATTAATACTTTACTTTCCTTTTCTTTAAAGTGAGAGAGAGAACGAGAGGTTGAGATGGGGAATCGAAAAAATAGAAAGAAGGAGGAGAGCAAGGGAGAGCGGGGTGGAGTCGGCGGCGCGTCGGGCGGCAGTGCCGAGGTGGAGAAACGGCGGCGCTGGCTTGGCGTGACGGCATGGCACTGCAGCGCACGGCAACGCGGAGGCGGGGCGGTGGCGGTCGCATGCGGTTGCGTGGAGCAGGCAGCGGTGGGAAGGGCGGCGAAGGGCGGCAGAGGGAGCGGGGACTGGGGCTCAGTTAGTGGAGAGGGTTTTGAAGGAGGCGGCGCACGCTAGCGCGACCGCGAGCGCTCAGGCACATCGGAGCTGCTCACCTGCGCGATCGCGGCATTGGGCCCGTGGGGACAGGCAGTGGCAGTCAGTGACTTGGCGGAGGGGGTCGAGCACTCGGCGAACTCCGGGGAACGCCCGCCGGTGCGGAGGCGGATCTAGTCTCGAGGAGTCCGGCGACGCGGGCTTGACCCTGGGCGAGGCGGAACGGGACTTGCGGCGGCGGCGAGCGGCTATTATTGGTGAGGGTTTAACCTATCTGGGTATTTGGGTTTCCGTTTATTGGTGGTGGTGATGAGATTCTGGCGATGGTGGTGGCCATGGCTGTGGTCGGGTCTGGACCGGTGGGTTGATGGTGGTGGTTTGGGCGATCGGAGCGGGGGACAGTTTGTCCGTGGTGGTGTTGTCCAAGGATGAGGGTGGTAGTTGTGGTTTATGGAAGGCCGGAGTTTGGCGGGGGCTTGGTCGAGCTGTCGGATGGTGCTGGATTATTGCTAGTGGTGGTGTCGGGTTTTAGTATGGCCGAAAGAGGTCGGGGTGGAGCGGAGTTGGGGATGGCAGTGGTGATTGGCAGAGTTAGGGTTAGGTTAGGAACTAGGGATTTGGAGATTAGGGAATTAGGGATTTGTATCTTGCGCAACACAGGATTTGGATGGACGTGTCCGGGGTTGTCGGACACCGGGATGGTGAATGTATTTGTAAAAGAATTTAGTAGAGGGAATTCGGTGGACACGGACACGGTGCACGCACTTATGATGGGATTGATGGAGTAATTTGTGGAATATTTATGTGGAGGAGTACATCTCCTTATATCGGAGGTGGGAATTCCCACTTGGATAAGAATTAGGATTAGGTTAAATCCCCGTTAGATAAATCCATTATTATATTAAATAAATTTAAACCAATCAAATCCAAATTCAACTTAAATATAGATAATTCATATTTAAATTAAACTATTTAATTTAAATCAATAAATCTAATCACAATTTAATTTATCACAAATATATCCAAATATCTTTTTATAAATAATAATAATTAATTAATTGCGAAAATCATAATAAATATTTTAATATGAAAAATTTTACGCTACCTTTTTATTTAAGTAGCATAATAATTTCGAAAATGCAATAATTATTTTGAATATTAATAGAAAATATCCTTAAAATACCTTTTAAATAAATTAAGATAAATAATAAAAGGATTTTGAGAATTCCAATATATACATGAATTAAATTTCATGTATCTCGCATGTGACTAGTACATAATATCTATGTATATATATTTTTGAAATTGGCATAAATAAATAATTAAAATAGCAAACTTAGAAAATTTTGGTACTAAAGTAAGAATAATTATTATATATATTATTTTGAAACTATAAAAATAGAAAAAATATTTTTCTAAAAATATGTACGCTTGCACATATCCGCACTCGTCGAGCAATTACGAAAAACAAAATTTTGCGCACGACGTACAATGTAACTACGCGACGTACAAATACAAAATATATAAAAATAAATACCAAATTTATACAAAAATAGTAGAAATTTATGGGTTTTACATAAAGAGATTCGCGATCCCTACAAAGATGTGAGAAGCTCCAATATCAAGAAGCCATCAGAAGCCCATGCTCTGAAATGATGACACATGACAATTAATGCTAAGAGCTAGGCGTGACACCAGTCAAGCTCTACCACGTGTTCATGCTTCTGTTCAAAGTATCCCGAGCTTGACTCAAGTTCGGGACACTTTGAAGGGGGTCTTGTAGAAGCATGGAAAATCTCAGCTGAAGACATCCCTTCGCCAAAGAGCAGAAGATGCAAAAGACTCAGGCTCAGTACTAAAAAGACAAAACAGAAGATATGGAGAGAAGTCCCTTTATTGTCATGTCTACCAAAGTCTAATACAGGCACATCAGGACTATACCTAAGGGACTAATTCTGATCTTCTACAAAGGATCTAGTACGGATTCGACAGAAGCCCAGAGGGATCTACAAGGGATATAGTCTTCATCGAAGCGCAGCCTTTCTTCTTCTCGATACACAACTGGAGGATTGATCTTCACTGAAGCATGTTCTGATTTTCTTATAGGCACAACCTCTCTGAAGCATATCAGTAACTCAGCACTTTGAAGAAGCCAGAGCCTTCAAGCTAGAGGTGCAGTCACCTGCCTGCGCCAACCTCTGAAATAAGATGGTGGTAGGCCCCCTCCCCTGTTTTACTTTAGAAGCCAGTGTCTTCACTCCAGAGGTGCAGCTACTTGCCTGTGCCAATCTCAGACGCGCAAGGGTGTCATACCCTTTCCTTCGCAGCCAACGCCTTCACTGTTCAGAGGCGTAACTACTTACCTGCGTCCGCATGAGGCGCGGGATGGTGATATGCTCACACCACCTCCATTCTCACGGCACAGTCGTCTGCTCCGGATCAGAAGCTTAAGTCACTTCTCTACAAGAGACTTAGGAACTCTCATCGCAACCAATGCAAGTCAACCTGTCGTTCCAAAAGCACAGTATACTCGCCAACCTGAGGCACAAGCCTACTTGTCGCCTGTAGCATAGTGACTCCGGTAGCCTGAAATACAGTTTTATAAGTTTTTCTATATGCACAGAAGTCTCGTCGTCATTCGATGCCAAGTCCACTCGTCGTCTAAAAGCACGGAGGTTCCATCGTCTCTAGAAGCACGGTCTACTCGTCTCCCCAGAAGCACGGTAGCATTTAGTCCTCACCAGAGGCACAGGAAGCATGGGTCCACCCCAATTGATTTGTTTAAACTGCCTCTTGTAGAGAATATTGGGATTAATCATGATTGATATCATATCAAATTGATTTAAATCTTAGACGAGGATCAATTAGACTCCAAATTTAGGATAAAATTCCAAGATTTACTCGGATGTATCCGAGCAAGCAAATCGGCACGTGCCACGTGTCACCTCCTTCGATTATATGTTTATAACCACCAGAGATCTTATTTGAGGGAATCTCGATGTCCGCCATGTGTCAGCGTCGTAGAAGCCCGCATCGTACAATGATGGCAGATTCTTTCATATCTCAGGAACCCTAATGCACATCGCGTATGTGTTCGATTTTCTATAAATAAAAGGAGTTCTTCTTCAACCAAGAAAAAAAGAGAACAAGAGAGAGGAAACATTGACAATCGAAAATCTTCAAAGGAACAGCGATCTCTATCCACGAAAGAGTCAACCACCCTCATCCACCTATCAACCAAAGAACTAACCAATGAACCATCTTCAAGGGATCTAGTCATCCAACCAGCCTCTTGATCGGTGACCCCAGAGTCCCATCAAAGGCGCCAAAGAGCCATAGCAAGGTTGATTCATCGTCAGATCATCAACGGAGTAAATGAGCCACTGCAGCAATCGATCTCTATCGTCATACTTTTCCAGAAACCTCTTCTCCCTGTACTTAGAATATCCTGTTTAGGACTTCCTTCTTTGTACACAGATACCTTATACGTTCAATAAAGCAAAAAAAGTTTATTCAACCTTTTGTTACGTTGAATAAGGGCGTCGTCCTTTGGCAGGTGTCCTGTTACTGAGGCAAAGTACCTCAAGTATCGTCTAGACGACTCCATAGTATCATAAAGGGTGATAGTCTGTGGTTTATATTTGGGAGGATAAACCACATTGTCCTACTCAGCAGGATAAGGCTGCTGGATGCCAATCTTTTGGAGTGTGGCTCGCTTTTCTTTGGCATCATGGCTAGTGTATAACTCCTCGAGTGCTTACTGTATTTTGTGGGATACTACTGGATTAATGGTCGACGGGGTGGCCGACGACAGCAGGTACTAGTGTAGCTCCCCTTGCCGAAAATTTAGAAATATTTTATTATTACTTATTTTATTTGAATGGTGATTATTAGATTTTATAAATAATTATTTAGTTTATTATTACGGTAGATGATTTTAGCCTTTGTTAGGAATTGGAGTACATGGTGACTAGAAATCATGGCATGAATAGTGCATTGGCGTGCTTTGACTAGTGTTTAGCCATGGTAAGGAAATATTGAGCCATAGGATTGTCCTAACTAGGAAAATCAGGCCAAGTTGCGATTTAACCCTTACCGAAGATTATTTATTTATTAATTAAATTATTGAGTTTTAGGGAATCCGGTTGTGCCAAACTAGACATGATTGGATCCAAACCAAGCCTAATCCTATGTAGACATACTTTTTGGTACGTACAAATATTTTCTAGCTTTTTGGGTGGACTTAATGATATTTTCTAAATATTTGGTTATTATACAAATGGGTATTATTAATATTTAAATAGAGTTTTAGAATATTGGTACAATTTTCTAGGGCCAGATATGTTCACCAAAACTATTTGGGTTATTGGTATTATAGAGTTATTTAGATGTAAAGATATATTTGTGTAAGTGTATGTGAATATGAATATATAAAAATACATATTATATATGTGTATGAATAAATAAATAAATATTGTATACGTGTATGTGTACAAAATATATATATATGTATATGTAAATGTATAGGTAAATATATAAATATATATAGGTGTATACGTGCATATATATAAATATATTAGATATGTGTGTATGTATGGATAAATATAAAGGAATAGGTATAGGTGTATATGGGAATATATATAAATACATATAAAAGTGTATATGTGCATGTATATACATATGTATATAGGCGTATATGTGTAGGTGTATATATAAATATACATATATATATATATACTTATATATATATATATATATATATATATATATATATATATATATATATATATGTGTGTGTGTGTATATATATACGTACGTGTGTGTGTATATACATATATATACTTATTGTATATAGAAATGGAAAAAGAAATAGAAATAGAAAAAGAAAAAGGAAAATATATGCAAAGGAGCAGCAGCTCACAGCCCGGCCCAAAACCGAACTGTAAATCAAACCCCTGCCCCCCCCCCCCCCCCCCCCGCATTCTGTTAACCGCAAGTATAGATAGAGAGAGAGAGAGATCGGGAGGGTGAGAGACGAAAAATCCTCATAGACCCTAATTCTCGCGCCGCCACCCACGTGCGCCCCAACCCTGCGCGCGCGCCCGTCGCAGGCTTGCCGGGGTCGGCCGTCGGCCGGCGACAGCATGGTCGCTGCACCAGAGCAGCGAAGGCCGTAACATTAGCGACGGTGCGTCGGGCCGACTTTGCCGCAGGTTCGCGACCAACTCACGCGATGTTTTTCTGATTCGATTTCGTAGGTATACACCCAACCTATACCACTTCAATTGTCTTCAAATAGAATTAATTATAGTGTGCTAGATCACCCAAAAAATTGACGCCAAAACTGGCGAATCACTGTTCGAAAATAGGACACATATCAGTCCAATTGTCAATATTTGAAGATCGATTTCGATCGATCTAATGCCATATTAGAAATTCTATTTGAACACACTTTTAGACAACATGTAGGGATCCACAACCCAATTCGCAGAAGTCGATTTTATCGACTATGCGCCGAGAGATCGGATCTCGAAGTTGACCGAAAATCTATTTTAAAAACTAAAAAAACATCCGATACGACGTGCGTCCCACCAATCCAGGCGACGTGGTCACAAACCGAAAGCATTGAAAGCTGCATATCGGCTTTGTGGACGTGTGGACTTTGACTGAATTCAAATTGGTCGCATATGCGCGACGAATTTGATGCGTATCCGTCAAAATTTACCGTATCGGTCTCTGTGCAAGTTTCCCAATTACTTTGTGCACGTTCATCAGATTGAGACGAAACTTACGCCAACAGGATCATATCATTTTTCTGGTCCGGTATGCCAAGTTTGGTCAAATTCTGAGAGTTGAATCAGACCTCCGTTTTGCGGGCCCCACAGTCTGACTCAATGGCCAATTTTGTGCACGGTCCGCTGGAATCCAACTTTGGACATACGGTTGGGTTTGTATCGGAAAACTGGACCTGTTGACATATACTTTGATGACTATAGAGACCGTTGATTTTGGCACACTTTTTGGTGCAAAGCGGGTCCAACGGCGGACTCCATTTTGACTCGAAATTATCGTTTTGCCCCTGTATCCAGAATTGGACTTAAGGAAAGGCAATCCTAGCTAATTTGACTATTCTGAGAACGTTGGTAATAATTATTTCAGCATCTGGAGACTGTTGTACGAGTTTGATTGTTGTGGCTGACTGAGTAGTATTATATTGTCGGTTTCACCAGCAAAGGACCTCAGGCAAGTGCACTTTCTGATTGCTTTCGATTCATAGTAGTCTTTTCATTTCATGTTTATACATATATCTTGCTGCTTGTTGACACGCTCGTCACACGGAGTAGTCGAGAGGGGAAGTATCTTAGTAGACATGTGGACTACCCAGAAATATCCCAAAACGTCTATTCTTGCCTGATAGCAGCTGCACACGACACGTGCAGTGTGCCGGATTTACCCCCTAGCCGTTCACATGTCAAAACGGATATTTCACACCACATAGGTAGTTATCTTTTATTTATTTTTCCTTGTCTTCTTCACCACCTGTCATGTCATCAGTTACTTTCTAGCTTTCATATTCCATATGTTATTTTCATGACTTGTTAATTCTATTATGTTTTCGTATTGCCGTCGTTTTGTGTACTTGTTCCATTCCTGACTGAAAATTAATATTTTTCAGCTTAGCTGTGGCTTCTCTTAGCTTGGGAGATACGGGTGTACCTGCAGACAGAAACCAAGAAATAGATTTGTATCATTTTATTAATTGTGAGAATTGTATATTTTTAAAAATATAATTGTTGTAAATGTTATAATAAATTTAGAAATGTGAATGAGCAGCAAATGTTATATTTTGAGAATTTATTTCTTGTGGGCTTGACAGCGTTCTACCACCGACTCTGCGACGTAGGCTGGCTTGGACACGTCTCGTATCCGAAAAAGTGGGTACGGATCGTGACAAGTTTTTGTGGTGGCCCATGCAGGTCAGTTTTCGCAAAAGATTACGAACTCATGTTGCGAGCCTGCGACTAGAAAATGCTCATTCACAGCTTAGGTTAAATTGATTTAAGAGAATGACTAGGAGTAGGAGTCCCTTGTTCAAGTTAAACATTGGGTAGTTAAGGTTATTAGATAGGCCATGCAATTTAGATAGCTTGCTAGATCCCTATAGGTATACTATTACTTTTGATATGACAATGTGCTTCAATGTGGATATACTATTCGTTTGGTATGTTAGGCTTGCCTAGAATTAAGGCGTTAATTTTGATAAATTGTTCAATTTTCTTATTTAGATATAAATCTTATATCAGAAGTTAGAATTTCCTATTTTAAATTCTATTTCGCTGTAAGGAACTGGTTTATAATTTCTGATTCTGCTATTCATATACAAATCTCGAGGTAGAATTGGTTCAAAGTTTCCCCCTCAACCATTTGAAATATATATGAGATAAATGTTAGGATGTTCTTATTTTCCTTGTCTTTAGTTATTTCCTCCCCAATCAATATATTACTTTAAGGATTGAGACTTGTAGGCAGATGTTTACACTTTCTATTATAGCCAATTAGTTTGAACCCCTAGCAACTCCTTGAAGTCCTAGGAATATAGTTGGAATAGTTTTAACGATTGCAATGGCCAGCCAGCAGCGCACTGGCGAGGCCCAACCCATAGAATTGAAATCATTTCGAAGAATTGTAGTTTATGGAACATTGCTAAAACTATGTCCTCATTGACCTCTTTAGGTCTTAGATACCCTTGTGTTAATGTAAGGTAGAGTATCTGATAGCATATCACATCTGAATCACGGAACCAAGGGTTTGCCGCAGCCAGAGTATACGGGCGAGGCATAATTCTCGGTGGAATGATTTCAGACGTGATCACAAGTTTAGGATACCATAGAGGATAGGAAAATGCCCTGTATGTCCCCTAAGATCCAAAGCCAATACTAGTGGATGTTCTGTAAGTTGAGTAGCATGTCTTCCAACCTCGTATTATGTTATCCTTGTGATCTATTGACGAGGTAATTGACCGACACTAATAAGTTACCTAGAATATAGAATCTAGAGTTCCATAACCCATTAGTCGACCAAGGCCTTATTGATAGGAAGATAGCAGGATAAATGTATAAGCAAGAACACCAGGTAAGGTTTTGATTTTCTCAAAACTTGAACTACTTGTCCTCTTTTCAAAAATCTCGCATACTTGTATTTTGACTATCTTGACCACAGCTGCTATTACAGCCTAGCTTTTGCAAGCTTTCTCTTTTATCGAGCTTGATTCAAGACATATGTTTATTGGGGACGTCTACTAACATATTGTCTAATCAGAATTAGTGTATTACGGTCTGATCAACCATGATGCATTTGGTTCACTCTTTATTTTATTGCCATACGTAGATTGAGATATAGAGGTATCCAGGATCTCATCTGCGACTGCTTTGACAATTTTTCTTGAATTACATATCTGCCTTTGAATCACGTGATTATATTCAATGACATCTCTCCTTGAACTCTTTATTGTTTTTGTCTTTCACTGATTGGAAAGACGAAAGCTCGTAATTGATAGATAGATATAGAGTATTCCACAAGGCTATGATAGTTGTATATGCAAGTATAGCTACCATCGACCGGCCCTGTGACTGGAACCTTGCCTTAAGTTACTCGTCCTTCCTTCGACACTAAATATACTATCTTGATCTTCTAGTCATTGGAGTCCGAGAATGATTAGGATCATTCCCTTGATCAAATGCCAACCTAGGAGACTACCTATCCTCAAGAGACCAAATGTTGTGAGCCTCTAATCATTTGTTTGAAGCTTGGTTTAACTAGAACCCTTGTGACAATAGTCTGGCAGGTTTGATATAAATAAAAATTTACGACTCAGTTGTTAGCAATCTTTTCATACGATGTGCCTTAGAGTTGGTTACCCTGTCGATAACTCTTGTATACTATAGACGAGTAGATCGTTCTCCTTTTATCGACCATGTGTCATTGTACACACTCGTTTTCTATTTATTGAGGAACGATCATTGACTTGACTTATAACTACCGTATTCCGTTATGCCGTACCCTATTCTTTATTAACCAGAGTTGAGGTACAATATCCGGACTTTGGGATTCTTATAACCTTATTATTCCTAAAACCATGTCCTAGCTTCTAAGGTGGGTAGACTGTAAGCCTCCTAAAATTTTGGGATATATGAGGAGTACCGACTGATTAGAATAATTTTCCATTTGAATGATAGTTGGTGCCCCATGGAACTCCCACTTTCCATTTAAATCATTTTTGTTCCCGGCCGTGTCATTAATATTCGGAGCACGAGACCAGCTGTTACCTTCCAACCAATTTCATATGCAAGATCTAGACGAATCCATCTTCATCTAGGTATGTCATGTCCCACTCAAACCCGTCCCCTTGTACGCTATTCTTGTGGTACGACTTTTAGGACAAAAGGACTAGCTATAACCCTTACCACAACATCGATATACTTTCTGACTTCCACTAGAGCCTCAACCTTGACTCAGTTCATTCGATCCAATATATGGTTGTGATTTACTTGAAGCCCACTACGCACATGCTACTAGTGTGCTACCCAATTGAGATCTCATGTGCTACTTAAACACAAAAGTCACTGAAGATGCATTTCAGGCTTATGGACCTAGCTAACCAACCCGACTAGCAACTAGCTCAACCACTTAGAAAGAATCCTATTCTAGGTTACCCTAACCTAGTAGACATAGTTTTATCTTGGGATCTTGTTCAGTTAATATAGATTGAAATCCAAGGTTCATCCAACCAACGAGTGATGTTCAATTAGGAAACCCATTAAGACCCAGTAAAACCCATTCATGCATACCACTATTTTTGGACTATAAAACCGAACTATTTAAAATAGGTCCATGTACCTATTATGTAGTCGCCACCTCTTAGAATGTGAAGCCATTCATAACCCTTATTTCACCTACCTGTAAGTCGCGATCCGACCTTGTATTGCATTTATATCCCTTGCTCGTGTATTTAAATAACCACGGAAAAGATCACAATCTTGATTTCTCAAATTTTGTTCCATTATGAAATCTTGTTCAGATAAAATTTTGAGAACGAAATTTATGTATTGCATGGATTTCAAGCGTTCTAGGAAACGAGGAGTCCTTCGATTTAGCGAGTGACTAGACTAGAGTAGCCCAATCTAGCAAATAAGTCAATGGTTCGTAAACTTTCCTTCTACCTGCATCATTGGAAACTCTCTACCGCTCTTGAGACTTCATATTTGATCTCGATTATTCTTTCTTATCTTCATGTCCTTCCTATTTCAGAGCGATGAATGGTCATGCTTATTAGAATTTGTCAATATTTATTAGCTACTTGTGTAAATTTGTTGCTTGTTAAATTTTGGGTTGCTTGATAGATAGGAGAGGAATATAGAGGTCATGTGTAGTAGATATCTATTGGTAGAAATTTTAGCAATTAATTGAAAGATTATAAAGTTTTAGCGATAGGAGATTTGAGGGAGTAGCGTGACCAAAGGTGGATAGAAGTCCTCAAGGATTCGTAGTTACGAAATGACTAGGAGGAGGATGTAAATTATTTTGAGGAATAAAATTTAAGAAGATTAGGGTTAAGGTAGACTCTCTTTTGAATTCTAAGGAATAGTTATGAATTAGAATTTCGAGGATGAAATTATTTTTAAGGTGGGTAGATTTGTAGCTCCCCTTCCCGAAAATTTAGAAATATTTTATTATTATTTATTTTATTTGAATAGTGATTATTAGATTTTATAAATAATTATTTAGTTTATTATTATGGTAGATGATTTTAGCCTTGGTTAGGAATTGGAGTACAAGGTGACTAGAAATCGTGGCACGAATAGTGCAGTGGCGTGCTTTGACTATTGTTTAGCCATGGTAAGGAAATGCTGAGCCATAGGATTGTCGTAACTAGGAAAACCAGGCCAAGTTGCGACTTAACCCTTACCGAAGATTATTTATTTATTAATTAAATTATTGAGTTTTAGGGAACCCGGATGTACCAAACTAGTCCAGATTGGACCCAAACCAAGCCCAAGCCTATGTAGACATACTTTTAGGTACGTACAAATATTTTCTAGCTTTTTGGTTGGACTTAATGATATTTTCTAAATATTTGGTTATTTATACAAAATGGATATTATTAATATTTAAATAGAGTTTTAGAATATTGGTACAATTTTCTGGGGCCAGATATGTTCACCAAAACTATTTGGGTTATTTTAGTGGGTTATTGGTATTATAGAGTTATTTAGATGTAAAGATATATGTGTGTAAGTGTATGTGAATATGAATATATAAAAATACATATTATATATGTGTATGAATATATAAATAAATATTGTATACATGTATGTGTACAAAAAATATATTTGTATATGTAAATGTATATGTAAATGTATATGTAAATATATAAATATATATAGGTGTATACGTGCATATATATAAATAAATTAGATATGTGTGTATGTATGGATAAATATAAAGGAATAGGTATAGGTGTATATAGGAATATATATAAATACATATAAAAGTGTATATGTGCATGTATATACATATGTATATAGGCGTATATGTGTAGGTGTATATATAAATATAAATAAATATATATATATATATATATATATATATATATATATATATATATATATATATATATATATATATATATATGTGTGTGTGTGTGTGTGTGTGTGTGTGTGTGTGTGTGTGTGTATATATATACGTACGTGTGTGTGTATATACATATATATATTTATTGTATATAGAAATGGAAAAAGAAAAAGAAATAGAAATAGAAAAAGAAAAAGAAAAAGAAAAAGGAAAAATATATGCAAAGGAGCAGCAGCTCACAGCCCGGCCCAAAACCGAGCTGTAAATCAACCCCACCCCCCCACCCCCCCGGCGTTCTGTTAACCGCAAGTATAGATAGAGAGAGAGAGATCGGGAGGGTGAGAGACAAAAAATCCTCATAAACCCTATTCTCGTGCCGCCACCCACGCGCGCCCCTCCCCTGCGTGCGCGCCCCATCGTAGGCTAGCAGGGGTCGATCGTCGGCCGGCGACAGCATGGCCGCCGTACCAGAGCAGCGAAGGCCGTAACAGCAGCGATGGTGCGTCGGGCCGACTTCGCCGCAGGCTCGCGACCTACTCACGCGATGTTTTTTCGATTCGATTTCGCAGGTATACACCCAACCTATACCACTTCAATTGTCTTCAAATAGAATTAATTATAGTACGCTAGATCACCCAGAAAATCGACGTCAAAACTGGCGAATCACTGTTCGAAAACAGAACACATATCAGTCCAATTATCCATGTTTGAAGATCGATTTCGATCGATCTAATGCCATATTAGAAATTCTATTTGAACACACTTTTAGACAACATGTAGGGCTCCACAACCCAATTCGTAGATGTCGATTTCATCGACTACGCGCCGAGAGATCGGATCTCGAAGTTGACCGAAAATCTGTTTTAAAAATAGAAAAACCTCCGATACGACGTGCATCCCGCCAATCCGGGCGACGTGATCGCGAATTGAAAGCATCGAAAGGTGCATATCGGCTTCGTGGATGTGTGGGCTTTGACGGAATTCAAATTGGCCGCATGTGCGCGATAAATTTGATGCGTATCCTTCAAAATTTACCGTATCGACCTCTGTGCAAGTTTCTCAATTACTTTGTACACGTTCGTCAGATCGAGACGAAACTTGTGCCAACAGGACCGTATTATTTTTCTGGTCCTGTATGCCAAGTTTGGTCCAATTATGTGACAGTTGAATCAGACTACCGTTTTGTAGGCCCCACAGTCCGACTCAACGGGCGATTTTGTGCACGGCCCGCCGGAATTCAACTTTGGACATCGGTTGGCTTCGTATCGAAAAATCAGATTTGTTGATATATAGTTTGACGACTTTAGAGACCGTTGATTCTGGTACGCTTTTCGGTGCAAAGCGTGTCCAACGGCGGATACCATTTTGACCCGAAATTACCGTTTTTCTCCTGTGTCCAGAATTGGACTTAAGGAAAGGCAATCCTAGCTAATTTGAATATTCTGAGAACGTTGGTAATATTTATTTCAGCATCTGGAGACTGTTGTACGAGTTTGATTGTTGTGCTCACTGAGTAGTATAGTATTGTCGGTTTCACCAGCAAAGGACCTCAGGCAAGTGCACTTTCTGATTGCTTTCGATTCATAGTAGTCTTCTCATTTCATGTTTATACATATATCTTGCTGCTTGTTGACACGCTGGTCACACGGAGTAGTCGGGAGAGAAAATATCTTTGTAGACATGTGGACTACCCAGAAATATCCCCAAAACGTCTATATTCTTGCCTGATAGCAGCTGCACACGACACGTGCAGTGTGTCGGATTTACCTCCTAGCTGTTCATATATCGAAACGGATATTTCACACCACATAGGTAGTTATCTTTTATGTATTTTTCCTTGTCTTCTTCACCACCTGCCATGTCATAGTTACTTTCTAGCTTTCATATTCCATATGTTATTTTCATGACTTGTTAATTCTATTGTGTTTTTGCATTTCCGTCGGTTTATGTACTTGTTCCATTCCTGACTGGAAACTAACATTTTTTAGGTTAGCTGTGGCTTCACTTAGCTTGGGAGATACGGGTGTACCTGCAGACAGAAACCTAGAAATAGATTTGTATCATTTTCATTAATTGTGAGAATTGTGTATTTTTTAAATATAAATGTTGTAATAAATTTAGAAATGTGAATGAGCAACAAATGTTATATTTTGAGCATTTATTTCTTGCGGGCTTGACAGCGTTCTACCGTCGACTCTGCGGCGTAGGCTGGCTTGGACACGTCTCGTATCCGAAAAAGCGGGTGCGGGTCATGACAACTAGACCCATCACGAACCGTCGGAGCCGCAGGTGTGGATGCAGTGGGAATCAATCTGTCCTTGATCTCCATAATAACATAGGATAAAGTCTGCATAGATATGTTCAACACGTTAAGACTTCCTTCGAGAGCCTCAATGTGTTTCTGCTGATCATCACTTCTACTTGATTCTTTGTTGTCATCAGCCGCCATGTGTACAGATGCTATGTGCATGTAAGTAGAAGGGGTGATAGATCTTTCGCTTTCTGGTTCGGAGTGTTGGTGCTCATCGTCTTATGGGAAGATTGGCAAGTTGCGATCGTCCTTTGACTCGACAATGTTCCTACCCCTAGTCTTCTGACTGCTTTTACCTGCAGAAGTGTCGACGTCATACATCTCTTTATCATGCTAAAATGAAGGATTGTTATACACCATAGAAGGCTAGCTACCCCCAGCAGGTGCAGCGGTCGAAGGACCGTCTTCTTACAACGATGATCCGTCCTTGGAGCGCGTGTGTTGGAACACGCCTTCTTTGGGCACAGGCTTCTTGCTACCCCCAGGCCGGTTTTTGGACTTGCCAACGGAGGAAAGGGGTTTCTTGGATAGCTTCTTATGGGGTGGAGAGTCCCGAGCAATATTACATGAAGCAATGCGAAGCTCTTCTTCTTTCCCACAAGTTCTTGGTCGCAACCTTTGAAAGACGGACCTCCTCTTTGGTGGTGGTAGATCTGCTTGACAACAGCAATAGTTGATGGTAATCTGAGTATAGTTGGACCTTGATTTAGACACCAACTGCGTCTCAGATTCTTCTCTTGTCCTACGCTCGCAGGGAGAAGATGAAGTCTTCATGCCTCTACATTCTTCGTGTATACAGGAGCGGTGTGCGAAACCAAAGAGATATGGAGAAGGCATTCTTCCTTCGAGTACCTATAGGTGAGGTCCGAGTATGCCTCAATCAGAGAGTCACTGATGACATACCCTCGGCCATGAGTAGTGCAAGTGTGTGCTCAAGGGATGACGGGGTTCTGCAGGACGAGGCTTCGGAGAGTCTGGGATGGTCTTATATAGCTTTCCATCGGCTGCGCGTGTTACTGTCAATGCGGGCCTCTGGTCCGCCATCAGTATAGCACCTTGATCGCATGGGACGAGTGCAACCTTGGATCTCCTTCTACCATGATTAGATGATGCATAGTATTAGAAATGCAACATGGACATACCTGACGGATCGGTTATTCTGTCGAAGATAAAAGTTCTCACCGGTGCAACATCCTCCACGTGCGGGCGAGCCGTCATCTGCTCCTTTCGATGTTGCGCCTTTGTCATGCTTGCCATAGGATAGCCGTGATCTTCTCTACGTTTCTCGAGCATGGGATCTGAGAGTGATGGCCTGGCATCAGCGGTCGAAGGGATCTTCCGGCTTCATCGACGAGGGGGTCTAAGACGCAGTCCCCTTCGTCGTATTGCTCGTCGCAGCCATCTTAGGTACCCAGGCCTGTCGAGTCTTCTTCAGTTCTAAGAACCGCTTCGAAGGCATCATCTAAGCGGACTTTAGCCCGACTCGAATACGTAAACGATGCCAAGGCTAGGGTATACTGCCAAATCATGGCAAACAAATCTATATCTTAATCCACAATAAGAGTATAAAACATGAATGAACACTATGGGTCGTGGTCTGCAGCCCACTAGCATATAAGTCCGATGAGACTCCAAAGAATATAACAAGAGTCTCTAAACTGAATCAATAAGCAAGATATCTCATGATAAGGAATGTAAAGCACGAAAGGATAACAAACGTAATAACGATACCTGAATCTCGCAAGCGTATCATCTCATCCGCCATCCGGAACTACTAGCTATCTCCATACAATCACTAAACCTGAAGAGATCATCAGGTCCTCAGGAGACATAACAAGATACATAAAAACATGCCTATCTAGCAGTTTATCATTCAATAAGTAAAATTACAGATATAAATAGGAAAAGACCAATCAACACGAAACTATGACCAATCAACACGAAAATACGACTGGAAGAACCACTACGCATAAACGAACTGCTGGAGGAGAACAAGACAACACGGTATCACAAAATCAATAGATACTCAAACCCTCGCCCCTAGTATGGACTCGCAGGTTTGAAACAACTACTAACCCCCACCCCTAGTATGGACTCGCAGGCTAGCATCAAGAATCACCCTCGCCCCTAGTGTGGACTCGCAGGTGTGGAACAGATAACTACTAACCCTCGCCTCTAATGTAGACTCGCAGGTTAGCTTCAAATAACTACTAACCCTTGCCCCTAGTGTGGACTCGCAGGTTAGCTTCAGGGATCAAGATACAAATAACTACTAACCCTCGCCTCTAATATGGACTCGCAGGTTAGCTTCAAGAATTCAAGGTACAGCAGTTCCGTTATGACTTAATCATCCTATGACACGATGCTAATCAGTCCAAGTATAGGTGATGACACGATACGACCCAATCAAGATACACGAGAGAACCAATCCAATATTAACTACAAAATTAACTATGAACAAGAACTATATATATACATATACTAGCATGCACGATGTACAAATCATATGTCAATGATCAACTAGTAAAACTATATAACAATATAAATATGCATGTAAATAAACTGTAGAGGGAGGCAAGATATACTTGCCTGGAGGTTGCACGTAGATCCAACAAAATATAGTCAACTGCTAAGCCATAAAATCCAACTCATCACAACTGTCTCCGAAAGCTAAAACAGACAATGTCAATATTCTCAGAATAGTCAAATTAGCTAGGATTGCCTGTCCTTAAGTCCAATTTCTTGACACAAGGGCAAAACGGTAATTTTGGGCCAAACGGTGTCCGACGTTGGACCCGCTTTGCATCAAAAAGCGTGCCAGGGTCAATGGTCTCTAAAGTCGTCAAACTATATGTCTACGAATTTCTTTTGATTATGCGAACCCAATGGTATATCCAATTGTGGATTCCGGTAGGCCGTGCATAAAATCGCCCGTTGAATCGCACCGTAGGGCCCACGAAACGGGGATCCGATCAACTGTCTCAGAATTGGACCAAACTTGGCATATAGGACCAGAAAAATGATACGGTCCTGTTGGAGCAAGTTTCGTCTCGATCTGATGAACGTACACAAAGTAATTAGGAAATTTGCACAGAGGCCGATACGGTAAATTTTGACGGATACGTATCAAATTCGTCGTGCACACGCGACCAATTTGAATTCCGTCAAAGTCAGCACGTCCACGAAGCCGTTATGCAATTTTCGATGCTTTCGGTTCGTGGCCACGTCGCCCGGATTGGCGGCATGTACGTCGTATCGAAGAATTTTATTGTTTTTAAAATAGGTTTTTCATGAACTTTAGGATCCGATTTCTCGGCGCATAGTCAAAAAAATCGACTTATGCGAATTGGGTTATGGAGCCCTACATGTTGTCTAAAAGTATGTTTAAATAGAATTTCTAATATGGTACTGGATCGATCGAAATCGATATTCAAACATGGATGATTAGACTGTATTTGCCCTGTTTTGTGATCAGAATTTTGATCGAATTCGTATCGATTTCTTCGATCGGTTGTACGATTATATCAAAAACTAACTACTGGGGTTTGAAGACGGTTATGTTGTGAGCGTACCAGAAGAAGTAGATCCCAAAAAGATTGAGCGTGCGTCGAGAACGCATGATACGAAGTCAGGCCTCAAGGTCGCTGCTATTCCTCTACTCTGACGCACGCGCGCGTGGTCCTGGTCGTCGGCGATGGTCCGCAGCAACGCACGCGTGCGGCTGCGCTGGTGTCAGGGGAGGCCGCCCATGGAGAGGGTGGCGGTACGGCATTAGGGTTTCGACAGACTCCTTGTATATACGTGTGTGTGTATATATATGACCTGTTCTTAGTTTGGCCGAGCGGCCAATTCGTTGCTGCGCTGGAAAGATTCGGGTAGGTGGGCCTGGCCTGCCTCAGCTGGGCTGGGAATGGGTTTCCATTTGTTATTATTTCTTTTATTTGATTTATATATATCTCTATATATACATTTACACATCCATATATATATATATATATATATATATATATATATATATATATATATATATATATATATATATATATAGATATATATATATATATGTAAATATATAAAATATATATATTTATATATATATATATATATATATATATATATATATATATATATATATATATATATATATATATATATATATAACATCTATATGTGCATATATATTAATAAATACTAAATATATTTATATGCCTATATAATTTACATCTACTTTTCCATATATTACCATATATATATAGTCATATATATATATAGTCATATATATATATATATATATATATATATATATATATATATATATATATATATATATATATATATATATATATATATATATATATATATATATATATATATATATATATTTTTTTTTTTTTTTATAGGCTATTGGCCCCCCGGCCCCGCCCACCCCCCCCCCCCCCCCCCCGGCCGAGTTCCCCAAACCCCAACAACCCCCGCGCCCGCGGGGTCTCGAACCCGGCCCTCCCCGTACACAAGCATGGGTGTACCCATCACACCACACATGCTTGTGTATATATATATATATATATATATATATATATATATATATATATATATATATATATATATGTATATATATATATATGCTTGTGTATATATATATATATATATATATATATATATATATGTATATATATATATATATATATATATATATATATATATATATATATATATATATATATATATATATATATATATATATATATGTATCCCTATATGCTCGTATATACCTATATAAATAATTTCCATAAAATCTAAATAAAATAGCAATATCATCATTTTTCTAGTGTAGGCTTATTTATATAAATATATACATATATTATAATATCTATTTCCTAAATATATAACATAACCAATATTAATCAATAAAAATAGCAATAATAAGGTCATTAATAATAATAGTAAAATAAGCTAAACCTATGATAGGTGTACATACCAATATATATATAATCAAAAATCCCCAAGGATCCACAAAGGTATCATAATAGAAGTATTTACCATATACAAAATAAAATAACCTTTTAATAGAAAGAACAGATATATATATATATATATATATATATATATATATATATATATATATATATATATATAAAATATATATATATATATATATATATATATATATATATATATATATATATATATATATATAACTTCCCTACGTGTAATTGCTTATACATTGCTAAAATAAATTACCAATACCACATACATTTACATGGACGTCCTAGGACTCACTATAAGCCTACACGGGCTTGGGCTCGGTTCGGGCCCAGTCCGGACTAGTTTGGTATAACCGAATTTCCTAAAAGTCCAAATAATAATAAATAACTATTTAAACTATTTATAGCGATTAACTCGCAACTTGGCCCGGTTTTCTAAGTTAGAACACACCTATGGCTTGGCATTCCCGTACCATGGCTAAACACTAGTCAAAGCATGCCACTGTACTATCTGTGCCATGATTTCTAGTCGTCTAATACATCAAAACTCAACCATGGCTAAAGTCGTCTACCGTAATAATTAACTAAATAATTATTTATAAAAATCTAAAAATCACCATTCAAATCAATTAAAAATAAAAATATTTCAAAAATTCTGGGAAGAGGGGTTAAAACTTCTCTTCAAAAAGGAGATCTTCAAAAGCTTGCTGGTTGAAGCGTACGACCAACATCTTCTGAGAGGATCCCAGCAAGTCATCATCGGATTGCTTCACCACCTTCTCGTTGAAGGAGAAGGTAGTCCCCAGCAGAGTCGCCATCTTGTTCGACATGAGAAAAGCTTGAACGAACTTTTTGTATTTTGAACGTAAAAAGAGTACAATTTTGAACGTAAAAAAGAGTACAATCGATTATTATGCAAAGAAATCTAAGTACCGAAGTTTCTGGAAAAGTGTGACGGTAGAGATTGAGCACTACAATGGCTCCTTTACTCCGTTGACGATCCATGATGATATGAGACTTGCTTAGACTTTCTGGTGCCTTTGATGGAACTCTAAGGTTGCCGATCAGGAGGACGCCGAAGTTAAAAATTTTGATAATTCTGCGGATCTTCTTCTCCTTGTCGATCTTGATGTTGGAGGAAAAACCTCTCATATTTATAGGGAAAGGGGCACATATGCGATGTGCATTAGGATGTGACACGTGACGTGTGGCGATTTGCTTGTTCGGATGTAGCTGAGCAAATCTTGGAAATTTATCTCAAATTTAGATTATGTGTAATCTTCGTCCGAGATTTAAATCAGTCTGCATTTATCAACTTGATCAATCCCAATCTATCTTTGAGAGAGGCGGTTTAAGCAAACCGATTGGGTTGGACTATATCGTCTGTGCTTCAGGCAAGGCTGGCTGAGCTTCTGGGGCGACGAGTAGACTGTGCTTCTGAGACGACGGAGCCTCTGTGCTTTAGGGCGACAAGTAGACTATGTTTCAAAGACAACGGGGCCTCTGTGTTTAGGGACAACGAATAGGCTGTGTTTAGGTTAAAGTCATTGTGCTTTAGGGCGACGAGTAGGCTGCACATTCAGATAGACCATTTTCCTGTGCTTTAGAGTAGCAGTCAGGCTTGTGCTGGAGGCAACACTGTCTCCCAAGTCTTTGCTAAAAAAGGGGCCTTTGAATGGGCCGGGTACTTGGATCAAAGCAGCTGTCTGTGCTTCTGAGAGGGGGATGTACTGTCTGCGCCTTGGAAGCAAAAGAACACAGTGGGGTGCTTGTGCCTCCGGTTGGAGATAGCTTGGCTTTTAAGTCCTCCTTTTAGGAGAAGTAAATAACTACCCTTGAATGCAGACTCCTTCTTAATTGCCACCGTTAATTGGAAAATTCCAAGAAGCATTTGAACAGTTTGGAGACTCACTTGAATGGGCCTATTAATGGAGACTGATTGTGCCGAGTCCTAGGCTCATCCCATTAATGTGGGAATTTTGACCGTTGGCCAAGTGACCTATAGTTTGGACCACTCCCGGTCCTATAAAAGGGGAAGTGTTCCTCTAAAGAGTCACTATCTTCTTTCTGGCCCCCTTCACTACCATGTTTGATCCAGAATTATCTTCAAACGACTGTTGGCCTTACATAAGTCGGTTGTTGGTTGGGACTTCTTTCATTCGTAGGGGCCCTGTACTTGTAGAAGAACTCTTTATAGAAGGAATCGTCACCGCTCTTGAGAAGTATCCAAGTATCCTTCTTAAAGATTTTGACTCTTGGCGACGTCTTGGTGGTCTTGGAGGTCCAAGCTACGGGGTTAGGATTGGTTGCTCATCCGATGAGCAGCCGACCATGCGCTGCCCCACTCATTGAGGGCTACGGGGCTTCTGCGCCTTCAGAGAGCTCGGGCCAATAGCTGATTCAGGAAGTTGCTTGCTTTGGTCGAGCAATTGACGCGCGTTTGAAGGGTTGCACGTACAAGAAAGTCATAATACGCCTTGATGGAGATCAATCTTCTAGTATACATACCAAGAAGAAAGACGTCTACACTTTGATGAAAAGTCTATTGTAGACTCCTCTAGGGTCTGCTGAACCTGTGATCGATCCTTTGTAGAAGAAGTAGGATTAGTCCTTTACGTATAGCCTTGATGAATCTGTACTAGATCTTCGTAGGCATAATAAAATCAAAACTTCTTTCCGTATCTTCTGTTGTCTTTTTAATACTCGATCTGTGTCTTTGTATCATCTGCGCTGTGGTGGAGGAATGATATCAGCTAAAATTTTGCATGCTTCTACACCAGTAAATCTATTACCTTCGATTATGATACCACAAAATCACAAAAAAATAAGAAAATATAATGTATAGGAATATTGATATTATGAGGCAAGCCTCACAGCTATAGTGGCGAGGAACAGGAATGAAGATTTATTGCTATAAAAATATTTGGTGAAGGTATGTGGTTTATTAATAGAGGCAAAGGCATTATGGTTATTGGAAGCACTTGAATTGGTAAATAACATAGACCCCAAAACACAAATGATTGCTTAATTACCTATGTATAGAGAGCGACCCCAAAACACAAATGATTGCTTTGAGGGAAGTTCTTAAGGTTTCCTCCATTACAAGACTATGCCACCATGTCGGGTACCTATGTTCTTCTGTAGTTTAGAAAATAAGGTAGGAGAGCCAAATGGAAGCTTCTTCAGTTCTAGATATCTTACAACTGATTAGATGCTCGAGAGATGGAAAGACTGGCTCCTGGTTACAAATGCTCCTTAAAATTTATAAACTAATGATTTCGGCTACAAAAAACTAGGGGCTAAGCTCCTTATTCACCATCACCGACAATGCATCTTAAGCTTCCACAGTGCAAAACTTTTAGGTGCTCGAGGCATGAAAACTGTGCAGCTTAAGAGATGCTACAATAGCTACAATATATTACAATATATGTTACCAATAAACTGAAGCTTTGGGAGTATGTGTTAGAAATTATGCCTGTTGATTCATGGGATGAAGTCCAAAAATAAATTGCGGAAGCGTACATAAATCCATTGCTAGGCTTGATGGATCTTGAAACGATCGTCCTTTTATGGGATTCGATCTTCCAACTTGCTACGACCCTTAATGACAATGTAACGCCCCAGTCCCAAAATACGTAGGACTAGAACGTAATCATGCCAGCTGTATACATACGAAGTATATGGACCCTCGTATATACACATAAGCTGTAAAATGCAATAACCAAGGTACTAAATCTCATCCACAAAGATAAATATGATATAAAAGTAACTATGAATTTGTCATGTACACGATAGTTGGGCGGAGACAAAGTCTAACTACCAACCAAATTATATATGGAAAAATATACAAGGAAAGAATTTAGCAAGCGAGAGCAATGGCGAGTCCAAGAGCAATCACCACGAAGGAAGGAATAGCCTTAGCTAGAGCACCTGCAAGAAATCACGAACACATACCTGGCGAGATAACCAGGTCCTCAGAGGGACGTAACAAGATACATCAACATGCCATATAATACTGAATATAAAATATGCCACAATCAAAAAAAGTGACAAGACACAATAAGGTAATCTAACCGTACTAAAGTGAACATGCAGTGAGAACAAACCTTCAACGCATGGGTATCTGGCTCAGTAGCAGTAACTCAGGCATGGTTCCATCAGGATACCAGAGACCTCAAAGCATAACATTCATCGAATGTCAGAGGCCAGCAGTATCAGTAATAGGAAAGTGTATAAGGACCCATACGTTAAGGAAATGTTCTCCCCACCCAATGTACCTATCATGTCGCATCCACGACCATGTAACACTACTAACCGTCAAGTCTTCTAACATACAACTATTGACAGTTAGACCTAACGTACGTCCTGCACGCATCAGTGATCAGCCAACACGCAAGTCCGTAAACTATATGCTACTCATAACTCACACATCTCGTGGCACAACAGTGTCAAAGTCTATGCAATGTACTAAGCTAGTGGTAGTCCCTTAACACTAAGTCCATATGCAATCAAAGGTAAATAACAAGGTACAACTAATATCACTGAGCAGACAGTAATCAAGAACTAGAAATAAATGAACAGTGATATGTAAATAAAATGCAACTAAAATAAACAGTATAATGGCAAGGTATCTTGCCTGGGGTGTCGCCTGGTGTGGTGTAAAAATCTGACAAGTCATGTCTGTCCAGTAGTCATGATCGAGGTAGTGGTCCAAATCGTGAGAAAATAGGACCATGGGATTAGTCATGATCAACGACGATAATAATCAACTAGGGAATTTGCAAAATAAATATAACGTATTTTTAGAAAATATTTATAATAAATTTAAGACTAGATTTGTTTTTGGAAAATACTAAAATCTCAAATCGTTTTTAGGCATAATTACTATAAGTTGGAAAATAGAATTTTTAAGGAGAATACTAGAATATATTTTAGATAATATTTGAAGAATATTATCAAATCATTTTAGACCAAAAATCCATATCTCTTTCAAAATATATATGTTTAAAGATAGCATATATAGTCTAGAAGAATATTTTATTGTTGTAAATTAACCTTAAATTTTGCTAGAAAATAATAATGTAAATAATAACACTTAACCAAACAACAACAAATATTAATAATAATATTTAAATGATAAAATAATTGACACCCTTTTAGATAAATGATAATAATAATAATAATGGATTATAAATAATAATAATGTAAATAATAATAACAGTAGTTTAATGTACATGATGATAGTAATGATAATAATAAAAAAATAACAAATAATAATATTAATGACAATTAATATAATAACAATAATAATAATAATAACAAAAGTTATATATGTTAATAATAATAATAATAATAATAATAATAATAATAAAAGTCTTTAACAGATCATTCACTCTTCCCCTCCCCCCTAATAATTCACGAGAGAGAGAGAGAGAGCGCGAAGAGAAAGGGCCTCGGGAGAAGTGCTCACCGGCGGAAGGGCGCGTCGGCGCCGGAGAAAGGAGTGGCACGGCGGAAAGCAGTGCTGGAGGCGGCCATCAGGGCTGGCCCTGCGGGCTGGGGGCGCACGGCGGGCAGATCCGCAGCGACGGCGGGGCCGGACCGGCAGTAGCGGCGAGGGTTTCTGTTGGGGCGGAGCGGCCGGTCGTGCGGTCGTCTGCCGGTGTGGCGCGGTGGCTGGGAACAACAAGGGCGGCGGAGAGGAAGTGAAGACGGAGGCGGTCGCCGGATCTAGGGTTGCCCGCGGTGGCGCGGAAGAATCTGGCGGCGGCAGCCTGTCAGTGGAGGCGCGATCGGCGCCGGCGGAGGCGGCTGCTCTGCGGGAAGACGGCAGAGAGGAGAAAGGGCATGGCGGCGGTGCGGTGGCTGCGTCGACTGGGAGGAGGCGCCGGTGGTGGCGCGGCAGTTCATGCCCTCCCGCTGCGGCAGGCGGAGAGAGGCGGATCTGCTCGAGATGGCTCGGGAGGGGCCGCCCCGGTGTCGCGCACACGGCGGTCGGAGTTCGCTGCGACGGCGGCTCCAGATCTTGGAGTGCAGGTCGAGACGAACGCCGAAAGGCGCTGCGGAGGAGGTACGGCTCTTCCCCCTGCTTTCTTTTCCGATGGTGGCGGGTTCTGGTATGGGCGGTTGCCGTGGTTTTGATTGGGTCGACAGGGACGGGTGACGGTGAAGGGGAGTCGGAGAAGACAGTGGTGGCGACGATGGCGACGGGGCGACGGAGCGAGGGTGGTGGTCGTAGGAGTTGGATGGGAGTTGTTGGGTTGAAGGACAGCGGGAACGGAATTAGGTTTAGGGGATTTGCAATGTACCGTATCGGGGTTGTCGATACGGAGAAGAAATATTGTATTTGTAAAATATGGAATAAGAACGGTGGACACAGACATAATACACATTTGTGGATGGTAGAGTTTGCTGGAGGAGTACCTCTCCTTTTATAGGAGGTGGGAATACTCAGTTAGATAAACATTAGGATTAATTTAAATCCTAATGAGATAATCATCATGTGATTAAATAGATTTAAAGCCAATTCAAATCAATCCCAATCCAAATTAATTCTATACTTAATTTTAAAATATTTTAAATACAGTCAATAAAATCTTTTGCAATTTAAATTACCATATTTAATCAAATATTGAATAAAACAAGATTCTAAATATCTTTTTCATAAATATTAAAATATAATATTAATTAATTTCGAAAATCAAGGTAAATACTTAAATCATAGCAAAATAAACAAATCTTTAAAATTTTCCAAACCAATATTTATTTGAATAAAATAACTCTTTTTGAAATTAAAAATATTTATCACATATTATTTGAAAATGTACTTTCCTATAAAAAATAAAATTTGATAATAAAAATGTTTTTCTAAAATATGTACCTCGACACATATTCGCACTCGTCGAGAAGTTACGAAACGCGAATTTTGTACGCTACGTAAATACGACAAAGTGACTCATGTGTGGCGTATAGATACGAAGATAAAATAAAATACGAAATTTTAAATAAAAATTCGTAGCAGAAATTTAGGGGGATTACATCCTACCCAACTTAAAAGAATTTCGTCCTCGAAATTTAGGGAAACTTAGGATAGGTAGGACGAAGGAGATAGAAGCAGTAAAATCGATAAGAATTTGATTCATATTGAACAAAAAGGCAATCAATTGTTTGACGAGAATGAAACGACATTTCAATGGCAATATGTCATTTGATCGACTAGAACGAAATTTTGATGGTTTTAGATTACGATCATGCACATGACAATCGATCAATGACTAAGCTCAATCAACCTTACATAAACCTTAAAAAGGGACAACCTCATGAGCAGGTAAAAAACTCCTTAATCCTTTGATATCGTCAATATTCGTATGCTATCTCTCATCATAACTTTTCCAAAAATTACTTTCGTAGCACGTTCCCTTAGAAATTTTAACAAAACAATTTCGATTATAACTGTGCTCTAACTTCCTCTATCTCGTCATAGAATGTCACGACCCGCACCCTAGAGTAAGGGCACGAGAAGTGGGTACGTCCAGCCTACGTCGCAGTGTCGGCGGTAGAACGCTGTCCTAGGTCAATCATCTAACAATATAAAGTACCTGTACAGTTTATACTCTCCGAATGGAGGTGACAAACAGAAAACAATCTCAATCACATCTAGGTAGAAGAATGAAAGATAGATAGATAGACAGTAACTCAAAGAGAACAGTAGAATAGATGAAATAAGTCCAAGTGTCTAGGATAACATAACATCAGAATGCCAACTCATAATACAATAAGTCTAAGAGTCTATATATCTCAACATCTCAAAATACAACTCAGATGTGAGGCAAAATGATAATACAGAAAAAGACTGTCTAGCTAAACTAGCCTAGACTACTGGGGTAACATCCTCAGCTGTAGGTGGATCCTGCTGAGGGTCCACAACATAAGTATCATCTAGTCCTGCTCCATAATAGGTAGACACCAGGGCCTCATCCTCATCCTCTGTAATATTTTCAACAGGTCCAGTCAGGACAGGAACGAGCACAATATATCTCACGCAGTGCATAGTATGATAGGAAATATAAAGCATACAATAGAGTAAAATACAGGAAACGCTGAAGGAAGATACATGTAGTAAAAGAGATAACTGTAATGAAATATCTACTATAATAGAGAATTAGCAGTGACTAGAGAGTCAGAGTAAAATATAGACATGTGAATGGCATAGGAGATTCATGACTACAGCTAGAAGTGATTCATGACTACAGCTACTGGGGTAATATCCACATGACTATTTCCACTCCCCCATCCCCAATCAATACACAAGGATCCGTTCAAGTTATGTTAAGATTCGTGATAAGCCCATAAATGGGTGATACATGAGTGATTCATAAAGATTCATGAAGGCTCGGTGATCATGAGAGTACATGAGTCACTAGCTGAAACATGAAGATTCATGATAATAGAAGCATGAGATACATGATGATTCGTGAAATGCACAAACATGCTGTATCTGATGCTCCCGAAAGGGATAACATCTCATAAAAAGATCCATATAGTACCAATCCTAGATAACAATCGTGTCAGCATCAAGTAAAGTAATCTAGAGCAAGAATATAAATCCTGGCAAGTATGAAACGGTCAGAGAATGTACTCGCCTGATAACTGAATGTCTGAAGAGGATATACTGCCTGAGAAGAGGTGTATGGCTCCTAATCAGAGCAATACAAGTCATAATGTATCCACAATGGTAAAAATAAAGTATACAATGCATACTACATGATTCTAGGTCAATCTGGTCAAAAGTCAACTCTTGGTCAACTCAACAGTCAAACTGGGTCACAGGAAGTCATACTAGGTCACAGGGAATCAAACTAGGTCAAAAAAAGTCAAACAAGGTCAAACAAGTCAAATACTAGTCAACATGATCAATCTGGGTCAAGTCTAGGTCAAACTTAGACCAACTAAGGTTTTGGTCAAACAAAGACTAGTCAACAAGGTAATTAGGTCAATCTTGACTAGTGGTCAACTTCTAGTCAACCTCTAAGGCTAACACCAATCATGACACAACTCCTCAGTATACCACTTAACCCCATACATATCTTAATCTACATAGGGCTATCTATATAACCCATGTGGTCAAACCTAATCAACTAGTTAGGGTTTTGGTCATTAGGTCAATTGGGTTAGCCCCAATGCCATAGGCTAATCACTTAGGCCATAGGCTAGTTATGATAGGTTTCTATATAAACCTATATTTAGAAGTCATATATATAACATATCTATATATATAGATATACACAATCTATCTACTACCTATATATCTATATATCAATATGTGAATACTATATATAATACAATCACACTCACATTTATATATATATATAATGACACTATGTATCTAATACAAATATATATATATCATATATATATATACATATATATATATATATATATATATATACAAAACTTATATATATATTACATATATATAGAGAGGGAAGAAAGTGAGAGAGAGAGAATTAGAGAGAGAGTAAGAAAGAGAACAGTGAGAGAGAAGGAGAGACTGGACTGGACAGGAGGGGGGGTGTTCCAGTTTTCTGGAACAGGAAAACAGCCCCCAAACATAACACAGTGCACATATATACATGTATATGTATATACATACACAACTACAAGTATACACAACTACAAATCCTCAAAACTCACCTACACTCACACATACATATATACTACGTATATATATACTAAAAACACACTAATACATGTATAAATCATATTAAAATTAGGTTTGAAATTCGAATTTGCAAAACTGGGAATAACCCAAAATCTGGAATAAAGGCACTGTGCACTCGAAACTAGGTAAACCCAATTTCACACACAAAATCGAGCTAAGACTCGAATCCATAGGTTGGTAATTGATGCCCCAAGTGTCCCCTAGTGTCCTAGGTACCTGACATGACACCACGACACGAATTGAAGTGTCTACGACTCACAAAACCCAATCGGGTAAATCCTGATACTCACACGCGTGCACAGCGTCGTGTACGCGTTCCACACGCTCGTGGACACACCACGAGACACGACACGTCTCGTGGTCATACACACGTGTAGCCCACACATAGGGCTATATGATGGACACACTGATATGTGTCCACGACACTCCACGACACGATACGAAGACCGGATCAGTCGTGAAAAACACGTCTGATACACGATTCCAGACCGCGTCGTGCACGCGGTCGAGCGCCTCGTGCTCGTGACACAGGACACGACACATCTTGTGCTCGTGTCCTCGTGTACACCACATGATGGGCTACACGCTCGTGGCACCACGAGGTGCCCAAGTGTCGTGTCTGCGCGACACGATACGCGCGAAGTTGCCCCCGCTCGCGTGTGCACTGACAGCGCGTGTCCAGTGCGAGTGAGATTTTTCATTCGACACGACATGACGTGACACCAAACTTTGGAGGCATGTTCGCAGACATTGCCCCCGTGTCCATGTCAATTTTCTCGTGTCCTAGTGCTCTGTGCAGTGAGCACGAAGGGTGGGGTAGCAGGGCACGCACGCGAGCCTCGTGCAGTAGGTTCGTGTCCATTTTGGACACGAACACAGCACGAAAACGTGCTCAGTCAAGTTGGTCTGTGACCTACAAGTCTAGGGCTATCCAAAAATGAAATTTGTTTTACATTTTAACAAAAACAAATCCTTTGTGGCATTTCATCAAACAAGGGTTTTCAAACACAGATACGTGTCCGATACGGACACCAAACCAATCATATTTCCTACCAAACTTGACCCACAGTTCCATGGTACCTAGATGCATGCAACTATGAAGAGAAAACACAATATTAACAAGGTTTATAGGTATTTACCTATTTGGTAAAAAGTCAAGAAAATACCAAAGTAGGGAGGGGTATCCTCTTCTCCTGGTGATGCCCAAAGCTCCACAAATCCTTGATAGCAGGCCCTAATTAGTATCCTCTAGTGTAGGGGAGTCCAATGCAAGAAACTAGAGGTAATTTGGATCAATATTGATCAAGTTGTGGGTGTTTGAAGAAAATGGGATTTTGTGGGATTAAAATTCATGTAAAATGTTCATGAATTAATGTAAGGGGATTATATAGAATGTGTGGCTGCTAGGGGGGTCCTTGGCCGGCCATGGCAAGGGGGGGGGGGTATCCTTGCCCTTTCCTTCATGGTTAAGGCAAGACTTTTGTGTAAAGGTTGAGATATTTTGAATGGTTTAAGCAAAATATCAATAAAGGCAATCTAGATATTTATGCCACTTTAACCCATGACTAAATATCCATCCTAAAGCTTCTAGGTTAGTAGCTAACCTCTAGATTAGGGCTAAACTAGGTTAGGGACTAACATGACACTAATCAATAATTAAATAATAATAAAAACACATAAATCCAATAATTCCAAATAAATCCTAGAAAATTACCAAAATACCCTTTTAGGCTAAAATCACTAATTTGGCGTTCTAAGCCTATGGCTAGGCTCACATGGTCATGGCAAACTTCTAGGTCAAGGAATAACTAGGGTTTACACTAGGGTTATACTAGTAGAATCACAAAGTCATAGGTCATGACTTAGAAAATGGTTTTAATTACACTAAAAATCACCATAATTCATATTATGCCTAAAACACAATTAATAAATAATAAAAATAATAAATTTTCAAAAATACCCTAATTTCAGAAAACAGGGTGTTACATAGAATAGTCTCAAATTTTGAATCCCATAATCTCTATTATACTATCTCACTTATATATCTCCAAGTTATAATTTCCTCTAAAATTTTAAACCTTCAACAAATTTAGCCAAATTAAAAGTTAAAACCTTCTTATTACAAATTTGTATGCATCCATAGATTCCAAAATAAAAGTCCGTCTTTAATGTTCGATAAATCTCGAAAACTAATGGTATACCTTCATAACTCAATCTTCTATCCTCATAATTGAAAACTTCCTAAAATATTTATTAGTCTTTCTCAAAAAAATTGAATTCAACAATCTCAGCTTCTTGATGGTAGAAGATGTAACTCATCTTAACTTCTTATTCATAATCATCTTACAACTTAATTCTCCATGCATCAAAAATTGTAAAGGTTTCTTTCTTCAACCATTTGTTATCCTTGAAAATATCGTCATAACATTATATGTCATCGAAGGCAAGGTCAACATTTTTCTTTATCAAAAATATTTGCAACCATAAATTTAATATATAAATTTGTTTCTTAACCACCCAAGCCTTTAGAAATTTCTTCACTCAATATTTTGTTACCTCTAAACAAATTTGAAATTCGCGAAGTCTATTTATCCTTGAGTGTTTCATCAAAACCTAATATATCGTTCCTTACTTCATTGATTCGGATTTATTGCACATTTTCATTTATGTCCCACCTATAGCTCATAATCTCGTAATCATCTTAACCACTTTATTATTCATCCATGTTGTGGGGTTCTTCAATCTAACCTCTACTAGCCCAAGATTGTCATGATCAAATTTCATTTCGCAGAAGGGAATCAAACAAGGAACAAGGTGGCATAAACAATGGAGAAATCATAGTGAAGTATGAGAAAGCAATTTAATTGGAAGGGAGAAAAGTAAGCGTTGCTAATATTGAAGAGCTAAAGATGTTATGGTCTAAGTAAATCAAGATAATACAAGAAAATAAAATGACAAGGGTTAAGCAATCAAGATAAAAAAAAACACAAGGTTAAGCATTTAACGGATTTAGTAGATCACAATCGGGCCGAAGATTTGAGTCGTGATCAAGTCCAAATATATAGTCAAAAGTATTTCGGTACCATGGTATAGGTTATAGTTGAGTCTTTATGACCCAAAAGTCGTACCATAAAAATAGGGTACAAGGGGACGTATTTTAGTGGGACATGATATACCTACATGAAGGTGAGCTCGTCTAGGTCTTGTATGTGAAATTGGTTGGAAGAAAAAGTCTAGTGTTGTGCTTCAAATATCGAAGTCACGATAGGGAGCGCCGAATGACCAAAATAGAAAGTGGGTTTTCATATGGTACTAATTAATGCGCCAAAATTAAAAGGTTAAAGCACGAAATAAAGACAATTAGGAAATCTCGTAGGTCAAGGCTAAATAAGTTAGAGAGACAATTTCTAGAAAAAGCTCATAGATAAGGGTATGGTCAAGGGGATGGTTCTAATCATTTCTAAGTTCCAAACACTTAGATGGTCATAAATAAAATCTAGATTTGAGGAAAGGTCGAGTAAGTCAAAGATGTGTTCATCGGTTTGGTCGGTGACTAATTACACTTGTGTATATGCAATATCATAATCATAGGTGGCATGGCAATCTAATATGGAATACTTCTATCTCACTAGGGTGACCTTACTTGCTTCTTAGTCCTCTACCAATATATGATTTAATCTAAGATTTCAAGTTCCTCGAAATTTTCTCAATAAAATTTCCAAGATACTTCGCCAAAATTTCAATTATCTTAGGCTGTCAACTTTAATCACAATTTAAATCTCTAATAAATCTCGAAACAACTTTTGTGTATTGCAAATCGAATAATAACCCCTTTTTTTCCAAATCTTAAACTCAACATTTAATAAGTTTATCCGTCAAAATTCATACTACAAAATGAAATATTTAAATAACTCCCGAATTTAATTCTATATCCTTCAATGTGTATATCTAGCTTCCAATAAGTCACAACCACTCTTCATTCTTCTCTTTTTTTTTTCCAAAATTTAAATATCCATAATGAAGACTTTAAACTCGAAATCTAAATAACTTTATATATCATAGATCATATGAGCAAATTTTAAATATTTAAAATTTTCCTTCAAGTCGATTTCATTTCTTCCAAAAATATTTCAAACAAAACTTTTACCATTATCTCTTCAAGCTCAAAATTAATACTTATAATTCATAAATCGTAGAATCAATTTAAAACCTCAAGCTCTCTAACAAACTATAAATCATAAACCCTTCATTATCTAGTCGTTATAAATCATAACTTATAATTTAAAACACTTTAATAATTTCGAGATAGACTTTAACATATTCAATCCAAACTTGAACTTAATCATAAATCAGGTGTCACAATTTAAAGATGTTTTCTAAATCGGTTTCATATCCCAATAAATCATAAACTATTTCACAATTTCCAAAAATCATAAATCATAAATTGTTTTCTCGATCTAGCTATTCTCTCGTGTACACCACCATGTAATAGCAAAATAAAATTCCAACTATCATTGAAGGCGGTAATATGCTACTACCCAACTTGAAAGTAACTAATCCTTAAAATCATACTTTCTAGAAAATAAATTCCTTTATAACTCAAATAAAACCCCAATGCATACTAATTGTCAATGTACTCCATCTAGCCATGTGTTTGACCTATAGGCATATACTAGTGTAGTCATCTTACTAAACACGAAACTAAGAATTTACGGTAGAAGGAGTCAAGCAAGATACAAATCAAGGAGGTCGAACGAGAGTTCAGAATTTGAAGTCAAGAAAGGATGTCAAGTAGGTGGATGAGATTCCTAAACTCTAATCCTATATTGCAGGTCCGTTTGGTTCAATCATGTAACCGAAACGGCAAACTAGACCTGCATGGGCCACCATAAAAACATGTAGCGCCCCAGTCCCAAAATACGTAGGACTAGAACGTAATCATGCCAGCTGTATACATACGAAGTATATGGACCCTCGTATATACACATAAGCTGTAAAATACAGTAACCAAGGTACTAAATCTCATCCACAAAGATAAATATGATATAAAAGTAACTATGAATTTGTCATGTACGCGATAGTTGGGCGGAGACAAAGTCCACTACCAACCAAATTATATATGGAAAAATATACAAGAAAAGAATTTAGCAAGCGAGAGCAATGGCGAGTCCAAGAGCAATCACCACGAAGGAAGGAATGGCCTTAGCTAGAGCACCTGCAAGAAATCACGAACACATACCTGGCGAGATAACCAGGTCCTCAGAGGGACGTAACAAGATACATCAACATGCCATATAATACTGAATATAAAATATGCCACAATCAAAGAAAGTGACAAGACACAATAAGGTAATCTAACCGTACTAAAGTGAACATACAGTGAGAACAAACCTTCAACGCATGGGTATCTGGCTCAGTAGCAGTAACTCAGGCATGGTCCCATCAGGATACCAGAGACCTCAAAGCATAATATTCATCGAATGTCAGAGGCCAGCAGTATCAGTAATACGAAAGTGTATAAGGACCCATACGTTAAGGAAATGTTCTCCCCACCCAATGTACCTATCATGTCGCATCCACGACCATGTAACACTACTAACCGTCAAGTCTTCTAACATATAACTATTGACAGTTAGACCTAATGTATGTCCTGCACGCATCAGTGATCAGCCAACACGCAAGTCCGTAAACTATATGCTACTCATAACTCACACATCTCGTGGCACAACAGTGTCAAAGTCTATGCAATGTACTAAGCTAGTGGTAGTCCCTTAACACTAAGTCCATATGCAATCAAAGGTAAATAACAAGGTACAACTAATATCACTGAGCATACAGTAATCAAGAACTAGAAATAAATGAACAGTGATATGTAAATAAAATGCAACTAAAATAAACAGTATAATGGCAAGGTATCTTGCCTGGGGTATCGCCTGGTGTGGTGTAAAAATCCGACAAGTCATGTCTGTCCAGTAGTCATGATCGACGTAGTGGTCCAAATCGCGAGAAAATAGGAACATGGAATTAGTCATGATCAACGACGATAATAATCAACTAGGGAATTTGCAAAATAAATATAACGTATTTTTAGAAAATATTTATAATAAATTTAAGACTAGATTTGTTTTTGGAAAATACTAAAATCTCAAATCGTTTTTAGGCATAATTACTATAAGTTGGAAAATAGAATTTTTAAGGAGAATACTAGAATATATTTTAGATAATATTTGAAGAATATTATCAAATTATTTTAGACCAAAAATCCATATCTCTTTCAAAATATATATGTTTAAAGATAGCATATATAGTCTAGAAGAATATTTTATTGTTGTAAATTAACCTTAAATTTTGCTAGAAAATAATAATGTAAATAATAACACTTAACCAAACAACAACTAATATTAATAATAATATTTAAATGATAAAATAATTGACACCCTTTTAGATAAATGATAATAATAATAATAATGGATTATAAATAATAATAATGTAAATAATAATAACAGTAGTTTAATGTACATGATGATAGTAATGATAATAATAAAAAAATAACAAATAATAATATTAATGACAATTAATATAATAACAATAATAATAATAATAACAAAAGTTATATATGTTAATAATAATAATAATAATAAAAGTCTTTAACAGATCATTCACTCTTTCCCCCCCCCAATAATTCACGAGAGAGAGAGAGAGAGCGCGAAGAGAAAGGGCCTCGGGAGAAGTGCTCACCGGTGGAGGGGTGCGTCGGCGCCGGAGAAAGGAGTGGCACGGCGGAGAGCAGTGCTGGAGGCGGCCATCTGGGCTGGCCCTGCACGCTGGGGGCGCACGGCGGGCGGATCCGCAGCGGCGGCGGGGCCGGACCGGCAGTGGCGGCAAGGGTTTCTGTTGGGGCGGAGCGGCCGGCCGCGCGGTCGTCTGTCGGTGTGGCACGATGGCTGGAAACAACAAGGGCGGCGGAGAGGAGGTGAAGTCGGAGGCGGTCGCCGGATCTGGGGTTGCCCGCGGTGGCGCGAAAGAATCTGGCGGCGGCGGCCTGTCAGTGGAGGCGCGATCGGCGCCGGCGGAGGCGGCTGCTCCGCGGAAAGACGGCAGAGAGGAGAAAGGGCATGGCGGCGGTACGGTGGCTGCGTCGACTGGGAGGAGGCGCCAGTGGTGGCACGGCGGTTCATGCCCTCCCGCTGCGGCAGGCGGAGAGAGGCGGATCTGCTCGGGATGGCTCGGGAGGGGCCGTCCCGGTGTCGCGCACACGACGGTCGGAGTTCGCTGCAACGGCGGCTCCAGATCTGGGAGTGCAGGTCGAGGCGAACGCCGAAAGGCACTGCAGAGGAGGTACGGCTCTTCCCTCTGCTTTCTTTTCCGATGGTGGTGGGTTCTGGTATGGGCGGTTGCCGTGGTTGTGATTGGGTCGACGGGGATGGGTGACGGTGAAGGGGAGTCGAAGAAGGCAGTGGTGGCGACGATGGCGACGGGGCGACGGAGCGAGGGTGGTGGTCGTAGGAGTTGGATGGGAGTTGCTGGGTTGAAGGACAGCGGGGACGGAATTAGGTTTAGGGGATTTGCAATGTACCGTGTCGGGGTTGTCGATACGGAGAAGAAATATTGTATTTGTAAAATATGGAATAAGAACGGTGGACACAGACACAATACACATTTGTGGATGGTAGAGTTTGCTGGAGGAGTACCTCTCCTTTTATAGGAGGTGGAAATACCCAGTTAGATAAACATTAGGATTAATTTAAATCCTAATGAGATAATCATCATGTGATTAAATAGATTTAAAGCCAATTCAAATCAATCCCAATCCAAATTAATTCTATACTTAATTTTAAAATATTTTAAATACAGTCAATAAAATCTTTTGCAATTTAAATTACCATATTTAATCAAATATTGAATAAAACAAGATTCTAAATATCTTTTTCATAAATATTAAAATATAATATTAATTAATTTTGAAAATCAAGGTAAATACTTAAATCATAGCAAAATAAACAAATCTCTAAAATTTTCCAAACCAATATTTATTTGAATAAAATAACTCTTTTTGAAATTAAAAATATTTATCACATATTATTTGAAAATGTACTTTCCTATAAAAAATAAAATTTGATAATAAAAATGTTTTTCTAAAATATGTACCTCGACACATATTCTCACTCGTCGAGAAGTTACGAAACGCGAATTTTGCACGCTACGTAAATACGACAAAGCGACTCATGTGCGGCGTATAGATACGAAGATAAAATAAAATACAAAATTTTAAATAAAAATTCCTAGTAGAAATTTAGGGGGATTACAGACAAAGATGAATCCAAACTCTTTGTCCCTCTGTTTCTGTGATGGGGATGCAGAAGAAAAAAAAGAAAATCTCTTTTGGTGGCCGTATAAGTTGGGGACCATAACCCTAATGAATACATATATTTATATTTTTTGATATTTCTAATTTGGCCTCTTATCAAAGTAGATTTATCTCCGGTATCTACATATTATTTCCATGACAATCATACCCTTAAACCAATTTTCCAAATAGACCACTTTAATTTGGCTTAATTATTTAGATAGCCCAATACAATTAATTTTACATGTGTGGCCCATATTATTGAATAATTTCAACAATCTCCTACTCGGCCACATATGTAACATTATAATTGTGTTAACCTTAGTGAGCTCATAAATTGCTATTTTAATCCTTAGGATATATTCGGACAATCTCGTCCATTAACCATATCAACATAGGACAAAGCGGCCTTCATCACATTTAGCATAACTAAACCATCGATGGTCACATATACCGATATAGCTAAATGACATAGATCAATCATGGATACGTAGCATGGAAATTATACCAATGTGATCAACAAATGTCTATTTCCAACTGGTCCTTCTTAACTTTAGTGAGATCAATACTTTAACGTAATAAAAACAGAATGAACTAAATTTCCATAGATCTGATCAGATAAATGTCCAAAATACTTTAATACATAAATGTGTCCAAACCAAATAGCAACAAAATACATAAAATAAAAACTCCCACTATACTGACATATCATCAAATGAGATAACACCCATATGAGCAGTGTGCTCATGAAAAACCTTGGGTGGTAACCCTTCTATGAGCGGATCGGCTAACAAGGAGTTTGTCCCAATGTGCTCTATGGACACTTCACCATTTTGAATTCTCTCCTTCACAACTCGAAACTTTATGTCAATATGCTTCGACTTATACGAGCTCCTGTTGTTATTAGAATATAGTACTGCTGATTTATTGTCACAATATTATTTGAGTGGTCTTTCAACACCTCCAAAATGTACAACCTAGTGACAAATTTTTGCAACCATATTCTATGATTAGATGCCTCAAAACATGCTATAAACTCTGCTGCCATGGTGGAAGAAGCTATGAGTGTTTGTTTGACACTCTTCCAAGATATAGCTCATCTAACTAACAGGTAAACATAACTTGATGTGGATCTCCTGCTGTCTTGACATCCAGCAAAATCGGAGTCGGAATACCCTATGATCTCCAAATGATTCGATCACCTATAAGTGTGCATGTAATCCTTTGTTCTCTGTAAATATCTCATGATCTGTTTGGCTGCTTTCCAATGATACATCCCAGGGTTACTTAAATATCTGCCTAGAATCCTAACTATGTACGCAATATCCGAACGTGTATACACCTGAGCATACATTAGACTCCCTACAGCTGATGAATAGGGGATCGATTGCATTTTCTTAATTTTAAGGCTATTCTTAGGGTACTGATTGAGACTGAACTTGTTTCCTTTAGCGACTGGTGTCACCTGGTTTGCATTCCTGCATGCCAAATCGTTTAAGCACTTTATCGTCGTAGCTCCTTTGTGATAATCCAAGAATACCTCGAGAACAATCTCGGTGTATTTGGATTCCTAGACAAAAGAGGCGTCACCAAGATCTTTCATCTCAAAGTTATTTGTTAGAAATTTCTTAATGTCATACAATATGCCTATATCATTTGTGGCAAGCAGTATGTTATCAACATACAAAAATAGAAAATTAATTTTACTTCCACTGAATTTGTGATATACATAATCTTCAACAACGTTAACCTCAAAAACAAACGAGGTAACCACTTGGTGAAATTTGTAATACCATTGACGAGAAGCTTGCTTGAGTCCACAAATGGATTTTGTCAATTTTCAAACCATATTCTTCGGATCTCCCGACACAAAGTTTTCTGGCTACATCATATAAATAGTTTCGTCAATGTTACCATTGAAAAATATCGTTTTGACATCCATTTGATGTAACTCAAGACCAAAATGTGCAACAAGTGCCATAATTGTTATAAAATAGTCTTTCGAAGAAACCGGAGAGAAAGTCTCTTTAAAATCAATCCCTTCCTTTTGAGCAAAGCCTTCAGCTACAAGACGTGCTTTATACCTCTCCACATTACCCTTCGAATCTTTCTTGGTTTTAAATATCCATTTACAACCAATGGGCTTCGCATCATTTGGTAATGGGACAATTCCCAAACTTTATTGTCTTGCATGGACTTATACTTCTCATTCATTGCATTAATCCACTTTTGAGAATTGGAACTTTTTATGGCCTGACAGAAGTTGATTGGATCATTTTCCAATATTTCATGGTCTTCCTCATGTTCCTGGAGAAATATGATAAAATCATCCGAAATTGGATTTATCCTTTCTCTGGTGGACCGTCTTAATGGCACTGATTCTTGAGGTTATTGATTTTGTTCCTCAGGAACAACTGCATCATCTTGAATGGGGGGTGCCTCTATATTGTCTTGTTGAGGTAGCTCAACATTGACTTGTAGAGGTAATTTGACATTGTCTTGTTGAGGTTCCGAATTCACTTCTTGATCAATGAGGTCAAAAATGATAGTAGGAATCGTAATCGATTCCTCCTCAAAGACAATGTCCCTAACTTTTTTTCTTCCCCCAAACTCAACATCCTCAAAAAATATAGCAGTTCCCGTTTAAAAAATTATCCTTTTTGTGGGATCATAAAATTTATAACCCCTTGATCGTTCCATATAGCCAATAAAGTAGCTACTTATAGTTTTAGGATCCAATTTCTTTTCATATGGCCTATAAGGCCTTGCCTCAGCTGGACAACCCCAAACATGTAAATCCTTCAAACTAGGCTTTCTGCTTGTCCAAAGCTCATAAGATGTTTTTGCAGGCGCTTTAGTTGGCACTCTATTCAGAATGTAAGCTACTATTTTAAGTGCTTCACCCAGAGTGACTGGTAAGGTAGAATGACTAATCATACTTCTCACCATATCCTTAATAATCCTATTTCGCCTTTCAGCTACACCATTCATGTTAGTTGATCCTGGCATCGTGTACTATGGGACAATTCCACATTCCTCTAGGAATTTAGCAAACGGTCATGGACGTTGTTCACCTGATCCATCAAATCTACCGTAGTATTCTCCACCGTAGTCAGGCCCGACGACTTTTATTCTTCTATTGAGTTGGTTCTCAACTTCAGCTTTAAATGATTTGAACACATCCAAAGACTGTGATCTCTCATGAATGAGATATAGGTAGCCATATCTAGAATAGTCATCTATGAATGATATAAAATATTCTTGACCATTCCAAGAAGCCGAAGGAAATGGTCCACAGATATCAGCATGTATCAATTCTAAGGCTTTGTAGACCTATTGGCACATAATCTCTTTGTTTTGGTCTGTTTTCGCTTTATGCATTCAACACAGACATTAAAGTTTATGAAATCAAGGGAATCCAAATCCCATCAGACACAAGTCGTTCAACTCTATTTCTAGAAATGTGACCTAATCACTTGTGCCATAATAAGGCTGAATTTTCATTGTTAATTTTTTATTTAGTACTACGTGACTCCACATGCAAGGTTTCATTATAAGATGCAATAGTTTCAAGTGAATATAGGTTATCATAAATATTAAGGGAACAATTACTAACAATATTTGAATTTAAAGATAGACTAAACTTATTATTTTCAAATAAACAATGATAACCATATTTGTCCAGTAAGGAAACTGAAACTAAATTCTGTCTGAAAGACGGTACAATAAAAGTGTCTGTCAAATCCAAATAATAACCGGTTTCTAATAATAACCTAAAATGTCATATTACTTTCACTTCTACCGACTTGCCGTCACCCACATAGATGTATCTTTCACCATCAATTGGCTTTCGGTAGCTTAGACAACCTTGTCTAGAAACACTAATGTGGGTAGTAGCACCAGAATCTAACCACCATGTGTTTTTAGGTACTGAAGCTAAATTAGCCTCAAAACAGACCAAATTGAGAAATGTACTTTTCCTTATGTGTCCTGACTTGTCACAAAAGAAACAAGTCTTGGTTTTATATTGTTGTTTCTTTTGAGCTAGACCCTCAGCAGCTTCTGTATTTCTTTCTTTTTGCCCTTAAAATTTATCCCATTAAGCATGGAAATTGAATTCGTATTGGCAGATACTATAGCAATATTAACTATAAAAAGAACAAAACAACAAAACAGACATGCTCTAATTAATAGCCAAATAATAAAATATAGTCAAACAAATTCAAATAAATGTGAACCCCATCTCAATATATCTAGTACATCATTAATATCTAGTCTTCGGACAGTGATATTAAATGTGAGTAGTACTCTTGGTGTAATGATCAAACGTTGACAATAATTCATATAAAATAATAAGCCTATCTTTGGATCAGGTTATTATTCACATGTAAATCTTATAGTTGTCACATATTTACCATCACAGGTATGTGTGCAATTCGGCCAAGTATTAACCTTCCTTTGGGCCGGCTAATACTCGCATGAATGTACACACACAAACATCCAAAATTCCTCATAGATTATCTACGCAAGAGAGGTCACTTTGGTGACATCTTGTTTCAATAGGTCCACTTAGAATGCTAGACAACTATTGCTAGTAATAAAGAAGCACAAAACATTTGAATGTTGACAAAACTGAATCATGTCCAAATCCTTATATACATACATATTTAAATTAAATAATCATAAATCCTTATGTACATGCATATTTTAAATTAAATAATCAATAATCAACAGATTAGATTATGCTTAATATATGTATCAAAAGATTATATCAAATAATCCATAAGGATTACTTCAAATAAAATAATATACCAAAGACAAAATCCTAATTTGAAAAACAATCTTACATCTTAAAGATATCTCCTTTAATCATATGCTTGTGAATTTCTTTATATTATTTAAAAAATAGCCAACACATCCAATAAAAAAAACTTCTGCTTTAGTTTTATTGGATCAGTAAACAAAATTAATGTCCTCTTGATATGGCTGAGTTGGTCTAAGGCGCCAGATTAAGGTTCTGGTCCGAAAGGGTGTAGGAGCAAATCCCACTCTCAACAAAAAATTGTGATGAATTTTCAAATCTCCTTAGTATAAAGTTAAAACTACCACATTCTGGAAGCATGTATATAATAACACATCAACAACTACATTATATACTGCATGCGAACATTAATTCTCCAAAAGATAAAGGGATGGTGTAATATGTATATAAAATATATGTGTACTCAAATTTGGGGGTTTATTTGCAAATCGCCTTTATAACTACAGAAAGTTCAAAACATGCATGGCAACATCACATCAACTGAATCCATTGATGCATACAAATTAAATAAATATTCAAATATTCAAGGAACAACCAAATTCCAAGTATAACTAAAACTGTAGATAACTACAACTTTAAGAGGACCGAAAACCATAGGCATCATCCAATTATCAATGCATACCCGAACTATTATCAAAAAATCAAAACCCTAAATTAAATTAGATCTTACAATCTAGGGTTCCTAAACAACAACAAAAATTAAATCTAAACCTTCGATCTCATAAATCAAACAGGGAGGCTTTGATACCACTTGTTAGAAATTATGCCTATTGATTCATGAGATAAAGTCCAAAAATAAATTACGGAAGCATACCTGAATCCATTGCTAAGCTTGATGGATCTTGAAGTGGTCGTCCTTTTATGGGGTTCGATCTTCCAACTTGCTACGACTCTTAATGACAAAGACGAATCCAAACTCTTTGTCCCTCTTTTCTGTGATGGGGATGCAGAAGAGAAAAAAAGAAAATCTCTTTTGGTGGTTGTATAAGTTAGGGACCATAACCCTAATGAATACATATATTTATATGTTTTGATATTTCTAATTTGGCCCCTCATCAAATTAGATTTATCTCTGGTATCTACACATTATTTCATGACAATTATACGCTTAAACCAATTTTCCAAATAGACCGCTTTAATTTGGCTTAATTAGTTAGATAGCCCAACACAATTAATTTTACATGTGTGGCCCATATTGTTGAATAATTTCATAGTACGTCTCTTGGATGTATATTTATCTAGATGATTCCTTTAGAACTATAAATTTCTAAAAATACAGTATCTTGGTACTGTAATGTCCCTCTCCGTTAGGGGCGGAGCCAAGATTTAATTCATGAGGGGCCCATGTTACTACTACATATAAAAATTCTTAAAATTATCATATTAATTAAACTTTAATAAAAAAATTTTAAAATTCAAACAAGAAAGAAGAAAAAAAAGGGAAAGTTAATATTTCCCAAATTTTAGAAAGTTAATATATTTAAAAATTCAAACATTAATTGAACTTCAGTAGTAAAGATC
>JANAVB010016197.1:15689228-16084228 GCA_029216955.1 Iris pallida | reverse complement strand
ATATCCAACTTTAAAGCTGCATTACCCCCCCAATATTTATGATTAATCATGCTAATCATTTCCTGTGCTAGAATAACATTATCAACTATTTCCCTTCCTTTGATGAAGCCACTCTGTTCTGGTGAAATGAGACTTGGCAAATATAGAGCTAAACGACGAGCAAGGAGCTTTGAAAATAGTTTATTCACAAAATTGCATAGACTAATAGGTCTATAGTCTGTCATGGTCTTTGGCTCATTAATCTTAGGAATTGGAAGAAGATGAGTACTAGTAATAGACCTTGGCAAGGCAAAGCCATCAAAGAATAAGTGTACTGCCTCCAGAATATCCTGCCCAATAATCTTCCAAACCACCCTGAAGAAACGTCCAGTAAAACCATCTGGCCCTGGAGCACTGTCCTGGTCTAGACTCTTAAGAGTATCAATCATTTCCTCCATTTGTGGCTTCTCCATGAGCTTAATATTGTCCTCAGAAGTAATAGTAGATGGAATAGAATCTAGAAAATCAGAGTGATGAATAGTAGGAGTAGGGAGGAATAGCTTACTATAGTATGCATTAGCCTCTGCTTGAATATCCTTTAGATTGGAGAGATCCCTGCCATTAGCCGATTTAATCCCATGGATTAAAAGTCTGTTTCTTTTTGCTGAAACACAGGAATGAAAGAACTTTGTGTTCTTGTCACCTTCACCATCCCATTTGGCTCTGGCTTTTTGCTTCCAATAGGAGTCTTCATAGCTAATCCTCTGTTTCAAATCCGCCTTGGCCTTCATCCAAACCTCTCTGCAGGAACTGTCATTCTGATAATCAATCTCAGCCACTAAAGCTCTATCTTCAGCTTTCTTAACTTCTTGAAATATGTCACCAAAAGTTTGATGACTCCATGTTGACAGAGCTTTTCGAACAGCAGCTAGCCTCAATCCCACCCGAACCATACAATTCTCATTATGAACAGAGTGCCAAGCTCGATCTATAATACTGAGAAAGTCTTCATGATTGATCCAGAAATTAAGGAATCTGAAAAGCTTCCTATCAGAGTCACTAGAGCTTTTAATAGTGACTAAAATAGGACAATGATCTGATTCTGTACTATTGAGATGAATAGAAGTAGATAAGGAAGCCCAAGTCATCCAATCATGATCCATGAGCCATCTATCAAGTCTAGAGCCCTGTCTATTCGGGCCTTTACCCGTCTTTACCCAAGTAAAACAGCTGCCAGTGTACGACAAGGATTGAAGACCTGCTCTCAATTGAAAATTGAGGAAATCATTGATGCTAACCGAACAAGCTGGAGCCCCTCCAAATTTTTCATCAACAGCAGCAATGGCATTGAAATCACCCCCAACCATCCATGGCAGTTTGAAAGTAGATTGTAGCTGGATAAGTCTATCCCATAACTCACGCCTCCCTTCTTTTTTGTTATGTCCATGCACTACCGATAGTAGAGATCTGAATGGAAACAGAGCACCTGATAGTATTACACTCAATACTTGATCATGCTCATCTACCTCTTCCAAAGCTACATCTTGTCTTGCCAAGATCCAGATATTCCCTTTGCCATTAGAAACCGAGGATTGAAACCCCAATTTAAGTTGGAAAGAATACAGTTGTTGCACCGATACTTTAGGTTCAATAATAGCTAAAACCTTCACTCTATGAATTCGACACAGAGATTTTAATCTTTTAAAAGTCATTTTATCTGCAATCCCTCTAACATTCCATAGCAATATGTTAAACATTATTGGAGGAGGAAGAGTTGAGAGTTGTTGGACCTTTGGAAGATGATCGGGTGTGTTTTGGTTCAGCCGGAGCACTGTACACTTTTTTCTTCCCTCTTGGCTTCCTGGTTTTGAGAGCTTGCGTTTTCTGAGATTCTCTATTGTCTTCCTCGTCATCAACTCTATCTGCCCAATTTCGAGGCAATTCTCCTTCTTCTGAATCAGTGTGGTTTGTATCCTCCTCCTGTTCTATCGAGTCTGCACAGTCATCCTTCTGAAAATCCTCCCCTACCTCTTCAACTGTATGATCTTTCTCCATGTCCTCCACCAGATTTGTTTTATTAGCCATTGGAGTAGACTTCTCCTGCAGCTCCTGTGGTGGCTCTTCTGGATTGGTTGGGATGGCTTGAGTCTGGATAGTCACTTTATTGTTCATCATTTCAGAAGTGATCGGCGGTATCACATCACCGTCGGGAGAGGGGCTTTCTGCAGGCTCTTTACTCACTGGATCAGAAGAGCCCGACGGGTCGGCTCGCAAAACCAAACGACGGTTATCCAAATGAGCATCATTTATTGTATCACTCATATTATTTTCTTCTTCAATTAATGGCTCTTTCCCTTTATTCCTTGTCTTGGTGGATGGACCCCCCACTTTATGGGTAGTATTAGTAGTATCATGAACACTTTGAGCTTTGCACTCCTCTTTAGAATGACCTTGATGAAAGCATGCAGAACAATATTTGGGAACGTATTCATATTCAACTTGTTGAGATAGGGTTCTACCCTGAGGCATACATATTCGTATAACATTGGGCAGTTTTTTACTAGAGTCAACCTCAACAAAAACCCTTGCCATGCTCGGACGAGTTAATTCTTCAGTTGCCTTATCAAGCCTAAGAGGAGAACCAATGCCTAAAGCAATGGAAAATAAAGCATTTTTTGCGAAAAATTGAATTGGAAGACCAGGTAGAGAGACCCACACAGGAGTGATGGGTGACTCCTTATATGCTGCAAAATCTTTGGACCATTTAAAAATACGCATAGGAGCACGTACTACATACCATAGATCACGAGAACGGAGCCTCAAAAAATCCACCTCCAATGTAGGCCTAATCAAAACATGTTTAGAGTCGATTAGCCCCACCTTGATAGAGCCTGCAAACTTGAAATCTTCAAAAGCTTTACGGATTGCATCAATGGCAGGCCGATTATGAGAAAATTTCCCGATCAAAGCAAATTTAAAAGGATCTATGAGGATTTGTTCATCCTCCTCTGAAAAAGTAATGACTGGGACTCCTTTGGAGAAGGAAGGAGATCTAATGGCTATAGATGGCAGCGGAGAAGAGCTGTTCGCCACCACAAGAAGCAAACGTAGGGTTAGACATAGCGGTAAAAGGTACAGGTGGTCAACTGATCCACCTATACAAGGAGAAGGACGCCGGCCCGGCCAAGGCCAAGCCGGAGTCGGGGGTGGAGAAGAAGATCAAAGCAGCATCGCCGTCGCCTAACCTCATATATATATATATATATATATATATATATTTTATATATATATATATATATATATATATATATATATATATATATATATATATATATATATATATATATATATATATATATATATATTTATATATTTTTATATATATATATTTTTAAATATATATATATATATATATATATATATTTATATATAAATATATATATAAAATATATATATATATATATATATATAATATATATATTTATAAATATACATATATCTATATACACAAATGCTCAAAATGGAAAGATACGCAATGATGCGATATAATACAAAGAGACTAAAATCTGGAATAATATCTCCCTCGACCCATTCTCAATATGTATGCATTAGGAATGGGTTTCAACGGAATTTTATACATATATAATTAAACATATATATACATAGCTATAAAGAAATCATATATATATATACTCATAATTGACGAAAAATTATGAAACAAAGCCAAAAGTTGGTTTCCACATATCCGAAACCTCATATAAGTCCTGCAAACTCAGATTTTAGAAGCTAAGAAGCTGGAAATCAAAATATCACATTTAACTCAAAAATCAAAATCAAAGAAAACTCATCCAATTCACACAACGACCCAAAATGCAAAATACACCAAACGAACCTGAGAAAATCGGCATACATGTTGGTCTCGACCCACGTGATATGTTCGTATACTCTCGGGTTCGAAATCGTGTCCGTGTCGTGTCCACATAACGTGTATCAGAATTTCCCGATACCGCGTGATACGTGTGCGTTCTTGCTCGTTTGAGCGCCGCACACGCAACGAAACGCCCCGTGCTTGTGCACGTAGATGGGGGGGTCTTGGGGTAGGTCTAGGACATGATGACATGGTGACACGTCATGCCAAAACACCGCACGCGGCCCACACCTGCGTGCGGCCTGCTACGCTCGCGCGCGCACCCGTGCGCCCTCGTACGCGCGGTTCCGCCCTCGTGGCTCGCTCGTCGGGCCACGCCGCGACTCGGGGTTCGTCCTACGGGTCGTCTAGGTATAGGTCAACATGTTCTGGGTCCTGGAACGGGTCTTCGTTGCGTCGTGTGCGCGCACGAAATCCGTTCCCGCGACAAAAACGAAAGGCTGAATGCTCAGTGGCTGAGCGGTGCACGCGCGATTTCTCCGCGCTCGCTAAATGAAAAGCCGTGAAATTTTATGAGCATGGGGGCAGAGGTTGCCCCCCACGTGCTCATAAAATTGCATGCAAAAATACGCTCTGTGCATCGAGAAATCACGCGCGGATAGCAGGGCAGGCACGGCCTCTTGCACGGGATCCGTGCACGTGCGTCCGTCGCCCGAAACGCCGCTAATACGATTCCAAAACCAAAACCGTCTTCACAAAAGTTTATCAAAATTATATTATCTAAACATCTATGAAGTCAGAATAAAAAAACAACAACTTTCTATCCTAAGCGGCATTTCGTCGAACACGTGCCGTAAGGGACCGACACGTGTCTGATACCTCCATCAAACGGAGTCAAAATCTTACCAAATTTCGTAGGCAAGACTAGGACACCTATATGGATGTAAAAATGAAAGAAAAACTAGATTTGCAATGGTAGATTAGGGTTTACCTATTGAGTGTCAAAACTCAAAGAACGGAGCTCCTTGGTTGTCGTGTCGACCGATTTCCCTCCAGCAAAAACCTCCGTCTCTACTCTAGAAGTGCTCCAGCAGATCCTCCTCTCCTCGACGAGCACAACGGAGTTCGTTTGGGAAGAAACAGACTCCGGATGAAGGAATTATGAGTTTTGGAGAGGTGGATCTTTTAGGATTTCTTTGTGGAGGCTACAATTCTACAAATGAATGCAAAAGGGGAGGGGGTGCTGCTGTGTTGGGCAGCCAAGGGGGTTCTCTAGGGTTAGGGTTTCACTTGGGCCAACTTCTTCTCAAGTAGAAATGGGCCCAAGTCAAAAGACGTAAAGGCTAACATGCAAAAAGGCTAAATTAAATCAATTAAAGCCTTAAATAATCTAATGCATAAAAATAAATTCTAAAAATAAAAATAATAATTCTAAGGCATGGTTAGTCCCTATACAATGTCCCCTAAGGTTAAACCAGTTGCTAGAACAAACCTAAGTCAACATTTTCAGAAAATCACAACAGGCCAAAATAGCTAAAATGACTGAAATACCCTTCTATAAAAAAGTGGATGCTATATATATATATAGTATTAGTTTTGGTGAGTTGGGTTGAGACCGCTCATTAGAACATTCTCTAATGTTCTAAATCCCCCTCCTCTACAGGTGCAAGAAGTCGCTTGATGATTCTATGCGTTTGGAGCTTGTTTGACAACTTCAAGCTGTTCTTCAAGAAAGATGATTTTTTTTTGTTTATAAAGGACATAATATATTGAACATTGTTGATTGTATTAGTTTCACGAGTTGTAAGACTTGTGGCATCGTTTTTTGTCATAGGATCCATTATTTGTAATTGAGTTATTCTTTTGGCCTAAGAGCCATTGTTATTCATTTGTAAATTATCTATAAAGAGAATTGTTTCCATATATCTTGTATCCATTAAAAAGTCGGCTTTGGGACGACACTATTAGAAATGCTAGTCTAAAACTATCTAAAAAATTAGTTTCTTGGACGGCTATGTTTTTGGTAGGATAGATTGAAAAATAGATTCTTATTTTGGACTAGTAAATATTTTGTTCCAAATAAATTTTAGGACCGTCCTAAATAATGTCAACGAAAATGTCAAATATTTGGCAGCTAATTGTCAAATATTTGGGAAATGTTGGATCTCTCAGCAGAAATCAACACCCATATTTGTTTTGGGAAAAACCAAAACCATTGCTCTATCTCTATTCTCAGATCAACCAAAACCACTACTTTCTAGTCCTTCTTCGATCAAATTCACTACTCTCTCTCTCTATCTCTCTCTTTCTCTCTCTCTTAACCGAATCTCTCTAGAAAACCAAAGGTGTAGCTACTTGGGAGATCTCCGATCAAATCCATAGGTATATTTTCCTCCAAAAGTTGCAGAATTAGGTTTTTATTTCCAATTTTGGTTGCATGTTATTCTACTTGGGAGATTTCTCTAATCAAATTGTAGGTGGCCCATGGTTTTTATCCCCAACTTTTGTGAATATTTTTGTGATTTTTTTTTTGTTGATTATTGTTTCTCCACGTAGGACTGACCTTGCCGAGAGACTTAAAACTACAAGGGGCGTTTGGTTCAAGTTTTTGTGGCTTGGGAATGGATTTTGAATTCCTTACCCATGTTTGGTATGTTTAGGATTGGGAATGAGGAAGGAATAGAAGGGGCGTAGGGGGAAAGCTATTCCCATTGACTTGGGAAAGCTATTCCCAAGCCCTCCCTTGGGAATAATTTGCTTTCCTAGGAATGATGTTTGGCTATTTTGTTTGGAAGGTTATACCCTTTTTTTTGTTTTCAAATTTTTCAACTTCTATCCCAAACATGTAAATCATCATGAAATTAATGAAAGGATATTAAAGGAAAACTAAATAAATTAATATTTCTATCCCTTTGTAAACCAAACATATAGATGAAAAAAAATTACATTTTTGAAGTACCTATTCTCAACCTAACCAAACATGGGTATGGGAATGTTGAATTCCTTTTCCATGGGAAAGAAATTGAAAACCTATTCCTAGGAATACAAAAACTTGATCTAAACGAGTCCCAAGGGAGAAAAGATGTCTGGTTTATACGAAATCAATATGAAGACATCAGGTCTTTTACTAAGAGCATCTCCAACCCTATTGTCTTGTTAAGTGTTGTGAGTCTTAGGTGGCTCCTATGTGGCATGAGCCACAAGACAATGTCTTGTTTATGTGGCAAAATTATATCTCAAAAGACAATGAGATAGAAAAACTCTCTCCAATGCAAAAGTATTGAGGAGACAATAAAAAGGATTTTTTCCAACTTCCAAAGCAACTTTTAAGACAACTACTCATCTTCTTTCTTTTTCTAATATTTTTTATTCATAATTGATGACATGGAAGAGAAGACATTGTCAACTGCATTGTCTAGAACAAGACAATCAACTTCATAATGTCTTCTTTAAATTTTGCCACATAAGCTTCATAATTGATTTGACAATTGCATTAGAGAAGAACTTTTGAATAAAATTTTGTCATTCCTATGTGGCATAAACTTTTTTCCAAAGTCACAATAGGGTTGGAGATGCTCTAAGTTGTTTGCCATTAAAATTCTTTTATTGTAAATTTCAATACAAACAGAACAGTGTTACAATATAGGACTTGGATGTAGTCCTAGGAGTACACTTTTGTTTATCTGGGTCCCTTGTGCCGATGGAATGAGTGGTAATGCGTTGACTCCGTTGACGATCTGACGACGGTTATCGGTTCTCTGAAGGTCTGGATTGCTCTGGGTGCTGGAGCTTGCTGAGAGGAGAAAGACGTTGAGTGTCTATATCTGCCTCTCTGGTGGTGTGTTCGTTTCTTTTTTCCGTTCGTCGGTAAGAAGGAAATGATCCCTCTATTTATAGCTTTGCAGGCTGGCTGCTCATGTGCACATATATAGGGTACGCCTGGACGCGGGGACGCCACGTGGTGATTGCTGATGGAGGCGTATGGACGCTGCACCCTGATTGAGGGATTGAATTCTTCATGTTGCTGTTGTGAGCTGGCACGTAGCAGAGGAGAAGATCTTTCTGTTGCTGAGATCTTGGGTGAGTTGAGTCAAAGGATACGTATCATCGACCCATGGCTCAGAGATCTAGGATTTGATGGGGAATGATCTGGTAGGATACGCCTAGGATTGGGCGCATGAGGAGGCTTTGGCTCGTAACCTTTGGGAGTCACAAACCATTCAGGGCACATGGCTTTTGAGGCGCATGCGAGGCTTCAGTAATGACTTAACTCCTGTCTTTCGGGATCAGAAGAAGTCTGGGGCGCATGACTTTTGAGGCGCATGCAGTGATTTAATGGTGACTTTCCTTCTGTCTTTAGGTATCAGTGAAAAGTCTGAGGCGCATGACTTTTGAGGCGCATGCAGACTTAGGCACATGGCTATGGAGGTGCATGCAAGATGATCGAGTGGCCGCATGGCAGTAGCCGTCAGAGGAAAGTAATGATGATGCTGACGTTGGTGACGCTTCGTCTTCTGAACTGTTCAGACTTCGGGAGGCGTGTTGCCAACTCTGTCAGTTCAACATTTAATGTTTTTGACATTCGATGGACAGCTGAGAGGGCGCATCGGTTGGCGTTCTACTAGGCGTATGGGGACACATGGGGGCGCATCCCCTGTGATGCGCTTGGTGCTGAAGGGCGCGTCTGTGTGATGCGCTTGATGTTGAAGGGTGCATCTGTGTGATGCGCTTGATGTTGAAGGGCGCGTCTGTATGATGCGCGGTCCGACCGGCGTATCCGCTTTGTGACATATCTTTAATAGTACGACTGTTACGTTCTTCGAGTGCTTTAAATAGTCGTTTTGACTTGGCTAAATTCGAAGCGTCCGGTTCATCCATTAAATGCAAATTCATTGCACGAAATTTGGAGAGCCATCCACTTGGCGCATGGGTTTGATTTGCCCGGCCTATAAATAGTGGCATGGAGAGAGTTTGCTTCTCGTTCTCTCACGTTCTTCCAACATAAACTTATTTACTCGGATGCATTCTGTTGATGAGATGCTCCCGAGGGTGAAAATGTGACGTAATATCTTCATTGATGCACTTGAAGGTGAATGTTACATTCAAAAGTCGGAGTCGAGGGCTTCTGAGGCAGGCAGAAGGTGCCTGTTGCATCCAAAGATAGGGATGTACGAGCCTCGTCTCCGTCATGTAGGAAGAGCCGCAGATCGGAATGGCGGTGCTGCGGCTTTGGGGGCTCTTTCTTCCTTCAAAGTGGGTGTCGCCCACTCTGGTTGTGTTGAAAGCTGCTCCTTTAGTCGCAGTTTCGATTGCGGTCTTCCTTCGCCTTTGGAGGCTCTTTCGAAGTCTCTCCTGGCTACAGGTCGGCTTGCGGTGCTCTTCTCTTCCTCGATTTGGGGAGCTCTTTCTCCAGCTAGAGGGTTGATTGCCACCCTCGTTCTGCTCAATAAATGCTTCATTAGTCGAAGCATTTAGACGGCGGTGAGCCTGGCTGGAAGAGCGGCACATAACTGGGCTGCTGAATGGATGCACATAACCGAGCTGCTGAAAGGATGCGCCCCGTTGAGGGTGCATGGTGGGATGCGCCTGACTGAGGGCGCATGGTTGATCGCTGTGCCTGGCTGTAGACTTAGGGTCTTTTTTTGTAGAAATTCTCCTTTGTACAACCTTTTCTAGACATGTAATAGACTTTTATATGTAATAAAAAGTCCTCTTTCGATGTCCCTATTTGTTGTTTTTGCTGTGTGAAGTACTTTGTCCAAGCTCTATGGCACATATAATGTCTGGCGCATAGGATTTCTGATCCTGAAATTCCATGCTTCTACAAGACCCCCTTCAAAGTTTTCAAAACTTTTGGACAAGTTTTAGAATACTTTGAATAAGAAGCATGGTGGTTGGGGCGCATGACTGTCGGGGCGCATAGATACTCTGCACATCAGTGACGGAGCGCATGCTCCGCTCAGTTAATGCAAACGATAATGCCTCGATAACCATGAAAGATTAATGATGATCTTTTTGGTGTTATTTACGGTTATCTCTTCACAGAACCCGAGACGACCGCTGAGGTCACACTTCATCGGTTCACGCGTGCGACCATGCCTATAAATAGGCGTGAAGTGGAGAGAGAGAGAGAGAGTTCTTCCTCTCCTTGCCTTTGCTTTTTAGAGTTTCTTCTTCACAAAAACCCTAATTTTCTCCTTTTAAGAAATGGCTCCCAAAACTCCTCGTGGCGGTGCTGGCAAGGGAAAGGAGCCGGCGGAGTTTGCCGAAGAGGATGCTCTTGTCACCATTGTGACTCCGGCCGACGTTCGACCCGCAGTGACAGGTGGGTGTCGTCTCTTCCACTATTTTCTTTGTTCAGACGAGCTTTGGATCATACGGCTGAGTTGGTATGCCCTAACTCTCTGCTGCCGACGCGCATGGACTTCTGTCCTGATGATGCGTCGAGGTTTTATCCCGCCGACGTGTATAGGTTTAGGCCTTTATTATCTACCAAGGTTTAACTGCTGACGCGTATGGGTTTACACCCTGATGATGTGCCGAAGCCTCTGCTGACGTGCATTGGTTTACGCCCTGATGATGCGCCGAAGCCTCTGCTGACGCGCATGGGTTCACGCCCTGATGATGCGCCAGGTTGCTTGACACACTTTGTCTTCTTTTTTTGCCTAATTTTTGTTTTTGTTGTGTTAGTGTTGATGATAATTCCTTTGCTGAATGAAGTCCTTCTGGATGCTTCTCTTTTTCAAATGGGGGTTGATTTTGACGAGGCGGTTATCAACCCTGCGAAGGATGTTATCTTACAGAATCAACCTCCTGAGAGAATGCTGCAGATCCAGAATCAGTTGCCGATTTTCCTTCAGAGTATGATGGAGAGCGGTAAACTGAAATCTGCTGAATCCGAGGATGTGACTTTCTTAAAACCTGCCTTTTTGTTCGGTGACCGACTGATCTCTTCTGAGGCGAAGATACTGAAGATCAAAGAAGACTGGTTCTTCTCTGCAAAAGGCATGGTGCTATACACGCGACAACTTGACCGCCAGTTGCCGCTGACGGCCTTCTACCGTTTAGCTTCCAAGAGAAGGATGCCCTGGGAGCTTACTCCTTCTCAAGGAGGGGCCTTGGGAGGTACTCTTTCAATTGATGCTACCTCGAATCAGAGGGGTACCTTGGCCGCTTCGCGAGCCGGTCCTTCGTTTAGTTGCCGAACTTTGCGTCCTGGGAGCCTCTATAGTGAAGTCCCTAGTGACACTTTTGCCTTCAGTGCCTCAACCTTTGCAAATCGGATGCTGACATCGAGGGTCACGTATCCGAAAGGTGGCTTTAGGGTTGAAGGTTGGTGTCACCACATGCCGAAGTGGGACGAGTTGACCATTTGGGTGCTTTCGAAGTTCAAGGCTGAGCTTAAGGAGATTGGGCTGACGGCCGCTATCCGTACCACACAGGCTGGCGTGGATCTCAACAAGCCTATATTCCTTGCACTCTTGGAATTGTTCAATGCCCAGACTGGCACCTTCTTAACTCCGATGGGGGAGTTAGGGTTGGCTCTCCATGAGATGTACGAAGTGTCCAATCTTCTTTGGGGCTCGAAACCGTACGAGGAATATTTCCCGTCGAACGAAGAGATCCTTGTTCTGGAAAATAAGGACCCGGAGATGATGGCTGTCTTCAAAGAGGTGGCGAGCCATCATTATCTGATGCAACGGAAGGACAAAGGCAAGACTCAGCCTCATGTGACTGCTTGGAGGGATTATGTCTTCAAACGGGATCTGGCAGATTCCTCGAAGATCCGATTTATGACTCCGCAGGGGCTGAAACCCGCGGAAGTAACTTCCGAAGTGAGCCGACTAGATAAGAGGGCCCCCCGTTCAAATGAGAGTGGCAAAAATGCGTATAGCTGCTTCTGGCACTGTGCGCACCGGATGTCATCTAAGGCGGCATTAACGGCATACTTGATGATATCGCTCCGGGATTGTGTGTTTGCGGGCGGATCTGGTGCTGTAGAGAGGGTACACCGGAACCTCATTTTGCCCGCCGTGAAATTGGTCTTTGGTCGTCCTCTAGCTCTCCTTCCCGCGATGGTGTGTAACCTGTTGTGGGGTTTGAGGACCTTTGTTGATGATGTGATCCATGGGAGAGGTAGAAACGACAATTTTCCCCGGACCGAACTACCATTCTATTATCTTATGGGGTGGTTGATTCTGCATCGTCCGAACGTGATGAGTCCAGGTCCGGAGGAGGATCATGTTGAAGGTGATGCCTTTATCTGCCGCTTCTATAAGAGGAAGTGGTTACACACTGGCGTCCCCATTTGCAGGAGAGTTTTGTCCTACCTTCAGGGGTAGAAGATTGTCAAGGTCGGCCCCATCTTTAAAGATTTTGAGGCTGACCAAGATTTAGACGACTCAGGTGAAGATGCGATTACTCTGCCGAAATGGGGTTTTCGTTGGTTGCAAAGTATTCGGCCTTCTCACTTGGTCTATCGGAACCAAAATAGGTGTTATCTGGAGCCATATCTGCCGGTTCGCTCGCCAGTTTGGCTATACACAGCTAATGTTACGGAATCCCAGTAACAGTCTGGGGTTTATCGGGAGTTTGTCGGATGGAGCCCGAGGCTGGCAATATTATAATGCCAGGTGTACTGGTGTTCAGTTTACTACGACCATTCGCAACCCTCGGCCACAGATCCTGTATTCGGCAGCTAAGCTGTATTGCACCATGAATACTGTGTCTCCTGGTTATGATAGGGAGACTAGTTTCATCATTGGAACTCAGCTAAAGGCCACGACGAATATGTTGATAGCGGCTCGGTCATATCGTCCACCAGAATTGGCGGGATATCGGGCTGCTGCTGCAGCATCAGTGAGAGATCCCTCTGTTGGAAAGAGACGGGCCGACGCAGAAGTCGGTTCGTCTGTACCAAAAAGGCCGAAAAAAACCACGACTCCAAAGGCTACGGGAATGCCGTCTGTAATGCCAGTAGAATCAGCTCTTGCTGAGGTAAAGAGTCCTCCTTAATTTTGGCTCATCTTGTCATTTTGGTGACTTGTGCTTTTCTTCTTGTAGGGATCATCGAAGAAGAAGACCCATATTTGGAAATCGGGTGTCAGTAAACCGAAGAAGGTGGCAAGCTCTTCTGACGAGCGTATTCCTTCGATGGTAATGTCTCCAATGGAGGAGAATCCTGAAGATGTTGTTCCTGCAGAGGTTTTAGTATCTCCAGACTTTGTTGAAAGAGATACGGAGGTTGTAGCAACTTTCGGGATGGTACCAGCTGCCGTGGGGGCCTTGGACGTCGAGGGTCCAGCAGACACGGGGCTTCCTGGTGATGAAGTGGGGTAGAGTTTGTCGGCTTCAGATGACGTTGCTCCAGAGTTGCAAGAGTCTGTTACGGGGGCAACATATGCGATTGGAACAGAGGAGAGGGTTGATTCCTCTCTTTGTCATGATGAGGGGAGGTCGGCTGCATCATTGTCGAGCCCTACCCCAGACTCAGCAGCGGAAGCTGAGGTGGCTACCGGTCAGGAGGTAGCGACAGATCCTGTCCCTGTAGAAGGATTTGATGAGGAAACTCGTCTGGCGGTCCTGACTTCAGGGGCGAGTCAGGAGGCAAGTGTTGATCTCTCCGTTCTGCCAGGGGAGGTACTGGCTGCTGATAGCATGTTGGGGGCTGATGAGGTGGCCACTGACGTTGGGGGTTCTTCCGAGTTTGGGAAGGGCAAGGGTTTGATGGAACCCTCTGTTGCTCCTTCCACTTGGGGTACTATCTCGACGCCTGCCTCGGCTTCTTCGATTCCTTTGGCTCCTCGGGCTAGTAGTCAAGCCCCTGTTGATGAAGAGCCTGTTGATACCGAGGGTCCAGCCTCGCGGATTGAGGCAGGCGAGCCTTCTTGCGGTCCGCTTGCTAAAGCAGCTCCTCCGACTCCTGCAATGACGCTGCAGGTGCTGGCGGATGCAGATGAATACGTGAAATTCATCATCGAGGCAGTGTATAAAATGCTGCAGAGGGGTGTATCGGCCGTGATGGATGCCAATGGGAGTTTTACGACGGCAAAAACTCTGGCAATGCCTCATATCAACCTGATCCGTCTTCATCAGGGCCATGATCATATGGACGACATTCTAGAAGCCTCAGTGGTTGAGTTGGACCAGCGGCTTTCCGAATTGCAGCGCATCCAGCGAAACGACCTCTCCATCCTGATAGATGCGGAGAAGGAAAAGCTGATCGCCGAGACTGAGTCTTCTTACCAGGCCACTATGAGTGTCTGGGAACGCGAAGTGGCTGAGACTGAAGCTGCAGTAGAGCAGTTGTCTTAGTCTACGCGGGAGACGGTAGAGGCGCGAGCTGCGTTGGACGCTAGTATCGCGGAGATTGACGCCCAGATTCGTCGCCTTGAGGACCAGCGGGCCCGATTCCTATTAGATGCCGAACGTGTCCAGGCTGAACACGTAGCATTCAAGAACGAGGAGACAGCTTTTACCCATCGGGCTCTTGCCCTGGCTCAGCAGCGGAAGCAGCTGGATGAGAAACATGAGAATGATACTTCTCCTGAGGCTGTTGAAGCGATGCGTCAAGAGGCTGAACGTCGAGTCTTGGCGACTGTGGAGACTCGGGCGGCAGATTTGAGGCGTCGAATTGAAGAGCTTTCAGCCAACCCTGGGGATGTTTAGGGCTTGTAGTCTCTCTTTTTTGTGTATTTACAACTCTTGCTGAGGATGGTGTAGTCCTTTACTCTCTTTTTTTAGAAATAAAGAAATACACAATTTTCTGTGATGTGTTCATTTTTGCTGTCATGAACTTGATGATTTGTGTGGACCTATTATCTTTTGCGCACCTTGGTTTTTAGGTACAGATAATAAGTTTGAGAGAACCAACATGTTTGCTTAGAGGTAATGTGGACATGGCAAATATGGAATTCAAAATGATAGAATCTTCCCACTCAGAGGTGTTATGGACGTGGTAGGAATGACTCTAGAGGATACGCGGAACTACTCAGAGGTAATGTGGACGTGGAAGTTCTGTGATTAATGTACGGCAACGCAGGGGTTGTCTGTACGGGATGTTTACTCAGAGGTAATGTAGACGTGGTAAATATGATGGGTAGCGTAGTCTTATGGGATGTAAGATCCGCTTTGTAGGGCGTAGGGGGACAACTCAGAGGTGATGTGGACGTGGTTGTCCTTCTACTGGAGGATGCTACGGAACAGCTGGGTTCCGAAAGCGTATGATTTTGTGGAAGGGAATTGTCTGTGAGCCCTGATGATTGGGTCCACAGATCCCCTGGTGGAAGCACATGTCTGAAAGATGTCAAGAGTAGTACTTCTTTAGGAACTTGCCGTTGATGGGCATCATGAACAAGTCCCCATTGGGTTTGGCGAGGCGGTAAGCACTGTTTGAGTATACCGTCTCTACGATAAAAGGTCCTTCCCACTTGGGCTCGAACTTTTCTGGTGTCTTGTGAGTCAACACCATCGGCCTCCTGACTGCCAGAACCAGGTCGCCTACTTGGAAAGTCCTCTGCTTGACCTTCTTGTTGAAAGCCTGTGATATACGGGCTTGGTAAAGTTCGATACGTTGTTGAGCTAGGAGACGCTTTTCGTCAAGTGCCTCCAGTTCTCGCAGACGACGACGTTGATTGTCCTCTTCTGTGAGTTGGTTTGTGATCGCTACACGGAGAGAGGGTATCTGGATCTCGAGAGGTAGTACCGCTTCGCTCCCATAGACCAGGGAGAATGGTGTTTTGCCTGTCGGGGTCCGTACCATTGTGCGGTAAGCCCAAAGGCATTCGCCGAGCTTTTCGTCCCAGTCACATTTGTTGGATGATACGACCTTTTTGAGTAGCCTGACGATAGTCTTTTTGAACGCCTCGGTCAATCCGTTTGCTGCCGGATTGTAAGCGGTTGATGCCACGTTTTGAATGCGATTCTTGTCACAGAATCTGCTGAAAGCATGGCTTATGAACTGAGGACCATTATTGTGGATGATCCTCCGGGGTACTCCGAAACGGTAGATGATATAGTATTTGATGAAGCTGATCATCCTGGAGATTTTCACTTCTGCCAGTGGAATTGCTTCTGCCTATTTGGAGAAGTAGTCAGTGATGGCTAGGATGAAGCGGTGTCCTCTCGATGAAGGAGGGGTGATTGGTCCCACAATGTCCATGCCCCAAGCTTCGAAGGGCCAGGAGGCGACTGTAGGATGTAGTGGTTCTGATGGTGTATGAATGAATTCTGCGTGAAGCTGGCACGCATGGCACTTCTTAGCATATTCAACAGCGTCAGCGGCCATGGTTGGCCAGTAGTAGCCCATGCGTCGCAGTCGGTCCTGCAACTTAGGGCCAGGTTGATGGGCCCCGCAGGTTCCATCGTGAGCTTCTCGAAGGGCTTCGGCTGCTTCTCCGTTGGACAAACATCGAAGGAGAAGTCCATCGTAGGATCGTCGGTACAGCATTTTAGTGGCTGTATCGTAGTAGAATCGAAGAGAGCATCTCCTGACTGAGACGGCTTCTTTCGGGTCCTCTGGGAGAATTTCGTAGACAGCGAAGTGGATGAACGGAAATCTCCAGTCTCGGACATTAACACCAGCGCATGTTGACATAGCATGGACTACTTGTGAGCATATGTTGTTTTTGGGACAGACCAAGTCTCGACCAACTACCGTGACGTAGTGTTGAGTCCCGAGGGGGGCTGCCAAGGAGACTACGAGGCCAGCCAGAGCATCAGCCTCCAGATTTTATAAACGAGGTACGTGTTCGATGAAGAACCCGGTGAAGGTTGAAATGATGTTCAATGCAACTTCATGGTAGGGGATCAGATCTTCATGGCGAACCTCGTATTGTCCTCTGACCTGGTTAACGACGAGTTTTGAGTCGCCGTAGGCTTTCAGATGGTCCACCCCCAGCTGTTGCGCCAGCTGGAGTCCCATGATGAGAGCGTTGTACTCGACAACATTGTTGGAGCACGGCTTCGAAAGGGAGTAAGCACGCTGGATGACCAGCTGATCGGGAGAGACCAAGACTACCCCCACTCCTGCGATAATTTGGCCTTTGGGGCCTGTTCTTGAAGAACCATCAAAAAACATCCGCCAGACGGAGCTTTCTTCAGTGACATTTGATTCTTGGACCTCATCCGGGATGTCTTCATAGAGTCTTGAGGACTCTGGGATGGGTTGTGCAGCCAAAAAGTCAGCCAGAGCTTGACCCTTGACAGCTTTTTGTGGGACGAACACCATGTTGTATGGCATTAGCAAGATCGCCCATGTGGCAAGCCGGGAGTTTAATGATCCTGGCTTCGTCATGAGGACTCTGAGCGGATTGACTCGAGAGATGACATAAATTGTCTGCCCTGAGACATAATGACGAGTCTTTTGGATGGCAAATACCAAAGCTAAGTACTTCTTTTCAACGGGGTTGTACCGGTGTTCGGCCCCGATCAGAATTCGACTGAGGTAGTAGATTGCTTGCTCATAGCCTGTATCACTATTCTGAGCTAGCAGAGTGCCGAGGGAATGATCCGTGGCACGGACGTAGAAGAGAAATGGTTTGCCGGCGACTGGTGCCACCAGGACTGGCGGGCTTGTCAGATAGGCCTTGATGTCGTCGAAAGCCTTTTGGCATTCCTCTGTCCAGACATAAGAGACTCCCTTCTTCATGAGCTGAGTGAAGGGTTGACATTTTCCGGAAAGGTTTGCTATGAACCTCCGGATATATGCCAGACGCCCCTGCAGGCATCGAAGTTCTCGAAGGTTCTTCGGAGGGTCCATGTTGAGGATGGCTTTGGTCTTCTCGGGATCGACATGAATGCCTTTTGCCGTGATAATGAAACCTAGGAACTTTCCGCTAGAAATTCCCAGGAAGGATTTAGCGGGGTTCATCTTGAGTTGATGCGCCCGCATGAGATCAAAGACTGTCTTCAGGTCTTGTAGGTGATCTCCTTTGAGACGACTTTTGACTGCGATGTCGTCAACATAGCATTCGACTGTCTTGCGAAGATGTTGACAGAAAATGGTGCTCATAGTTCGTTGGTATGTCGTACCCGCGTTCTTCAAGCCGAACGGCATCACTGTGTAGCAGAAAATGCCCTTTGGAGTCCTGAATGACGTATGTTTTACGTCATCGGGGAACATCTTGATCTGGTTGTAGCCCGAATACCCGTCCATGAACGACATGCGTTCGAAGTCACATGTGTTGTCGATCATCACGTCGGTGATGGGAAGCGGGAATTCATCCTTCGGACAGGCGGAGTTGAGATCCCTAAAGTCGATGCAGACTCGAATCTTCCCATTCTTCTTGGTGACATGGACAACGTTGGCCACCCAATCCGGGTGTTGTTTTTCACGGATGAAGCCGCTGGTCAAGAGCTTGTCCACCTCCTGATCAATGGCATTCATGATGTCCGGACGGAAGCGTCGCTGTTGTTGTTTGATAGGCTTGGCATCAGGTAAGATGTTCAGCCTATGCATCTCGATCTGGAGGTCAAGTCCCGACATATCTTCGTAACTCCAGGCGAAGACGTCGATATACTCTTTAGCCAGCTGGATTAAAGATTCTCGGTCTTCTCCTTTTAGGCTTTTGCTGATAAAGATGGGTTTGGAAGAAGATCCGTCCCCAAGGTCGATCTGCTCGACTTCGTCTTCGGAGGGAGGTTCACGTAGTTCGAAACGAGACTCCCACTGTTCTCCCAGGCATTGAGCCCAAGGTTCTTCTTCGAAGAATTCTGGCGTTTGGTCCTCGCCTTCATCTTCTTGAGATTGCGCAGACGTCATGTTGGCTGATAGCACTCTCTTGAAGACTGAGCCGATACTGGTATCGAAATCCCAAGTTGATGCTTCAGACGAATGAGAATGTTCTGCTTCTCCTGCGTCCGAACTCTCTGGGGTTGACGGTGGCGTGACATAGCCCACCCCCCATCGAGTTCTATTGTAGTAGTCCTGCGGCTTTCCTTTAGGTGTTGGAAGCCGGAGAGGGAGACGTCGACCCTTGCCGTAGTTCAGACCTTTGTTGCTTTTTAGGTCGTAATCCATCTTTTGGATGAGGTACTTTGCCTTGTCCGTGTACCGATAGACTTGTATTATGCCGGTATCTGGTTCTGGCTCGAGTGGCGGGAGGTCTTGATGACGCTCAACTTTGCCGAAGGTGATGGATTCTTCGTCTCGATTCTGTGGCGGGACTATGTAATAGACCCCTTAGGACGGGACTACTCGATTTACATGATGGACGGTCGTTATTTGTGTTTGCAACGACCGTAGAACGTTATCTAATGTATACATGGCATTCCAATGTGGAAGACTAGAATAATTAAAAGACACTCTATTATTGATGAAATACGAGATTTTATCCCGCGGGATTACATTGTCCAGAGAGGGTGCATCTACATCAGCAGAGATATATTCCCCTAGCTCTTCGTCTGTGAGTACTGGAGTAGGATTGGGAGAGTCCACCACAGTGTTGGTCTTGGAGTCCGAGAGGACTATGTGGGCCTTTTCTGGCAGCTTGGATGGCGGCGGCTTGCCTTTAAGACGCACCTTCAGAGGTGCCTCCATTGTACCTCCGGTGATTCGTGCCTTCCCCTGTAGTTTTGCCAAAAGGGGAGCCGATGTTTGAGGCGGCTTTCCTTTGGGCCGTATCTTCAGGGGAGCTTCAGGAGCAGCTGGTGCTTTCCTGGGCAGTTCAATGCTCATGGGAGGCAACTTCTGAGGCGGTTTGCCTTTGATTCGGATCTTCAAAGGAGCGTCGGGAGTGACCTCAGGCTCCATATCCGGCTCTGTTGCCATTCCTGTCTCATCGTCAGCATCATTGGCTTCCTCCTCGTCAGGTGACTTGTACAGGTCGGAATCGGTGTAGGCTTCAATCCCTTTGAAGGGGTCGATGTCCGCAAACTCCGTCCGGATGACGTTGTTGGTGGACACGTACTTCATACATTGGTGGAGCGTGGATGGCACCACCATGTACTCATGCAGCCATGGACGACCCAACAGGAGGTTGTAGTTGACGTCGGTGTCCACGACATAACAAGTCACCTCAGTTCTGAGGTTACCGATATAGCACTTTAGTCGTATCTTGCCCAGTGGCTCGCTTTTGCTAGCATTGAAGCCGCTGATAGTTGTATTGGAAGGCGCCAACCGGTACATTGGGATCCCCACTGTTGAGAGCAGCGTCTTCGGGATGATGCTGAGGGAAGACCCCGGATCGATCTGAATCCGCTTTACCTTGATTGAACTGATATACCCTGTATAATACAGCGGCCTGTTGTATCGGTTGTGCTTGAGTAGCATGTCCTGTTGGGTGAAGATTATATTGGGGATAACCTCATACGCACAGTGGTAGTGCGTGTATACAGTTGGAAGATCTTCAGGCTGCTTGACCTGACTGATAAAGGACTCAGCATCCTTCAGGGCTTCACAAAGAGCTTTGCGAGTGTCTTTGGAAAGACGAAGGAGCTCAAACAGAGAAAGGCGGGCAGGAGTACTGGCCAGTTGTGCCAGTATGTCAAAGTTGTGGGGCTTGGCTAGCCCCGAAGCATTCTCCTTTCGCAGAGGCCTATCGAAGCAAGCTTCTATCTACTTCTGCTTATTGGCTGCTGGAGGCTTTGACGGGCCCTTCTCCTGGACAGCAGGGATGGTGCAAGGAGGCACCACCTCGATGGCAGCTTCGTCGGGTTGGGCATTCTGTTGTGAACGCGTCTGTACAGGAAGTGCCTCTTCTGCTGAAGAAGTGACCATGCGGCAAGACTTGATCTTCCTGCCTTTGGATTTGGAGGTAGGGCGTACCTCCGATTGAGTCACCTCAGAGACAAGATCAGGGTGAACCCAAAGGATCTCTCCCCGAGATGTGGTGAGTGGGATGAGTCCACTCACGTTGTCACGAGTAGGTGGTAAGTTAACCACCTACATTGTCGCCTTAGGGATGGAGACGACGCCATATTGTGTTGTAGTTGGCGGCAGGGTGCCGAACTGGAGTGAAACCACGTTGGCTGACACCGTCTTCTCCTCGTAGTCGACGGAGATTACATCCGCATTGATCATGCGCTGGATGTAATTCTTGAGGACATAGCAGTCCTTGGTTGGGTGTCCAACAAACCGATGGTAGTGACAGTATCTCGGGTTGTCCACGTTCCCAACCTCGTCGGGACGCTTCGGGTCCGGCAGCTTGATCTTGTCACCCTACTTCAGTATCTCAAAGAGTTGCAAGGTGTCTTTATCGTTGAAAGAATAAACCTCCATTGGTCTTGGTGCAAGTGGAGGCTTCTGAGTAGGTGCTGATGCACCTTTTGAGGCATTGACAGTCAACGCCTGTTTCCCCTTTGTCTCTCGTCCGAGGTTGTTGGCTGCAGGCCGTTTCCCTTTGTCCTCAAAGGCAGGGAAACTGACTCCCAGAAGACGAGCATTGGCCACCTTTTTTTCCACGGCTTCTGCTTCAATGATCAAGGAGCTCCAGTCGGGAGGAGGAGTAGAGTTGAGCCAGAGTTTGACTGCAGGCAGCATGTTCATGCTGCAGGAGGAGAGGAGTGCATGTTCTGGCATGCCCGGGGGCAGTCTGAAGCAGGCCTGTCGAAAGCGTTCGATGAACACTCGAACCGTTTCCTTCTCCTTCTGGCGTATCTCTATAAGGGACGCCATTGTCATGTCCTTTTCGCCGTCGTAGAAACGGTCGAGAAAAAGGTGCGTCAGGTCGTCGAAGGAGGATATGGAATTGTCGGGGAGGCTGCAGTACCAGTCGTACGCCACTCCCTTCAGTGCCCCGACAAATATGCTGGTGAGTAGCGCATCCTCCTTCGAAAGATGTCCCGTCTGAGACTGGAAGTACGTCAGATAGCGACGAGGAGAGTCCTTTCCGTCATATGGCGTCAGTGTTTGTGGTTTTTACTTAGGAGGATAAACCACTTTGTTCCACTCGAGGGGATAAGGTTGGGGAATCCCCATCTTTTGGCGCTCCTCTTGTCTCGTCTTGGACTCAAAGCGCTCGCGCAAGTCCCTGATCATCTCGACCACGTCTTTCGTGGAGCTGGGAGTCGGGGAAGGTGGTACCACATGAAGTTGAGCATTTGAGGGCTCCGATGTCCGAGGTGCTTCTCGGTGATCCGTATCCAAGGATACCCGTTAAAGGGGTACACTTGATTCTCCATTGGCCCCTGGGTCAGGACCGGTAGAAGGTGTCTTGGCGAAAGCTGACCGTATCTCAAATACTGCTTGAGTCAGTGTTTGCATGGAGGCAGAGAGGGTTTTAAGTCCTTCCTCTAATGTGTCCATGGGCTGGACGAGGTCTGGTGGCGGTGCATCAGACTCGGAATCACCCCCAGCCATGTATACTGTCATGACACGGCTGGAAGTGGATGGATCGGTTGAGGCTTCACTCTCGGCTTCACTCTCTTGTAGGGGAGTTGCCTCTCCTGGAGATTCGTCCTGGCCACCCCCGGCTATGTTCTGGAGAACATTCTCGACGGGAGCATCTGCAAGGGCCTGATTACCCTTGGTTCCGTCTTGAAGGACTTCTTCGTCTCCGAGACTCAGATCCGTGGGGGCTAGACTTCCCCCGGCTGTGTTCTAGGGGACACCCTCGTCTCGAAGGACAGGGGCTAGATGACCCTCAGCCATGTCCGGGAGGCTGACTTCGAGAAGATTGGCCTCAGCTGTACTTTGGAAGACAGCTTCGTCTTCGGAAGGAGGCTCGACAAGGGTCTGACTACACCCAGTTTCCTCCAAGATCTTCTTTCTCCCCCGAGTGCCATGAAACACTCCGGAGGACGAGACACTTGCCTTGGTTTCCTCGGCTGGCTCTTGGACGAGGACGAGGAATTGCCAGTCGTCTTTCGGACTGACGAGGAGTTGGAGATCACGTTGCATGAAGCAACCCTTGGCTCTTCTTTTGTTGACACCTTCTTCCCGAGGCGACGTCGGAGGGGTATCAATGATTGCAGCCGTTGGAACACTGACTGCCTCGGTGGGACTACCGCCTTGCAACAGCAGTTGATGGTGACCACAGCACAAGTGTGCCCTGTGAGGGGCGCATCATGCTGGTCACCTGACTCTCCTGATCGGCGCTTGTGAGTGATCACGTTGTGCAGATCATTGGAGGAGAGTGCCACCTTCGCACCCCTTCAGGCGCATGGCAAGGCCAAGCGCCGAAGTGGTCAAGTGAATGCTGCGCCCCCTGATCTAACACCAAACAGGCGTCCCAATCAGTAGTGGAGGAACAACATTTGAAGTGACTTGAACGGACCTCAGACGCACAACCAGAGGAGGCGCGGGAGTTCAAGGCCACTGGATTTGCCTTACTCGACTTAGTTGTGCACGCAATAGATTCGCCCAAGTGAGACAAGGACTTTGCAGGTCGGCTCGTTTCTGGCGCAGAAGCACCTGAGTCGACCTTATACAGCTTACCATCAGCAGCGCGCATGATTGTGAGCGCATACTTCTGGCTTACTGCTGGCATAGCACGTTTGGGACGCATGGTCCGTGCTGTCTTGGACTTCTTCGTACCAGGCCGCTGGGGCGCGTAGTACTCAGAATCTAAATTCTCCTTACCACTACAGCGAGTGAGTCTGTCAAAGACAGAGACCTTCTGTGGTGCATCAGAGATGATGCACGGGGCATTGGCTGCGCCCCTGCTCCGTCGATGCATCTTTCTCGCCTGAGAGGGAGATGGCTGGGAAATGTGGTCAGTCGCACGTTTCCCCGAGAGATGCGCTGCATCGGCGGGCGCATCTTGGTTGCTGAGGACATCAGCAGGAAGGGAAGGCTGGATTGCCGCATCCCCTTCGGTGGTGGTGCCAGAGGCGTCGACCTTGCGCACCCAGACTCGGCGGGTCTTCTTCGGCTTTGGTAGTCGCTTCGAAGGACTTACACTTCCTTCAGAGATGAACTCCTCATACGCCGGTTGATTGAGGCGTACGACTAGCGTCTTGTGGGAGGAGCCCACCTTCACATCGTCGGATTACGACACAGCTTTCTCGGTGGAGGAGAAAGAGGTCCCCAGCAGAGTCACCAGCTTGTTTGCCATTAAAATTCTTTTATTGCAAATTTTAATACAAACAGAACAGTATTACAATATAGGACTTGGATGTAGTCCTAGGAGTACACTTTTGTTTATCTGGGTCCCTTGTGCCGATGGAGTGAGTGGTAATGCGTTGACTCCGTTGACGATCTGACGACGGTTATCGGTTCTCTGAAGGTCTGGATTGCTCTGGGTGCTGGAGCTTGCTGAGAGATGGAAGACGTTGAGTGTCTGTATCTGCCTCTCTGGTGGTGTGTTCGTTCCTTTTTTTCGTTCGTCGGTGAGAAGGAAATGATCCCTCTATTTATAGCTTTGCAGGCTGGCTGCTCATGCGCACATATGTAGGGTGCGCCTGGACGCGGGGACGCCACGTGGTGATTGTTGATGGAGGCGTATGGACGCTGCGCCCTGATTGAGGGGTTGAATTCTTCATGCTGCTGTTGTGAGCTGGCACGTAGCAGAGGAGAAGATCTTTCTGTTGCTGAGATCTTGGATGAGTTGAGTCAAAGGACACGTGTCATCGACCCATGGCTCAGAGATCTCGGATTTGATGGGGAATGATCTGGTAGGATGCGCCTAGGATTGGGCGCATGAGGAGGCTTTGGCTCGTAACCTTTGGGAGTCACGAACCATTCGGGGCGCATGGCTTTTGAGGTGCATGCGAGGCTTCAGTAATGACTTAACTCCTATCTTTCGGGATCAGAGAGAAGTCTGGGACGCATGACTTTTGAGGCGCATGCAGTGCTTTAATGGTGACTTTCCTTCTGTCTTTAGGGATCAGTGAAAAGTCTGAGGCACATCGCTTTTGAGGCGCATGCAGATTTAGGCGCATGGCTACGGAGGCGCATGCGAGATGATCGAGTGGCCACGTGGCAGTAGCCGTCGGAGGAAAGTAATAATGATGCTGACGTTGGCGACGCTTCGTCTTCTGAACTGTTCAGACTTCGGGAGGCGTGCTGCCAACTCTGTCAGTTCAGCATTTAATGTTTTTGATATTCGATGGACAGCTGAGTGTGCACATCGGTTGGCGTTCCACTAGGCGTATGGGGACGCATGGGGGCGCATCCCCTGTGATGCGCTTGGTGCTGAAGAGCGCGTCTGTATGATGCGCTTGATGTTGAAGGGCGCGTCTGTGTGATGCGCTTGATGTTGAAGGACGCGTCTGTGTGATGCACGATCTGGCCGACGCATCCGCTTCGTGATACGTCTTTAATGGTACGACTGTTACGTTCTTCGAGTGCTTTAAATAGCCGTTTTGACTTGGCTGAATTCGAAGCATCCGGTTCATCTATTAAATGCAAATTCATTGTACGGAATTCGGAGAGCCATCCACTTGGCACATGGGTTTGATTTGCTCGGCCTATAAATAGTGGCATGGAGAGAGTTTGCTTCTCGTTCTCTCATGTTCTTCCGACATGAACTTGTTTACTCGGATGCATTCTATTGATGAGATGCTCCCGAGGGTGAAAATGCGACGCAATGTCTTCATTGATGCACTTGAAGGTGACTGTTACATCCAAAGTCAGAGTCGAGGGCTTCTGAGGCAGGCAGAAGGTGACTGTTGCATCCAAAGATAGGGATACACGAGCCTCGTCTCCGTCATATGGGAAGAGCGGCAGATCAGAATGGCGGTGTTGCGGCTTTGGGGGCTCTTTCTTCCTTCAAAGTGGGTGTCGCCCACTCTGGTTGTATTGAAAGCTGCTCCTTTAGCCGCAGTTTCGATTGCGGTCTTCCTTCGCCTTTGGAGGCTCTTTCGAAGCCTCCCCTGGCCACAGGTCGGCTTGCGGTGCTCTTCTCTTCCTCGGTTTGGAGAGCTCTTCCTCCAGCTAGAGGGTTGATTGCCACCCTCGTTCTGCTCAATAAATGCTTCATTAGTCGAAGCATTTAGACGGCGGTGAGCCTGGCTGGAAGAGCGGCACATTACTGGGCTGCTGAAGGGATGCACATAACTGAGCTGCTGAAAGGATGCGCCTGCTGAGGGCGCATGGTGGGATGCACCTGACTGAGGGTGCATGGTTGATCGCTGTGCCTGGCTGTAGACTTAGGGTCTTTTCTTTTTGTAGAAGTTCTCCTTTGTACAACCTTTTCTAGACATGTAATAGACTTTTATATGTAATAAAAAGTCCTCTTTCGATGTCCCTATTTGTTGTTTTTGCTATGTTAAGTACTTGTGCAAGCTCTCTGGCGCATGTAATGTCTGGCGCATAGGATTTCTGGTCCTGAAATTCCATGCTTCTACATAAGTAGCTTATTAGTTACTTTGTTTTCTTGGGAAGTAGAATTGCTCTTAAAGTATATGAAAGATTAAAACTATCATTGGCTTGTTAGCTTGCTAAAGGGTTAGACCACTGAAGTACTACTAACCTACTGACATGCATGTGTTCAGAAGTTTGACTGTATAACTGCGGCGTATATTATAAATGTTCCTATTTGGTTAATTGATTCTACGTGGAGGGTGGGGTGGAACCTCTCTCTTTTTTCCTGTGAGGAGAACATTTCTAGGTGATATATCATCTCCGAAGCCCAATAAGAATATTGATTTCTTTGAGGAAAACATTCTAAAATAACCACTGTTAGGATAGTTGGAGGTTAAGCCTATTTTTATAAATAGTGAGCGGCGGGTATTGTGCCTACACCCTATTTCAAGTTTTATGTGGGGTTGCTTCTTGCAACAAATAAATAGCATAAAATTCAAATTTTCATCCTCCTTACCTGGATCATGTTTGTGATGGCGTGCCATAACCTTGGAGCTAGAGCTGGAGGAGTTTGATTCTTCGTACTCTACTAGCTTCAGATTAAAATGTTTTCTTTTTTTTAATATTTTTGGTATATACTCTTATGCAGTCTTATCCTAAATATCTATCTCTACTAATGTAGGTTATTAGCATTAAGTAGCTGCTCAAAGATTAGGTGGTTTGTACGTGGCGGTTACTTAACTAGAAAGGCAGCAATATGTAAAATCATGTTCCTATAGAGATGACTATCAAATTTAAGTGTGGTTGCATTCGTGCCATAACCATTCAAATGAGAGATAAATTAAATGATACTTCATTAAGCAATCCAAGTGTAAAAGTATTCAACAAGAGTGATCAAACTTATGACAGGCAGAGCTGAAATAACAGATTTGAGTGTTAAGATGAAAGACTAACAAAATGAGCACTACACGGGAATTGCCATAGTAGTATACTTTGAATTTAGAAAAGTACCTGGCTGATAGATGTATGTTGGGGCATATTCTAGAGTGTATGGGTTCTCAAAAACCCCCATATGGTAATTGCCTTTAATTAATTAAAAAATAATAATATAAACCTCAGTATTATCTTTAGAGCGGATACTTGCACCTTGGTAAAGCTGAGTCACCTGACTTAATGTTGTAGTCTAAGTTCATTGCTAGTTCTATGAAATTATTCTAAAACATTTAAAATAACAAATTTATAATATCCATCCATATTTATGTGCAAATTTGAAATTATTTTTGACAGGATTTACCTGTATATCAATGTTTCAATTAGCATCATTTTTTTATAAGTTTCTGCTTTATCTGAGGCTTGCTACAAGTCTCTCTCATGTCTTAATGCCAGATTACGTGTACCAGTTATAATTCCTATTAAACATCAAAATGATCAAACTGTCCAACAGTTATAAAGTTCTTTCTCCAAATGAATGGGCTTGAGGCGGTCAAGAGTAAGCTTAAGACTGAGCTCAAAGTGGAAGTTATATCTATGTTCCTGCATACTCAACTATTTGTCAAACACCCAATACATCGTCTGGTAATTTTCCAACTATAACTTATTTTGTTATGTTATGTTTGATTTTTTTCCCATTGCTGCAATTTATGTTTGGTTTTCTCTCTCTGATTCTTCAAGCTACTTCTCCATTTTCTTTCTTTCCGGTTGGAAGCTGAACTTATTTTATTTTTGTTCATAGACTTAAACAAATTTATCATTTTTTTACTATATGTTTATATATTATAATTTTTTATTATCATGGGTTTCCTTTTGGACTATAAAATATGAATTTATGTTTGCTTAGATATTGTAATATAAACTATGTTACACAGTTTGTCTGTTATCCTGAATTTGCTGTCTTTTGTGCCTATAATTTGTACGGTTTGGAATTTGTTGCCAAAGACAATTTTCATCAATAATACTTGTTTTCATATTGGTCCATTATCCAAATTCACACAACATTCATCATTTTTCCTTGCTAATAAATTGGCATGTGGATTGGGTATGCATATGGTCTCTACTTTAGTAAACCAAGTCTTTATCTGTATGTATAGGTGTGCTATTATATTATGTTCTTTTTTTTCCCTTCTTTTGGTTAAAAGTTCTATTTCTATTTTCTAATAGAGTAACATATCTTATGTTTAATTTTATTGCAGGTCCTTCCAAAGCATTTTGGATTCACTTTGCAAATGATGGGCGATGGCTTTTATGATGGAAAATATTTTGGGTTATTTTTGTAAATGTTTAATAGATGATACATAAATATTTAAATCATTTGGGTTCATTGTGTAAATGATGGTGTAGATGCTTAATATTTTGGGTTCATTTTGTAAGTGATGGTGTGGATGCATATAATATATTTTGGATTTATTTTGTAAATGATCCATGGTAAAGGATGCTTAATGTTGTTAAGCTTTTACGTTCCTTTACCAATTGAACGTATATAATTATATATGGATTTTGTTGTCTTTTAATTGTTTGTTTTATAGGAACATAAAAAATTAATAATTTTAAAATAAGTTTTATGATTATTATTACGTTTTGGGACAGATATGTAACTCTTCTAAAAATGAACTATAATCCATTCTCATTACATTTCTTACTTTTTAGGATGGTTTTTATTCGTCACAAATATTTATATTTTGGGAATGTTTAATAATCTGTCAAAAAATATAATAATTTAGATACTTTTGAGATGGCTTATTTTTTTGAGCCTAAAACCCAATTAGAACTATTTTTTTCGTCCAAAAACTATTTTTACGCCACCCTAATAGCGTACTATTTCAATCCATCCCTGATAATAATTTGAGACAGTTTACACACTTTTTAACACAGATTCCAGCTTTTCCAAAAACCACCTTTTGTAGTGATCTATCAAATTTTTTGCTTATATCTGTTGTGATGACTTTGTCTATAAAGTATTTATATAGACTATAATTTGTTCTTGCTTTGTACAAGTATAATTTAGACTTGTACGATATAACGTCCAGGGATGACTTGGTTTTGCGGAACTAGGGAGTGACATAATGGTGTCAGAGCCTAATTAACATCCTTAGACTCTCAATTGATTCTCTTAAACTCAAACTTTCTTCCTTGATCAAATCTTTTGACCCTCCTTGATGTTCTATTGAGAGTTTCGAACAATAACTCTATATATGTTATAATTCTTAGTATGGGTATTTTGTTGATTAATGATGACTTCGAAGAGAAATAGTAAATAGTTAATTGAGAGGATTGTAATGCATAATGTTTGGATAAAGGATAATTTGATTATTAGATGACCGACAGGATATAGTATAGGTGTTACAGTAGGTTGTGAGTATTGTTGTTGCAAGTCAGAAAGGAAGTATACCTAAACATTAACGAATGGAATCAAGTTAAGTTATTCAAGTAGAATGGTTAAAATTCAATTTTAAGTGAGTTTTAAGTGGCTGGAAAGTGAATGTTATGTTTGTGGTCACTGGGACCACCATGGTAAGGATTGTCTGGAAGGGACACTGACTCATTGTGTAGAAAAGGAATGTTTATGTGCTAAAGTAGCTTAGTTCTCTAAGTGGTGTATTGTTTATCATTTATAGTTTATGCTTCATTATGATACTGATATTAATAAGCCAAGTGTTGGATGGCGTAGTGCGAGGTCTCAGTTGGAAGTTATGTTTATTTAGGTACGATTTCGAATATCCATTATTGAATTGGTTTAGATGAGAGATTAAGATAATACTGGATAAGAATTCAAATTTATGAAATGGATAAGTTGGTTGAAAATCAATGTAAAATGTGTATTAAAGTATTGTGGCATGAATCGATTGTATTGAATTTTTAGTTGAGTGCAAAGACTTGTTGGTGCAACTATTTTTCTAATTGGGGCATATACGAATGACCCTAAGAATTTAGGATTTTTATTACTCGACAACCTAACGTAGTCTAAGCTGATTTAACCTTGAGTGTGGAATAAGTTGTTCTTATATCTAGTTTGGCAGATAACATTGATTGAAACAAATTTGAGTTTAGCAAATGGATATTTTCCTAGTCATATTTGATAGGACAAAGGTGTATCAAAGATCGATAGATATTGACTCATGGATGTCACGTCCCAATTCTGTCGAATTATTAAGTCGCATTGGACGTGATATTGTACAAGTATAATGTACTTGTACAAGACAACAACATGTACGAGTTATAATTCTTTGAACAAGAGGTTGAAATCACATAACAACAAAAAGTTAAAGGAACATTATAGGAAGAAGATAGCTTCGTATTAATACTTTGTAGCAGAGTACAAGATCTGAAACATTATAAAATGTCGTCTCAACTTACATTCATGAGATAACAAAAAGACTGACAAGTTACCATGAAATAGTACTTATCATTCTATACATTACACCACTTTATACATTGAAACCAAAATGTCTTGAAAATGTACCACCTTAAAATACTTCAGATAGGAAAAGCTTTCAATCGCTTCTCCGGAACTTCAACTAGCTTTGTGTATTTGCATCGTTCTTGATATCTATGGAGGAGGGAGTCAGCACATTGGAAAATGCACCGGTGAGCGAGACTAACCCACTCGCATAAACCAATATTGCTTATTAAGTGAAGCATGCATTATTTGGTATTCTTGCTATTTAAACTATGATTGATTGAGAGTTCATATCGATAGCATAAGTAGAAGCAGAAAATATGTAATCCTATCATTTATCAGTAATTTCTTACTATAGTTGATGTACCCTTTACTATATAAAATAGAAAGAAATACATATCGCCCCTGCAAAAGACATACATTAGCATGTAACCTGTCTATATAAGGTCATTAGTGAATCTGATACCATGAATGACTATTACATGCATTACAATGTGCCCTTCCAGTCCATGTAGCTAGCCCCACTAAAGGTCCAGTAATACTTCATACGTGAAACATGTTCCACGTAATTTTTCTCTAGGTCGATTCGATTCTAGTGCCTCAGGTACTGTTTCAAGAAAGTCAAGCCTAGTGAACAAGTTGTCTATAAACATGTAAATGCATGAACAGTTTAACTATAAAAACATACGCACGGAATAAAAATTAAAATAAGCATAATAAATCTCTACTTGTGCATCCGTTCATTTTCTCTATTCAGTGTTGTTCTGATTGGAGACCCACTAGTTCCAAACTGTCCAACTATCTTGTGGTACCAAATCACATTCTAACAGTTCTGTGGTACCGCACCACAATTGTCCACTTCTCATACGAAGCACTTACTACATAATTCTTATGCATACATGCACCTAACAGTTACAGTTATTCACTATTACATTTTTTCGTATTACAACAAGCATGTAGCTTTATTTTATCAGTTATATTCTACAAGGCATCATCGATATAAGGACGTTACAATGATATAAAAAATTAATTTATTAGGGTTTGAAGGAAGAGTCGGAACCACCTACCAAATAGAGAATTCTTAGAGACAAGGAGAATCGCATTGCAATGATCAAACATCAGTTACGTGTCCTTCTACAAAGGCACCAATATTGAATCAGTATCCTACTTCTATCCTTATTTCAAAATTCTCAGAAATGAATGCAAAAATCGGTAACAGTAATCAATAAAAATAATAACCGAAAAACATAAAAGTGTATTCAACAAAACCAAGAAACAAACCAAAGAAAACTACAATGGAAAGGTATGGGAAGCGACTTTTATATAGAGTTCATTTGCCAAGACACAATACACAATATTTAGGACTCATTCCAATAGAAGTCAATCCATAAATTGGAAAGTGTTGGAGTGGGTGGGGTTTCCAACCTATATAGAGAAGATCCCGGAGTGCGACGAGCGCCGTCTGTGTCAGAGAGGCTCGGGGAGGTGACATGGCCAGTCAAAGATGACGAAGATACTCGAAAGCTGACCAGAGGAGCTGCTGGAAGGAGGGTGCAGAGTTCGGGCCGAACTCTGTCCCCTGGTTCCAGAACCTTACTGGTTGCCAAACACAGAGTTCTGGACGAACTCTGTGTCGTCGGGGTTGAAGTATTTTTCAGGGTGATTGATCACCGTTGGATCGTATCCTACGATCCAGGTTTTATTGCGAAATTAGGGTGTTTACATTTGGTTATTCCTAACCCTAATCACATACGTAACACACACAAGAGAGAGAAAAAGAGGCATAAGTGCCATTGTAACTTTGGAAGAGAAGAATGAGGATTGAAGGCCGTTTTTGAAGGAGGGTCGTGTTCGGGTAATCTCTACTCGTCGTCTTTGTTCTTTATAGCCTTGTAATTATTATTCTTGCTTCTAAGTGTTGTGGGGATCCAATTTGGATCGGGAGAAGTTTGTAGAGGGTGTACTCCTTTATTTCAATAGTGAAGGCTTCTCAAGGTTGGACTCCGATCGTCCCGTGTATTTTTTTCACAAGGGTTTTCCACGTCAAAATTCTCTGTGTCTGCGTGGTTTGTTTTGGTGTTTTGGTTCGTGCGTTGTATTACTAGGTTCTCTCGCTGGTACTTTTTAGTTTGGAAAAAGGTTTCCGCATTTCTTTCCCAAAAAAGTGGTATCAGAGCCAGGTTCTAGAATTCAGAAGGATGTCAGGAGTTGACAGAAAAACTAGAAAGGAGAGATGGATGCGAAGTCGGTGCGCATGGTGAACCTGAACAGCACCAACTATCATTATTGGCGGAGCAAGATGAAAGATTTATTGTTTGTCAAGAAGTTGCATCTGCCCGTATTTGCTTTCGAGCAACAAGTTGATAAATCCGAGGAGGACTGGAAATTCGAGCATATACAAGTGTGTAGATATATCAGGCAGTTCGTTGACAAGAATGTGTACAACCATGTTGCCAATATTGAGCACGTGAAGACTTTATGGGATAAGCTAGAATCTTTATACGCAAAAAGACCGGGGTAAACAAGTTCCTGATCCGGATGATGATGGGTCTGCGGTACAAAGATGGGGCGTCTATTACGGATCACTTGAGTGATTTCCAGGGCATGGTTGACCAGCTATCTTCTATGGGAGTCAAGTTCGACGACGAGGTCCAGGGACTATGGCTGCTGTGTATATTGCCAGACTCGTGGGAGACCGTACGAGTATCTATGATCGCTTCTGCTCCAGAAGACGTGGTCAGTCTGGAATTTGTCAAGAGCGAGGTACTGAATGAAGAGATACGAAGACGTTCTCAAGGCACTTCATCCACATTCTACCACTGAGAGGCACTAGTTTCAGAGAGCCGCAGAAGGAGAAAAAGTAGGGGTCCAGGTGATGGTAGAAACAAGAGCAGGGGAAGGTCCAAGGGTCGGTACGAGAACTCAGAGTATTACTATTGTGGCAGGAAGGGCCACATCAAGCGGAACTGTTTCGCTTGGAAGAGAGAGAAGAAGGGCGACAAGGGGAAGCAAGATGAGAACACTACAGCGACGGCCTCGATACATGGAGGCGATGTGATCGTCGTAGGTGATGAGGTTATTACAAACCTCGCCTGCGATAACAATTCTTGGTTGGTAGACTCAGGGGCTTCGGCGCACGTATCTCACAACAAGGTACTATTTGCCACTTACACGATAGACGACTGTGAAGTGTTAAAGATGGGCAATTGAGATGTGTCGAAGGCAGTTTCCATTAGAGATGTGCATTTGAGAACGAAGATGGGTGCAGTTCTTGTTCTCAAAGAAGTTCGTCATGTCCCTGATATCCGTTTCAACCTGATATCGGTTGGAAGGTTGGATGACGAGGGATTCTTCAGTCTCTTCGAGAATAGTTAGTGGAAGCCTTCCAGAGGTTCGATGGTGACTGCCAGAGGAAGCAAAATAGGGTGTCTTTCTAAAGTCACCCAAGTTCAAGGAAGCCGGCGTTGCTCGAGTTGATTCACTCGGATGTCTGCGGTCCTATGAAGGTAAAATCAATTAGTGGTGCTTCTTACTTTATAACTTTTATTGATAACTATTCTAGAAAGGTTTGGGTCTATGCCTTAAAGACCAAGGATCAGGTGTTGCCTACTTTCAATGAGTTTCAGGCCTCTGTTTTAAGAGAGACGGGCAAGAAGTTATTGTGTGTTCGGTCCGACAACGGCAGCGAATACATCGGTACCTTTGATACTTATTACAGAGAGCAAAGGATGCGACACCAGAAGACTCCGCCCAAGACACCTCAGCTCAATGGTGTAGCGGAGCGCATGAACAGGATACTGATGGAAAGGGTATAGTATTTGTTGTCAGAAGCAAACTTGTCAGGCAGTTATTGGGTTGAGGCTCTTCTCACAGCTGCTTATGTTATTAACTTATCTCCTAGTACTCCTTTGCAGGGTGATATGCCTAACAAAGTATGGTACGGCAAAGAGCCGTCATACAATCACCTGCGAGTGTTTGGCTATAAGGCTTTCGTGCATGTACCAAAGGATGAGAGGTCCAAACTTGAGCCGAAGATGAGGCGATGTGTCTTTGTTGGCTACGGTCGGGATGAGTTTGGCTATAGACTCTACGACCCGGTGGAAAGAAAGCTCTACAGAAGCAGGAACGTAGTATTCGTCGAGGATCAGACCATGACCAACACTCAGGATTCCGAAACGCCTTCTGAGGCTGAGGAATTGCCTGAGTTAGAATCATTTCGTTTCGAGCAGTTTTCAGAGGACATCGCAGAGGATCTAATTATGGGGGAGCCAGTACATGAAGTTGCTCATAACCTTGATCATCAGCCTGCTGATGGTGGTCAGAGTGTCCCTTAGGAGGATGAGCATGCCGGGAAGGCAGTTCCTGAAGGAGAGAAGGTGTTGGTATACAGTCGGCACCAGTGGCTTCATTGAGAAGGAATGACAGAGAGCGTCGACCACCTACGAGATACTCACCAGATGAGTATGTGCTACTGACTGACGGGGGGAGAGACCGAAAGCTTTGCAGAGGCTATGAAAGACGAACACATACAGGAGTGGATGCAGGCTATGCAGGAGAAGATGAGTTCCTTACATGCTAATTCTACTTACGAGCTGGTGCGGTTGCCAAAGGGCAAGAAAGCTTTGAAGAATCGATGGGTATTTAGAGTGAAGCAGACGGATGATGCTACTTATCCTCGATACAAAATGAGGCTAGTAGTTAAAGGCTATGGTCAGTGAAAAGGCATGGATTATGATGAGATCTTTTTGCCAGTCATCAAATAGTCGTCTATTCGGATGGTGCTAGCATTGGCAGCCAGTATCGACTTGGAGGTCGAGTAGATGGACGTGAAGACGACATTCCTCTACGGTGATATTGAGGAGAAGTTATACATGGAGCAGCCAGAGAAATTCTGTGAGAAGGGCAAGTCATATTTAGTCTGCCAGTTGAGGAAGAGCTTGTATGGACTGAAGCAGGCTCCAAGGCAGTAGTACAAAAAGTTTGAGTCATTTATGGGAGAGCATGGTTATACACGAACGACGTCGAACTATTGTGCATTTGTAAGGTACTTTGCCGAGGATGATTTTATCATCTTATTGCTCTATGTTGGTGATATGCTATTAGTGGATCGGAATGCCACTATGATAGCGGAGTTGAAGCACCAACTGGACATGGCCTTCTCTATGAAGGATTTGGACACAGCAAAGACTATTCTTTGGATGGAGATCAGCCGAAAGAGAGAGTCCATGCTGCTACACTTGTCTCAAAAGAAGTACATTTATCGGGTACTTCAGCATTTCGGAATGGACGGGTCGAAGAAAGTGAGTTGCCCCCTTGCTGCTCACTTTAAGCTCACTGAGGAGCAGTATCCATCTACCGAGGACGAAAAGGAAGATATGGAGCAGGTTCCATATGCCTCAGTTGTGGGAAGCCTTATGTACGCTATGGTGTGTACGAGGCCAGACATCGTTCATGCAGTTGGCACAGTTAGCAGTTATCTTTCAAATCCTGGAAGGGTACATTGGAGTACGGTCAAGTGGATTCTACGATACCTTCAGGGCACTACAGATTAGAGATTTTCTTTGGTGGTGACGAACCGAAGCTGTTTGGGTATACCGACGCTGATATGGCTGGAGATGTAGACACGAGACGATCGACTTTGAGCTATGTGATGATGTTTGTTGGAGGAGCGGTATCGTGGCAGTCGTGGTTACAGAAGTGTGTTGCCTTGTCGATGACAGAGGCAGAGTACATTACAGCGACGGAGGCTTGCAAGGAGTTGCTGTGGATGAAAAAACTGTTACAAGAAATAGGGCTGAAGCTAGAGCAGTATACTTTGCCTTGCGACAGTCAGAGTGCTATTTACCTTGTAAAGAACCAGAAATTTCATAGTCGGTCCAAGCACATCGAGACTCGGTATCATTGGATATGGGATATGGTTGAAAAGAAGGACATGACGCTTGAGAAGGTTCATACTGATGACAATGGAGCGGACAGGATCACGAAGGTTCTACTGAGGAGGAGGTTTGAGTACTGCAGACGGAACATCGGGATGATGACCTTCTCCACCTAGTTGTGAAGAAAGAGATTTGTTGGAGTGGGTGGGCTTCCCAACCTATGTGGAGAAAACCCCGGAGTACGACGAGCGCCGTCTGTGTGTCAGAGAAGCTCGGGGAGGTGATGAGGCCAGTCGGAGATGACGGAGATACTCGGGAGCTGACCAGAGGAGCTGCTGGAAGGAAGGGGCAGAGTTCGGGCCGAACTCTGTCCCCTGGTTCCAGAACCTTGCTAGTTGCCAAACACAGAGTTCTGTCCGAACTCTGTATCATCGGGGCTGAAGTATTTTTCAGGGTGATTGATCACCGTTGGATCGTATCCTACGGTCCAGGTTTTATTGCGGGATTAGGGTGTTTACATATGGTTATTCCTAACCCTAATCACATACGTAACACACACAAGAGAGAAAAAAGAGGCATGAGTGCCATTGCAACTTTGGGAGAGAAGAAGGAGGGTTAAAGGTCGTTTTTGAAGGAGGATCGTGTTCGGATAATCTCTACTCGTCGTCTTTGTTCTTCGTAGCCTTGTAATCATTATTCTTGCTTCTAAGTATTGTGGGGATCCGATTTGGATCGGAAGAAGTTTGTAGAGGGTGTACTCCTTTATTTCATTAGTGAAGGCTTCTCAGGGTTGGACTCCGATCGTCCCGTAGTTTTTTTCCCGCACGGGTTTTCCACGTCAAAATTCTCTATGTCTGCATGGTTTATTTTGGTGTTTTGGTTCATGTGTTGTATTGCTCGGTTCTCTTGCAGGTACTCTCTAGTTTGGGAAAAGGTTTTCGCGTTTCTTTCCCAACAGAAAGTTCATTTATACATTTTTTTCCAGATCGATTAGATGTCGAAAGGTTCCTCAACACTTAGTCCAGACAGAGTCAAACTAGCCACCAAGCCAATACATAGTACACTGTCTAGAGAGAGGCTCTACAATAGATATTGTGGTCGGACGAAAGATGATTTTGTAACATATTGAATTGTTGTATTATATTATCTTGGTGGATTCCCACATATAGACTATAAATGGATTGAATGATGGTATTGGAGTATCCTATGACTTGGTTAGGTAACCTGGGCATAGCAAGAATGAATATTAGTTAAACTCGGCTTAGAAAATATTAGAATTCCTTGTAATTAATTTAATAGATTCGGAGTAGCAAAATTAATGGATTATGAGAATTTTTGAGTTGATATATAATTTGGCTAGAATGGATTTATAAGATTGAAACGATTTGTGATACGAGAATTGCCTTAACATGTGATTGGTTTTAAGTTGTTTTTTATTATATAAGTAAATGGATGCATAAAAATCGAGTGCAAGTTAGATTAGAATTTGGAGTAAGTTGTGATTGGTGGATTACGAAAAATAATAAATTAAGATTTAGGACTTATGAATAGTGATTGAGATACAACTTTTTATTGGTGATTAAGATTTATGACTTATGATTTGGTGGAATTTATCGTATGCATTTAGGATTTGGACTTTAAGAGCTACTTGAATGGATTTTATCGATTATGATAGCCGAGATTTATTATCGGGTAAAGTTACTCTAGGAAATAATTTTACTATGTAGACTTTGATCATTAGATTTTTTTATTATGCTTATGTTAGTGGACTGACTGAGTTGGTTCCTTATATATTTTGATTTACAAGTATTTTCCTTCCAGTTTGGGTTAGAATTTCTTAGAATTGTTGGGTAAGGTTTGACCTTAGGATCTGGAATGGTGTAGATGGGTTATCATGATATTTAAGTGTGACTGATGTGTTAGCTAGCCTTAGTGCTAGGAAAATTTTAATGTTGTGAACCTATGGTGACCTTAAGAAGAGTTTTCCTAGGTAGATTACGATAAGAATAGAGTTGAGATAGCGAATGTTTGGAGATAAGCCTAAGAGGTTATTTGGTTCTTGGAAAATTTGATTAATTGCTTGCGGTTGGAATAACAAAGTTGTGTTTAGATTTAGTGGCTTGATTACTTATTATTAGATTGACTTAGTTGATTATACTCAAGTTGATCAGGTGATGTATTTTTTTTGATAAATTGAATTGTGATTCAAAATCGCACAATTGGAAAAGAGATTGATAGTAATGTGATTGGATTAAATTTAACTTACTTTTCGGTTGATCTCGTGAGATACATTGTTTGTGCATAAGTTGGAATACACGGGCTAGTAATTGAACCTCTGTTTCGATCATATCATTATAAAGAAAGAGTTGGACGAACTAACTTTAAGTGTGGTTGGATTATCTAGAATTTAAAGCGAGACTGATGCAATATTAACATAGAATAACATAATATTTGGAAGAGTGCGATTGATGTATGCAGAGTAAGTGATTCAAATTGGTTAATTTCTTTCTTGGATTAAAAAATTCTTAGGAAATGGAACGTAGATTTATTCAATAGTAATTTTTGAGATAGTAGGATTCATCTACAGTTGATTGATGCATAATTATGATTGAGACTTTGATGCAGTTAGGTTTGGCAATTTGGTGGACAATTGAATTTGATCTCTTAAGGACGATTTGAATTATTTAGGGTTGGGATTTTGATGGAGATATCAGTTGGTTTTGGCCTTAAGTGAATTGATATTAGTTGGTAAAGTCTAAACAGTGTGATAAGTTTCTCGAACGACTTATAGGAATTTGAGATGGATTGATTAATATTGATGGGTAAATTGCAATGTGAATGGCTTCATAGAAATTGGATTTACTTGGTATTGGCTATGTTCCTTTGATTCGAAATAGAATATAGTATAGTGCTTAGGTAGGTTTGCCTTAGTCTAGATTTGTTTCTCCAATGCTTGTGTCTGTAGTTAGGTTCGCTAGTGATATCTGCCTAGTGAGTTTTCGAAGTATGGTTCTATGCAAGGCATGCTATTGATGGAGGTAGAGAATGTTAGTGAAGTTTTGGGAATGGTTTGATCAAATTAGTGGTATGATGTTTTTAATAGTTTAGCTAAGACGAAAGGATTGGAAGTTGTGCTAGAGTCACCTATAAATTTATGTGAGACGTTTCCAGTTGGACAAGAAGGAGAGGTTTTGTGGAGTTCATATGTTTGAGTCTTTTGGTGTGACTATGGATGGAAATATATGCATAGGCATAGAGAGAGTTGCTACATTATTTTTTTTGTGTATTGAAGGACTTGCATCAATTGTTTTGGGTCTTGATCTGCGTGCTTTGCGAAAATTCAGTCGTGAAATTGACATAGGAGTTTGAATCAGGTTTGAGTTATGAGTTTCTTTTTTGGTCAATTGATGTAGAAGGATGAGATTATTCTTTTAAGTTTTGATGATGGAAAATAGACTTGGATTCATGCAAGAAATTATTTAGAAATCTATATGGTTGGGACAAAAGGTAATTCGTCAAATTGTGGGTGGTTTGAGCATTTTCTCATTTACCTTTACACTTTAAAAGAATTGTACTTAGTCTTTGTTTATATATTTCATAAGATTGTTAATGTTGAAGTAAAAAAACCAAGATAAAAAAGAGTACTATTATTATTATTTATTATTATTATTATTATTATTATTATTATTACTACTACTACTACTACTATTTACTTGATATATAGAAACATAGAATATTGTACTAATGTTTTAGACATGTGGATTATTGTATTGTTGTTACACAGAAATAGAAATATGAAAAAAAATGTTTGGGATGTTGAGTCGCTAGTACAGAATACCTGGACTAGAAAGTAGACAAGTGTGAAAAATCTCTTGATTGGGAAGTATGGAATTATGAGTGATGGCTATAGGAACGGGATAATACAATAGAGAATGTGAGTAGCATTATTTGAAGTTTATGTTATCATGCATGTTATATTTTAATAGCTAAATTGCATATGCATGCATGGTAAATGACAACTTTTACACAAGGTTTAGTTCCTCGAACGACATCTGGGGCACCAGAACCGATTCAGCTTAGGAGGAACATGGATAACTGGTGGTGACGTATAATCACATGTAATTCGGGACCTTCAGTGGGGCTCACTACTACACTGGAAGGATCACCATCTTATCATGAATAGTCTAAAATGATGTGCACATGTACCCGTCATATAGTTAAGCTGCATGCATGCTAATGACATCTACTTGCAGGCCTTACTAGTTGAAGCATGGACGAACTTGTTACATATTTATATATTATGAACGCTAACAATTTATGCAGGGACGAACTTATGGCACGTTTATATTTATTAATCTTAACACTTGTTTTGCAGGAAAGGATAGTGGCCTTGGTAAGATTCACCATATAAGTGACACATTATGCTTCATATATATATAAAGCATATATATATTAAGCATATCATATATATATATATATATATATATATATATATATATATATATATATGAAACAGGTAATTATTTATTTCATGGTGCAAAATCAATTACAAATGCATCTCCTTTCTTACTTACAAACTCAATACCCCATTCCTTGTACATCATTATCTATATTATGGATAATGCCAATTAGAGGTGTCTGCGAGCCATCAAAAATACACTTGTTTCTCTCCTTCCAAACATGCCAGACTATATAATATATATATATATATATATATATATATATATATATATATATATATATATATATATATATATATATATATAGATATATATATATATTCTACACTACACCTATCTACCCATAAGCTAAAGCGGCACCCCCCCTCCCCCCCCCCAAGACTCGAACCCCGCCCCACCACGCCCCCCCCCCCCCATGCACGACGGTGTTACCAGTATACCAATTATTATATATAATATATATATAATATATATATATATATAATATATATATAATATATTATATATATCTATATATATATTATATATATATATATATCAATGATCTCTAGCCTAGTGGTTAAGGGAGATGCATGCGACCCAAGTCGTCAGGAGTTCGAGCCCCAGTGGAGGCGAGTTCGCCACAATTACCCATTGCTTCAAATTATATATATATATATATATATATATATATATATATATAATCAAATGCCCGTGGTCTAAAGCCCTCGGGCTAGAGCCACCCAGCCAGCACTTGGCCCGGGAGCCGTGGCCACTGCCACACACATACACACTCTCTCTCTCTCTCTCTCTCACACACACACACACACACACACACACACACACACATATATATATGTGTGTGTGTGTGTGTGTGTGTGTGTGTGTGTGGTGTGTGTGTGTGTGTGTTATGAACCGTTAAATGATCCAACAGAAAGTAAAAAGACCACATAATAATTTTACTCATTTTTTTTACATGATTACAGTTTTGGTGAGTCGGGTTGAGACCGCTCACCAGTGCATTCCCTAATGTGTTGTTCTCCTCCTCCACAGGTGCGGGGAGTCGCTTGGATGTTCCAAGGCGTTTAGAGCTCATTTGTCAACTTCAAGTTGTTCTTCGAAAAGTTTATTTTATTTATAAATGACATACGGAACATTATTGATTGTATTAGTTTTACCAGTTGTAAGCCTTATGACATTATTTATTGCAATAAAAATCGATATTTGTAATCGAGTTGTTTTTTTTGGCCTAAGAGCCATTGTAGTTGGGTTTAAAATCATCAATAAAAGAATTATTTTTTCATATATCTTGTGTCTATCAACATTTCTGCTTATTTTTGCTGCAATGACTTTGTTTCTAAATATTTTTATCGTGTATTTCTTGCCTTATACAAGTATAATTTAGACTTGTACGATATCACGTCCAGTGTCGACTTTGGTTCTATAGAACTGAGGCATGATAGGTACCCAGATGACATCTTGTTAGGAGCAATAGATGCTCGAGACCTTTGTAATTACTAATGCTAAGATTCTTGAGATCTGAATGCATGTACGACTTACCAAGAAAGTCTTCCGACAAGAGATATATGGAAGACGAATTTTCCATGGTATGAACATCAATTGGCTCGTCATGCTTACACCTGAGGCTAGCAAGCTTGTGGAACCCTGAGTATGTAGACACAATGATCCAAGAGATTTTGGGGGTCTACTCATGTAATCCAAGTCATGGGGTCATACTCTATGATTTATGGTTTATAGTATCAAGTAGTTAACTATTCTTACCAAAATTATCCAATGCCTAATTAGATAAACCTATGACCCATTTTTTAGTTTAGTCGTGATTAAGATGTGGCTCAAATCATTATATAGTATACATACACTTCGATGTATGCTCACTACTAAACTCTGACGTTTCCATAACAATTAAGATAATATAATAAATATCATAGGGATGTATATATATATATATATATATATATATCTATATATATATATATATATATATATATATATATATATATATATACTCAAATAAATTTGCTTGAGCATATAACACTAACTACATGCCTATTAGAACCCTAAATGACCTCACAAGTCGCATAAAACTAAGTAATCATGTGGTTCTTCAATATACCATCAAAATTAAATAACTAAGTTATCTATCATTATTTTCTCTAAAAAATTAATGATCAAAGTGAAAGGTCCACAAAAATTTTGTACAAAATTTATGTTTTTTGGTTGAAGAACCTAAAGATTGGAATTTGCTAAAGGGGAAGCATGTGGCTAGCGAAGAAGACTAACAGGTAGACGTATGTCTTCTAAAGTGTAGAAGACCAATAAAATAATAGGAAACAAAGTTCTAGATCCAGGCAACTTCCAAAGGACATGAAAGGAGCTTAGTGATAGCGATATGCCCTAGCAACCAATTTGAAACGTGTTTTAGTTGTACAAATATTACTAGATGTAAGAGAATGATTATTAATTTAATAAGTTTTATTTATCATTTTTTGTGGTTATATAATTATTGATAATGATAAAGTCCCAAGAGTAAGGTCGATAGATTTCATATTGTCATGAGTTGACTTGAATGAAATATAACCGCCTTTAAGCCTTACTCTAAAAATACATATTCTTGGTTAGGTTGATCAATAGGGGCATTGTTGAAACCACATAGGTTGATGTACTTTGTGTTGAACTAATAGGATGAGTGCAAGTTGCTAGTGTAGATGACACCATAGCGATAGTAAGGGTACTGTTTACTTAGTTGGACGAATTCACTTAACAACACCAACAAGGAATCCCTAATGGATAATACTGCTAATGTCGGTATTGATATTATGGATATTCTTCATGTCAGTGGTACATGTGGTCTTTGGACTGAGGTATTACGGTACTTATGATTGTGCATCCACATTCTAACTATATATGTACATTTTGCGAATCCAAGGGTTGAGACGGTCATATTATGTGTGGTGAATCAATCATTAAGGTAGTACATGACTAATAAGGAATCTATCACTCCTAACATAAATGAAGAGAGTAGCGTTTTATGTGGTTCAACATATTAAACTCAAAAATCCTTAAGCAAGGTGATGTGGATTAGAGGACTCCTACTTGATATACACGAGTGTTGAAAGACGAGATCGAGACACATTGTCACTATGATCAATAGATTTCATATATTATCTGTGCCGTAAGTTTAGTCATGATGTTGTATGAAGAAAGACTCAATTGCACCATAACTGTACGTTGGTAGTCTTGTGTGGATATTGCTAAAAATTATCATACCATGTGCGTGTGAAATACTACTAGGTGACAATATTGACCAACGTATAAAGTTTGACAGAAAGTTGTTTCTGGAACTAGACACTCAAAAATTTGGCTGAATTTTTGATGCTGACTGTCGAGTCGGATTAATCCAATGTGCCCATCTTGGTGTTAAGCCTAAGTTCACACACAAGAGTTGGTCGGCCATTTGACCTTTGCTAAAGTTTGTATTGGCCCAATAGTTATTATTGGACGATGAACGATTGACCGAGTCAACCTTATTGACTTGTGCTAAACATTAGTCAATTAGATGTTCACTAAGCCAACTCTATGGTAACTATATGATTGGAATTCTAACACAGAATTAGGTTGCATCTAAGTGTTCTAGAAGTGTTTAGAATCGTCTAGAAAGTCTAGTTATTTTAATGATTGATATGGAATAGGATGTATAATCAAACCTTAATTAGAAGACTTAGCAAATTTTCAAGTCTACACCTTGCCCAAAACCTATAAATATAGGTAAGAGGTGGTTGAAATCATTACTTACAATTTTGATCATAGAAACCCTAGAAATCTCTCTCTCTCTCCTCCCTCTCTCTCTCTCTCTTCTTCCATTCTCTCGAATATCCCGACCAAGTAAATTATTATCATATTTTCGATTGGCCCTGCCAACAATAGACAACAACAAGCACAAGAGTTGCGTTGCAGAGGTACTTCAAGGAGGATCTTCAGATTGTTTGAGTTACTAATTTCAATAATTGTGAAGGAGTTTGTGGCATGGATCACTCGGTGGCTGACCCACGTGTGGATACCGTTAGAGAACAAAACATATGTGATCAATGCATCGACAAACATATACCAATAAATCCTAATAAAGTAGATTAGATTACACATATTGCATGTTTAATCTGAGAATTACTTGAATATTTTTTAGATATGGAATCGAGAGCGTATCGATACATTAGACGAATCGATACGGCGTGTCAAGTCGAAGATTGATCGCGACTCATGAGATAAGCGGGGATCAAGACTTGTGGATATGTTAGACTTATCATGAACCTAGATTGATTTCTAGATCGTTCATAGTAAGCAACATTCAGTCACATGTGCGACGGGATTTGTATACGACAGATTCGCGCATCGGATGCATGGTACAAACATGAAAGGTTCGTGTCTGGTGACCTAGAGCAATGTATCAGATAAAAAAATTCAAAAGTTTCCAGCACTAATACATGTCGTTTAGTTACACTTAGGGGGCGTTTGGTACACAGTATTTTTTTTTTATTCCCGAGAAAATTTAAGATGGGAATCTATTACCACGTTTGTTTGGCTTATAAAAAATTTATTTCCGGGAATTATAAATACCCGGATAAATAGTTTACCCACAAAACATGGGAATTCTATCCCTTGAGAATAGGTGGGTATTTTTTTTTTTTGCCCGGGCAAAAAAAAATTGTCTAAATTTTTTCTTCTCTTTGATCAATTTTGATTAGTTTTCAACATTTTTTTTATTTTTGTCGTTTTTATCGTTTTTTGTCGTTTTTCCAATTTTTTGTCGTTTTAGCGTTTTTTGTCGTTTTTACCCATTTTTGGCCCTTTTTTTGTCACTTTGATTACTTTTTGTCGTTTTTATCGCTTTTTTGTCATTTTTTTTGTCGTTTTTACCAATTTTTTGTCGGTTCAAGCGATTTTTTGTCGTTTTACCCATTTTTGTCATTTTTGTCACTTTTGATTATTTTTGTCGTTTTTACCCATTTTTGTCCTTTTTGTCGCTTTTTTGTCAATTTTTGTCGTTTTAAGCGATTTTTTTGTCGTTTTTTTTAGTTTTTTTTTTGTGTTTTTTACCGATTTTTAGTCTTTTTTGTCTTTTTACTGATTTTATGGCCTTTTTTTGTCATTTTTGTCGCTTTTTTTGTCGCTTTTTTATAATATAATATTTACCGATTTTTGTGTGTTTTTGTCGTTTTTTTGGTTATTTTTTTTGTTGTTTTAAAAAACCGATTTTTTGTCATTTTTGTCGTCGTTTTTATCGATTATTTTTCGTTTTTTGTCGCTTTTTGGTTATTTTTTTTTTATCGTTTAAAACTGATTTTTTGTTGTTTTAAAACTTTTTTTTTGTCGTTTTAACCATTTTTTTGTCATTTTTTGTCGTTTTAAAAACCGATTTTTTGTCCCTTTTTTGTCGTTTTTTATCGATTATTTCGTTTTTGTTTTCGCTTTTTGGTTTTTTTGTTGTTTTTTAAAAAATTAAACCGATTTTTTTTGTTGTTTTTAACCCATTTTTGTCGTTTTTTCCGATTTTTTGTCATTTTTTCGTTTTAACGATTGTTTTTTTTTATTTTTTGTCGTTTTTTTGCCGCATTTTGGTTTTTTTGTCGTTTTTAACCGATTGTATGTCGTTTTTTGTCGTGTTTTTGTCATTTTTTGTCGTTTTTACCGATTTTTATGTCGTTTTTCATCGTTTTTGTCGTTTTTTGTTATTTTGTCGTTTTTACCATTTTTTCGTTTTTACCGATTTTTTGTCGTTTTTACCGGATTTTTTTTATTTGTTAATTTTTTTCGTTTTATTATTTTTTATTTTTTCCCGGGAATATTTATATTGTCACCAAACAAGGGAATGTAATTTTTTCAGAAATTTAATTCCTTGGAATTTAATTTCCGGGAATATAGAATTCCCCGGCTATATAGTATTCCGCATACCAACGCCACCTTAGAATCTCAATAACCGGGAAGACAAAACTTTTGTGTTGTCCCACTCCACTTCCATATGTAACCAAACAATGGAACTGAAAGAGAGAACGAAAAAAAAAAACTTGTCCGGGACTTCTTGCCATCAAAACATGCCCTAAAGGTTATGAATAGAAGTTTATATATCTTGTAACATTGCATTATTTTCTATCAATTGATACAATATTGTTTCTCAGAGTTTGGTGCTCTCTTCCTAGAGAATTCTAGGATTTTACATCGTCGCCGGGTAGAACGATAATATCCTCAACTTTCTGCTTAGAGTTAGGTTTCCTAGTGAAATCTCCTGTTCACGAACACAATTTCAAGCATTAGAGAAAGAAAGTGATGTAGTATTCAGAATATAGATCCAGAAACACACATAATTGCTTACTTACCTGATAGAAGACTGTTGGAAGAGAGGTCTGAGGGAAGCTTTCAAGGTTTTCTCCATTACAAGATCAATCCACCATCTTTTCCTACCTCTGATCTTCTGCAGTTTAGGAAAAGAAGCAGGAGAGCCAAATGGAAGATTCTTTAGTTTTGGACATACTAACATATAGAAGTTCGAGAGATGGGAAGACTGACTCCTGGACACAAATTCTCCTCAAATTTTTCAAATTGCCGAGTTCTAAGATTCTAAGGTTACGGAAAGCTAGGGGCTCTACCGCCGCTTGTTCACCAACAATGCTTCTTAAGCTTGCGCATTCATGAACTTTCAGATGCTCGAGGCATGGCAACTGCGCAACCCAGGAGACATGCTGCAATCTATTGCATTTTTTGATATGAAGGTACCGAAGATTTGGGAGCACGTCTCTTGGCTGTACATTCCTCCAGATGATTTCCTTTAGAACCTTGAGTTCGTAAAGATACAGTATCTCGGTACCAAGACGACATCTTGTTTGGAGCACTAGATGCACGAGGCCTTTGCAATTACTAATGCTCAGCATACTGAGATCCGAATGCATGTGCGGCTTCCTAAGAAAGTCTTCCGACAAGAGATGGATGGTAGAAGACTCCTCCATGGTATGAACACCAAGGCTCGTCATGCTTACACCTGAGAGGCTGGCAAGCTTTTTGAAACCTGACTCTGTGGACACATTGATCCCAAGAGCTTTTGGAGGACTACTGATCATGCAATCCAAGCCATTGATGATCTCACTCTGATCAGCAGGGGTCGGATGATTCTGTACTGAAATGTCGAGCACCAATAGCCTTGACATATTTGCCAGCGTTCCATAAGGTATAGAACGGATAGGAGCTCCCCGGAAGATCAAAACCTTCAAATTTACGAGACTTTTTGCCTCCTCGGGAACTGCGCAGATTTCTGTATATGAGAAATCGAGATGCTCCAACTTGTCCAGCTTGCATAGCTCTACCGGGAAAGACCTTATTTGCTTATTATCAGACACCTCAAGATATTTGAGCAGAGAACAGTACTGGATATTAGTGACATCTTCGTCCTTGAGAGAGAGAGTTTGCCGAAGAATCAAGGTGGTGAGGTTTGGCCAGTTCCGAATCCTACAAGTCAGCACCTTGGTCTTGGTATACATGATTGATATCTTGTGTGCCTCCTCCGAGGCCTCCTCCTTTCCGTAGTCAATGAGAACCTGCCACTTCTTCTTGTTGGCACCACACTCTCGTGCTACCCACAACGCCATGTCCCGACTGAGATCATGCATCTTCACACGCGAGTTCTTCAGGTGACTACGAGCTTTATAGCTCTCCTCAACATTCTCTAACAAGCATGCTTTCAGAAGTTTGTCGATGATCACATGCCCTTCTATGTACACGTCAGCAATGTCGTCGAGCTGCTCGTTTGATAGCAAACCATGACCCATCCAGCATTCTATGAGGGCATTCTTGTTGATAGGATGGTCTTCAGGCCACAACGCGCAGTGGAGGAAACATTCTTTTAGTATCGGAGGATGCAGATAGTCATAGCTGACCTTTAGAAGCAAAATGGGGTCTTTGTTTCTGCTGTGCGTGGCCACTATGATCAGTGATCTCGTGCATCCTAGACATACTGAGCTTCTTGAGTGCGTCCTTCCACACCCTGACGTCGCTAGTCAGGGCCATGGCCCGGCCGATGGTGATGAGGGCCAGCGGATGGCCATCGCATTCACCTGCGACCTTCTTTGCAAGATCCTCTAACTTGGGATTGGAACTGAGGAGGCCTTCCCCGACATTCTTCTGGAATAGAGCCCATGCTTCTTTCCACTTCAAGCTCTCCAACTTGATGACGTTGTCACCGGTGCCCATTTCTCCGCAGATATGGAGCAATCGTGTTGTCAAGATCAGCTTACGTCTGTGGCCATTGTATGTGCCAAGAGGAAGGGGAACTCCAATGTCCTCGAGGTTAAGACGGTCCCAGAGATCATCGAGTAGTAAGACGAAGTCTTTTCCATTCAGGAAGTTGAAGATGGTCTTCTTGAGATCGCCTTCCATGGAGAGCCCTTGATTTTCGGCTATGAGCTCCCTGAGTTTCTCCTCAGTGCACTCACTGGAAGCCACGACAAATATAACGGTGAATCTATCAGCCATCAAGGAGTTGTTGATGAGTTGGAGGAGGGTGTCTTGCCCACACCGCCCATCCCCCAAATGCCAAGGGTCCCCTGTGTGTCCTTGTGGATAAAAGAGAGTGCCTTCTTTTGCATCGCCTTCAGTGCCCACTTGCCGATGTTGGTGCCACCGATGTGTTCATCTCCTGAACCGAAGGTGGAGCCACCTCGGCGACATAGTCTGTAACTTTTGCTATGAAGTCGAGAGCATCGTTCACCTTCTGATGCACTTTGATGGTCCTCAGGCTGATTGAGTAGTTTGAGCAGCAGTTGAGGGAGCACCAGGTTCCTAGCATGCAGTTTCTATTTTGGTAGTCTACTTCAACTTCTTGCGAGATGCCAAGGATTTCTTCTGCCCTCCTTAGCCAGCCTTGTACCTCAGCCGTGCACTTCTTGGAGGTGCCTCTCTCTTGTGCGTCGACTGCATTCTTGACGGTCTGGCATTTGTCCTTGAGGATGGCAGCATCATGACGCAGGGCGTCCACCTTATCCCCGACTTGGATGGCGAGGAGAACTTGCTTCAGCACAGAGTCGCGGAACAAACCTACGACAGGGGTGACAATATTTTCTAGAATGAAGTTCATGATTGAATGAAGAAATGTAAGTAAGAGGAAGGATTGGCAGAAGAAAAGTGTGTAGCTAATATTATAGTATATATGCATGGCTACATATATCAATCTTAACAATATGTATGTATGACGACTGAGAAAAGATGCATTGCCTACAGCAATGGAAAGAGAAAAGGAAAAGAAAAGAAAAAAAAAAAGGCAAAGGTGAGAGAATAAAGAAAGAATTGTTTGTCCTTGTAATTTTGGTATCGAGATTTTGTTAACTGCTTCTTCAGGTTTCCAATTGGATGTTTCTTCTGTTGTTTGTTTCTTGGAAATGAAAGTTGTAGATATCTTTGTTTGTTTCATGAAGAATGGCAAAAGAGAACCCTGGGAAGAAAGAAAAGAATGACGTCCATGAGCTAAGCCTTGAACTATATGGTTGTTTCATTCTTGGTTTATCCCTTCCTCCTTGGACCGACTAGTACAGGCTAGGAAAGCCAAAGACTTTTTGCAGAGGCAAGAAAAGAACCGGTGCTTCACACATGGTGACACCCTCAGGGTGTTTGGTGGTACGCGATTGCAATACTCCATCCCTAACCAAGGATTTCATACTTTGTGGAAATTTTATTCCCAGGTACTAAATTCATTAGGTATTATATATTGTCTTTGGTATAATATATGTTGTCCTAACGAATAAAGAAATCATCTGTTTGATATCATTAGGAAATTAATTGAAACATTAATTGGAGTATGGTATCACTCCTTACGTTTGGTTCAGATTTTGGTCGGAAGTCCTTCCGGGTGGGGAGTTGAGTTCGAGTCGGATCTAGTTCAGGTTCAAGGTTGTGTTTAGTTCAGATTTTGGTCGGAAGTTGTCACGACCCGATTCCAAGATATTGGGTCCAGTCAGATCATGTCCAGCTTGCACCGTTGTGAGACAGAGACAGTAAGCTGTATCAAGCGGTAGTATACACAGATAATTCTAAAACGCGAGAATAAAACAACTTTTATTGAACTTCGAAATAAAGCTAACGTCTAGATGAAACAAACATACAAGCAAGTAAAACATCTGGTTATTACACTTGTTCTTTATTACAACTGAAAAATAGGAAAAAACTAAACCACGGCACAACTAGTAGTCCTGGGCTCCCTGATCAGATTCAGCTACCTCTTCGGGACTCAGATCGGGTCTGTAGAAGAAACTAAAGGCGAGCTCATCCTTCGCAATCACCTAAAATATTGGTCTCCAGTCAGGAGGGAGCAAGAACATATATCCACATCAAGCATTCTAATAATATTAAATGATGCAATGACAGTTTAAAAGCATTATATATTTTTTCTAGATAAAAATAAAGAAGACAACATGCATGAAATCTCATGAGCTACATTGATGCAATCTACAATAGTCAATAGTCATTTTGAGCGTATAGCTGATCTGTGGCCGGCTGGTAGATTCAATGTGTATACTAACATTTTGGCCAGATACTAGTATACGATACGGCTCAACCCCCTATGCAATAAGGGTTAGCGCGAGAGAGGCAATATTAATAACAATGGCTTTGGTCAGAGACGCTATACTACTCTCCCAATTTTCGAGTCAATGAGTCAATCAAGCAATCAATCTGGGGTCCGAGAGCGAGCCCCTGTGAATCAGTGTCGATACAATATACATAGTCCTACTGATGCATTACATTTAATTATTAAATAAAACACGAACATGAATAGTATGAAATTGGATTTTTTTCGCTGAGGGTGACGACAGGAAGGTATTCGGGCTAAAATCCGGGACCTGAACCTACATTAATTTAATACTCCGCCTTAGAAACCAATCCGAGGGTTTAATTAAATATGCCAATAATTAAAACAACACTCGTTGAATTATCAAACTTTTTAGAAAAATAAAACTATAATTATTTAATACGTTATTCACTTATAATAATAGATAAAAAATTTTTCTAACAAAGCTGTTATTTTTTTGTAAAAAATGCAAGAAATATTATACTTAAATTATTAGTAGATAATAAACGGTTTTTCATAAACTAATATTATAATTAGAATTACCTATATAAAATACTGGAAAAATCCTTTGAAATTAAATAGTTTTTATTTACATAAACTATACGAAATATTTTAAGAGATATTTTAAATAATAAGAAAACCGTTTAATAGTAAAATTATGAAAATCGTTTATTTAGTAAAACATAAGGTTTTAGAAATGTACTTAAACTCTTTATTAAAATATCGTCTAAAACTTTATTTTAAATAAGATAAAGGCTTACTAAAATAATTTAACAATTTTATTACGAAAATATTTTATATTAATAATTAGTGAGAAATTATTTAATTATATAAATAACTTAAAGATTTCCACGAAAAATATCTAGCATTTATTATCTAAAAAATTCATTTTTGGTAATAAAAACTATTTTTGGAAGATAATTAATATTTTACCCCAGAATAGTAAATAAAAAAGTTTTAGCCTAAAATTATTATTTCCTATATTAAGAATAGGCTTGATATATAAAAAATTTAAACTAATTTAAATATTTTATTAATCGTAAAATTAATGGCAGCAATATTAATAATATTAAAATAACATTATCCCTACGATAATCGAAATTAAACGTTTAGTAAACCATTAAGCCTAATAACTTACAAGTTAATATAACAATTTATATACATTACTGCATACTCATTATTAATAATAATCTATCCATAATATTAATACATTACAAGCATTTTCATTACAAAACCTATGGTCTCAATTAGGAAACTACAATCTATCTATCCCGAAATTGACAGAGCTTTATTCTGTCAATTCTCGGAACAGAACTGGATTTTGCATTCTGTAAAATAATAGAAGGGGTCAGGCTTACCAATTGGTTGATGACGGAGTACCGAGGGAGGCCTCGGACTCGAAACGCACGCGAAAGGTATACGCATGAGGGGAGTGCGCGCACGGCACGGGACACACGCTCGAGAAAGCGCGGCGGGGCTGGCTGCTACGCGCGAATGGCGCGTTGGTCGTGCGTAGGCGAGGCCGGGAACGCGCCGGAGACAGCCGGCGGTGGCTGGGGCGGCCGGGGCCGGACAGTGCGCTGGTCGTGCTGTTGTACAGGCGGATGCATGATGTGGTGCGCGTGGACCGGCGGAAGGTCCGACGGGAGGCCGGTGGACTGCTGGCTCTGCCGGCGGGCGGCTACGACGATCGCTCGGGGTCGTCAGTCGACCGGTCGGTCGATCGGATGACGAAAAGGTCCCGTTTGGGGTGTTGACGTGACCGGTGCGTCGCGGGGAGCGTCGGGATGGGTTCGGTTCTGGAAATGAGGAAATATGGGAGGAGAAATGATAATTTTGGGAAGGTGGAGTCTCTGTAGATTTCTTTTCTGGAGAGAAAGAGTTTCTAATATATTTTACGTGGAGGGGGAGAGGTTACGTGGGAGTGGTGAGAAAGAGATATCATAGAGAGATAAGGGAAAAGTTTGAGAACGTGGGAGGAATTATAGAAAAAGTGGGAGTGGGTCATGGGTTTATTTTATTTTATTTTAAAGAGGGTTTTACAACCTTCCCTCCTTAGAAATTTCGTCGTCGAAATTTCAACGGCTCGATAGGCACGGTTAAGAAAATCCGAATAAGGAAAATAACTTACAAGATAATCATCTTCTTAACATCCCGTGCCGAACCAATCTCTAACTAAACTTTCATTATCTACAAAGAACTAAAACAACTGCTAGGATATTAAAACTAAATCTATTTGGAATCATAAATCATCTAAATCAAATTTTCATCCGTCGTTGTATGTAACTCGTATGCCAAATGTATTTCAAATTTCAAGTATTTTCTCGATCAAATCATTTTACAGACATCAATTTCCAATTGTCAGCCATTCTTCCAAAACTTACTAAATCAAAGTCACAATCTTCACTTGTCATGGTAAATCCTTAAAAAAATTCTTTACGGTAGATCCATGATCTATATTCAAGAATTTCCAATTCTTGAAATTAATTGACCAAATTATAATCACTAATCAAATTTTAATCTTTAACCATGCACATAACAATCGTTCTCATCCAAACACATTAGCAAAAATATCACAAAATCTCAATCTTTCTTACCATAACTAATATGAGTCTCCAACGTTTGGTAGAAATTGCAACCCAATTGTTCCTTTCCAAATTGTAATGCCCCAGTCCCAAAATACGTAGGACTAGGAACGTAGACATGCCAGCTGTATACATACGAAGTACACTCCAATATACAGAAACCTCGTATGAATACATAAGCTGTAAATGCAGTAGAACCATAACTAATCTCATCCACACAAAAATAAATAAATAAAAGATATCATATAATGATAATGAATTGTCTTTGGTACATGTAGTTGGGCGGAGACAAATCAACTACCAACAAGTAAAGGAAAAATACATGAGAAAAGAAATAAATTTGACGAGCGAAGCGAAGACGATCCAAGTGCAATCATCCTCGAAGAAACAGCGATGAACACGGCTAGAGCTAGAACACCTGCGAAAGACAAGAGCACACACCTGGCGGGATAACCAGGTCCTCAGAGGGACGTAACAAGACACATAATATCATGCCATAAACTGAATAAAGTTAGCTCAACAGAAATTTATATATGACTAAACAAATAAAGGTTCTTAACCATTCTATGTGAAAATGCAATTTGAAGACAACGTTCCACACAAGGGCTCTCGAGACTAGAAACACGGCGCGTTAGCGTTTCAACCAAGGCACTAGTGGCGTCTAGAGAAAAGTAAATGCACGGCCCATTAGCACTCGAGTGAGAGCTAAGGGGAATCTAGAGAAAAATAAATGCACGGCCACTAGCTCTTGGGTGAGTCACTAACGGCAGCTAGACGAAGGTAAATGTACGGCACATTTATGTTTCAACCGAGGCACTAGTGGCATCTAGAGAAAACTAAATAAATGCACGGCCACTAGCTCTCGACTGAGTCACAAATGGCAGCTAGACGAAGGTAAAGGTGTGAAAGCCCCTGCGCCTAATAACTGTCTTCACCCTCCCCATGCACTACTCGTGCTGAATCCACACCACGATATTTCTAATAACCGCTAAGTCTTCTAGACAACTATATTAGGAGTTATATCCTAACGCTCATCCTGTACGCACCGATGTACGGTAGGTACGCAAGTACGAATCTATATGAGACACGTGACATCGTGGTACACAAGTGTCGGCCCATGAATGTGGCACAAACAAAGGTGGTCCCTTAACTCTAGGTCAAATGCATAAAGAAAACTAAAATATAATAATTTGTAACTACATATGATTTTGAAAGGACAACAATTAAAACATGCATGATATTGAACAAGAAATTAAACAGTGAAGGCAAGGTGTCTTGCCTGGTTGGACGCCTGGTGTGCTGTAATGATCAAGGTGGCACGATCTGCGACTCCGGTGCAACAACTGCACAAGAAGACCTCTGTTGGTGACACGGACAGTTCCATTGGGTCTAGAAGGATCAAGTTAGTTAGGGTGGACATAAGGTAGTTTCGAATTTGTGAGAGAATAGGAATAATAGGATTAAGTCACGGACACGAGTATAGTCGAAGGGATTGGATAAGCAAACAATGTATATAAATTTACAAAACTATTATTATTTATATTCTTGAAAAATAGAGTTTTATTTAGTTAAAATAATTTTAATTAAATATTTAAAAATCCGTAAAATCTTTTTATGGCAAAACTTTTAAGTTTGAAATCTAAAGTTTATTAATCAAACATATATATATATATATATATATATATATATATATATATATATATATATATATATATATATTCTTTTAGGTAATTCAAACTCGAAAATGCCAAAAAATAAAATAATTTAAAAAAATAATACTATAATATTTTGAGCAAAAGCTTTATTTAAAATATGACACCAATAACTATATATTAGGCTTTGAAATTTAGTTTGAAATTATATATATAGGGTCAAGCCCATTAATTTATTTTAGTTACAAAATAGGCTTTTAGAAGAAAAGAAATTTTAAAATAAAATAATACTAATGGGGTACTAAAAATAATACTCGTAGTAATGACTACATATGTACATGATAGTAAGATACATGTAATTAATACTAATAAAGTTAGGCTAGGGTATAGTAGTTACAAATTACTTTTTACATAATGAAAACAGAAAATACTAATAGTACTAATAACAATAAATAAGATGAAAAGGGACAAAGGAAAGCAAACGAAAATTTCATTAATTTCACCAAAGCAGATGCTGACAGCTGACTGCTGCATTACTCGGGATGGTGAGCTGTTCCCTTAGTGAAAAGAGAAAAATAACTAAGGAGAAAAAGGAAGAAGAAAAGTAAAAAATCAAACTGAGTGAATTTGGGGGTGCGAGCAAGAACAGAAAGAGTGAGAGAGGAGAAAAGGGTGCGGTGAGAACGAGAGAGAGAGCGAAGAAGGGGAGGCGGAGATCGGGACTCGAGGCTGCGCGGCGACGTGAGACCTACGACGGCGGGCGGCGCAAGGAGGCGGAGCGGGGAAGAGAGCGGGAGATTGAAGAAGCGGCAGATAGGGTTTCGGAGGACGCGCGCGCGGAGGTTCACCTCTGTGGTCTGGGCGGAGCACGGGCTGAGCTGGTGGAGGAAGCCCGCCACGAGGTCAGATGGAGACGAGCTCGCCAACTCCGAAAGGCGGACCCGCGGCCAAGGCAGTACAAAGAAAGGAAGGAGACCGCGCGAAGGGTGGCCGGCGGTAAGTGCGGCGCTGCGGAGAGGGTTTAGTGAAGGTCGGCGGGGGCTGCTCACGGCGGGAGAGAGAGGGAGAAGAAATCGAGGGGGGGCGGTCAGCCATGGGTTCGGCGACTGTAAGCCCCCTGGATTTCCGAGATTTATTTTCAAATTTTCTAAATAATTTATTCTCGGTAATTCATTCTATTTAAATTAATTTTGATCATTAAATGCTCTTTATCGTGACTTGGAATTCTAGAGCATCAGGGATGCCAGTCTCTGAAAACTTCCTTCTTGGAGTTTGTAGCAGACGGGATTATCTTCACATTGATATTTCATGTTCCACTCAAACTTGTTCCCTTGTACTCTTTCTGTTTTGCGCAAGTTCGGGTCAATTTAGACCATTTAATTATTAATTGAATTCCCACTCTTTTCCTTGATCATCATATGTGCGTTACCATGACTTTTAATTTAGGAGCACCAGACTAGTCATTTCTCGAAACCAACTTGTCATGTTTGATCTACTCGAGACGCTCTTCACCCATGACCTTCGTGTCTCACTCAGACACTCCATTTTGTGCTTCATTTTCTTCACACAACTTTCGGGTCAATTTAGGCCAATTAATTATCTACCATAAAACCTTATTTATTTTCCAATTTAATTTTGGGATCCGACATCGACCCAACCTAGTCGACCCCAAATATGGACATGGCCCACATGAAGCCTACTACCCGCCTGACACTTGTATCCTATTTATTTGAGCCCCTACATGCTACTTATTTTCCCATGATCATAAATACCTATTTTAATTCAAATATTTCACCATGTCCGATTTTGACCCGACCCGGCTCGACCGAACCTGAACCCAAGCTCCATGTTGTCCCCTCGTGACCACCCATACACCCTACATAATTACCACTTTTTTATTTTTAAATATCTCTATTTCCCTATCTTTTATATATGTATATATATGTACATATATAATATAATATATATATAACTCCCCACTTTCTCTCTCTTCCTAAAATAACTCCAACACACACACCACTCCCTCCCCCATGTACAGCCGAACACCCTCTCTCTCTACTTTCACTTTCTCTCTCTCTCTCTAAATATCTAACTCTCTCTCTCTCTCTCTCTCTCTCTCTAAATATCTAACCCTCTCTCTCTTCTTACACACCATCACCTCACCTCTCTCTCTCTAGCACATTTCAACTCCCCTCCATGTGGCCGAGAGAAGCACCCCCTCATTTCCTTCTTCATATCATTTCCTTCTCCTTCTTCATTCATTATATTCAACACCAACACCAACACCATTACTATCAAACACCAACACCACCACCCTCATCATCAAGCCACCACCTCCTCCATGCTCGACCGACCACCACCTCCTGGCCGAGCTCCACCCCGACACAGCCACTCCTCCTTCTCTTCTTCTTCTCTTCTTCATCACATCATTCACCACTTCCACCATCAACTACACACCACCACCATCATAGTCGAACACCATCACCTCCACCATTAAACTGCCGCCACCACCATCTCCGACGTGCCCCGCCCACCTCTTCGGGCCGTCGCGCGTGCAGCCATGCGCTGTGCAGCAAGCCGCAACAGCAGCTGCAGCAGGCGGGCAGCAGCACCCCGCGCGCACCGGCCGGCCTTGCACCGCCCCGGCCACCGCCGCCGCCGGCGAGCCCTCCACGGCCGCGCGCAAGCCGGGCGCACCTCCGGGCAGGCCCCCGTGGCGAGTCCCCACGTTCACGGCACAAGAAATGCCCGATTCGTGCGTTTTGCACGAAATCCCGTCGACGCGCGCGCGGACGAATTTCAGAAAGTTCGCTCCGGGACAGCAATTTCGCGCCAATTTTTTGGACAATCCGACCGTTGGATCGGAAATTTTTTTGCTTTGTCACAATCTCGGTATATCTACCTTTACTCCTGTCAATTTTTGTCCGTTAATTTCATCATTTGATACATCAAAACTGGCCACCAAGTTGACATTTTAAATTGAACTGTTTTTGAACAGTTTCGTGACGCCAACTTCGCGGGTTCGTGTCTTCGCCGTCGCAGCTCCGTTTTGCGTGCTACCAGTTTCAGTGCACAGCTGGTATAACCCTCTTCCTTCCCTCTATAGATTTTATTTCAGTTTGAGCTTGTTAGGTCGGTCGAATTCGACGCCAAAGTTGGCCGTTTGAATTCTTAGTGTTGCACTTGTAAAATTCTATTTTCGAACCCGGGACTCCGGATTCAATTTCTGACACCACCAGTAGACTCGTGGCGTCGTTCTGGCATGTTTTCATATAAAGTTTGCTTAGTTTGGAGAACGTGGGCCCTGGCACGCATTTCGGTGCAAAGCGGGTCCTACTTTCTGAGTCAACGGGTCATTTTAAGTTCGGCTCATCGGAATCCAATTTCGGATATACCGTTGAGTTCGTATCGTCATTATGGACTCGTTGACATATAATTTGCTGAGTTTTGAGGACATTAGCTCCGACACGCTTTTTCGTGCAAATCGGAATTTCAATGTCCTAGTCAACGGACTAATTTGAGATCGGGTCAACAGAATCCAATTCTGGATATACCGTTGGGTTCGTATCGTCATTCTGGATTCGTGGACATATAATTTTTAGGTTTTGTGCACTTTTATTTTGGCATGTTTTTCGGTGCAAAGTGGGTCCGATACGGACATCATTTTGGCCCGAAATTACCATTTTGCCCTGTGTCCAAATTGGACTTATGGACAGGCTATTCTAGCTGATTTGACCATTCTGGACACGTTGGTGATGGTTGTTTCACCATCCGACAACATCTGTAGGTCTCACCATATTATTATAATCTTTCTCCTTTTGTGGTATTTTGAGATCCATCGATTCCAGTGATTTTACATCCACTGAAATTGAATGTGTTGACCCTGTAGATGTTTGTAGAGACTAGCTTTGACCCAGTTTGACCATGGTTGACTACTTTGACTGAACGTCGAAGTAGAGTCAACATTTGACCTAGGTTAGACTAGTTTTGACCTTGGTTGACCACAGTTGACTATTTTGACCAAAAGTCAACCGGAAGTCAACCGTAGCATAAAATTGATTGGAACTGGACCGAAGTTGACCAGTTGACCTAAAGTCAACTGTTAGTCAACATTAGTCAAGTTTGACCTAAAGTTGACCTAGGGTTGACCAGAGTTGACCAGTTGACCGAAAGTCAACTATAAGTCAACCCTTGACTTAGATTTACCTAGTTTGACTTAGTATGACTTGATTTTACTTCCAAACCCTTATATTGATACAGTATTCCACCTATAGGTCCTCGAGGCACTGTTCTTGGACCAGTTGACATATTCCACCAGATCACAGGCGAGTACATTCTCTGATAATATTTCTGTTTTATGATATCGTTTTTGTTTCTTGTATTTAGTGTAGATATCCTTGTTCTCTTGACACATTATTCACACGGATTGGTATTTGTCTGGATACTGTCATAAGATGTTATTCCTCTTATATATGGTATGCCTTGTGCAAGTCTTCCTAGTTCATTGTGTATTGTATAGACAGGATTTCTGCGAAGGCTAGCTACCTTCTCAGAGAATCACGTATCATGACGTGTCATGACTGGATCCACTATATTAGTCAGGGATGGGGGTGTTAGCGTAGATATGTGATCAATACCCCACAGAATATTATATCATCATTGTATAGTGTTAATCATACACTCACGTATGATTAGTCAGGCCAAACATTGTATCAAGTTCTAAGCCGATCACATGTTGAAACTAATACTAAACTCACATAGATATAATTCCAGATTTTTGTACATGATATATACTGTTTTCTTGTTCTTACATTCAGTTACAGTCTTGACATGCCTTACCATGATTTATGTACACATTATTTTACCTCGTATATTCTCTCTATTTACTGCTACATTTTCAATATCGTCTAACTAGAACTGTTATTTGAGATTTGTGTTCGTTCCATCCTGACTGGATATGTTGATAAAATTTTAGGAGCAGTTGTGCCCTCAGTATTGGACTTCATGATGTTGCTAGCTGAGGTGGATCTTAATATTCTTCTATGTGAGTTGCCTGGTAGTCATCCTTAGTTAGTCTTGTTGTTCCTTCTTTATTTCCTGTCTTATGATCATTGTAGATTCTAGTTGTTCTAGTGATATTGTTATTATTCTTGTCTTATCTTCCTTAGTTTTCGTGATGTGACATGAGTACATTTCTAGTTATGGATCCTTAGATATTGTAATTAGTATAGTATACTTGACAGCGCTCTACCGCCGATACTGCGGCGTAGGCTGGACGTGGCCCACGTATTCATATCCGTATATCCGGGTGCGGGTCGTGACAGCGACGGTGACAGGGAATCGACGCGGGGGTTTCCGGTCAGGCGGCGGAGGGCCAGGACGGAGGTCGGGGCTCAGATATGGGAGGGGCGGTGCTCCGGCTACAGACGCCACACGACGGGGAGTCACCGGACGGCTCTCGCCGTGCGCGTCGGGCGACGGACGAGGTAAGTTGGGGTTTGGGTTTCTCTTTGCTTTTCTTTCTGTATCGCTGTCGGGTCGGCCGGGGTGTGGTCCTGGAAAGATGGGGAGATCGTGGCGATGGCGGTGGTTGGATTCTGATGGTGATAATGGTGGTGGTCGGGTTAGGCTTGCAACGAGAAAGGGAAGGTGGTCGTGATGGGTTTTGTGCACTGCAGTCGGGAGAAGGATGGTCGTGGGTGGTGGCTGCCAGGACGTGTGATGGAGATAGCGAGGAAGCTGGTGTGTGGAGATGGCCGAGGACGGGCTGGGATCGGTGATCGAGACGGTGCGATAGTGCCCAGGATTTGGATTAGGTTTAGGGTTTGTGGTTGCGTGGATTGTGTCGGGGTTGTCCGACACGGAGAAAATTGTATGTGTAAAAAAAGTGGAATTAGACTTTGGTTGGACACAGACACGATGCACGCACTATTATAGGTGGTGGAGAATTTGTGGAGTAATAATATGGAAAAAATAATGTGGAGGAGTACCTGCCTATTTATAGGATGTGAGAATTTCCAATTGGATAAGGATTAGGAGTAATTTAAACCAATTTAGATAATTCCATTATTAAATTAAATCAATATAATCAATCTAAATCCAAATTCAATTCTAATTTAAATCTATAAATTCTACCTCTATACTACTTAAATTAAATTCACAAAATTAAATCGTGATTTAAAATGGCAACAATAATTTTAAAATATATTTCCAAAAATGCCAATAATAATAATTTCAAAAATAATAAATATTTTTAAATATCTTTTTGAATAATAAAATATTAATATAAATAAATTTCAAAAATTACATTTTTATTTAAATAATAAACTAATAAAATATTTAGGAAATATATACGTATGCACAAAGAATATTATTTATTATTAATAACTATTATAAACGAAAGACTTTTTATAAATAAATAAAATAATGGACTTGGAAACTTTGGTACGATAGCTAAAATAACTATTATATATATTATTTTGAAACTATAAAAATAGAAAAAATGTTTTTCTAAAAAAAGTATGTACGCTCGCACATAATCGCACTCGTCGAGCAAATTCAAAAAATAAAATTTTGTGCGCGACGTACAATACGACTACGCGACGTACAATACAAAATTTTAAATCAGTACCAAATTTAATAAAAAAATAGTAGAAATTTAGGGGTTTTACATCCTACCCAACTTACAAGAATTTCGTCCTCGAAATTTAAGAATAATAGGGGTGGGTGAGAAGGTCACATGGGTATATCGGTAATAAATACGATCTAGTCACTAGACGAGACAAAGAAACGACGTTCAATGCAAACATGCATTAGAAAATCGCGATGAACAAATAATGACGAAAAATAAATCATGGATATGGCTAACTAACGCTAGAAAGACAATGATTAAGGTTAGAGTTTAATCAAGATAACATGCAATAAAGAATAGTACGGTATCAAGAGAAATAATTTGAGAACTTAAAGACATGGTTCCTTGAGAGTAGGTATGAGGCACGATTAAGAGAGCGATTAGAAGGTCATGATAGTAAATATAGGACCGAGAAGAAGGACGAGTAGTTTAAGACGAAGATATAGTATCATTGAGTGGTAATGGTCATAAGTGATAGAACAGCTAGAAGAAATTCAAGTATAATCGTCTTCGCCCTTCGAAAATTAGGTGAAGGCGAAAGCAATATAGAGTTCAAAGACGATATTATCAAATACAAATACGTGGTTCAAAGGCGACCGAATAATTTCAAAAAGAATTTTCAAGGCAGTCGTGAATGAGATTCTAAAGGTAAGTTTAACTATATCCCAACCACGTAGAATAATCGTGTGAAAGGCGAACCAAAGTGCACTAGGTTGATCAGACCATCATGCACCGGTTCTGAGTAGAAAATATGTTAGTGGGGGTCCCCAATAAAATATATGTCCTTGAACAAGCTTGATAAAAAGGTAAGCTTGCAAAAATTAGGCTTTTTAGCAGCATTAGTCACGATGGTAAAAACATAGGCACGAGAGCGTAAGAGTGAAAGAAGGTAGAATTAGCTCAACTCCTTAAGAATCTAAGTCTTGTCATGTGATTGTTCCTATACATTCATCCTACTGTCTTTTATCTAAGGCTTAGTGGGCTAGATAAGTTAAGGTCCTATAAAGGCTATAGTCTAAGTAATCATGTTGATATGGGTCATTAGGTCGTGAGGTATCTACCCAACTTACAAGAGTTAAACCAGTAGGGTGATGGGACAATGGGACAAGTCTACCTAGTATGGATTACCTTTTTAACCAACATCAAGCACGAAAGAATGGTAAGAATTAACGGTAGAGGGAATCAAGCAAGATGCAAATCAAGGGAGTCAAAGTAGAAATCGAGGAGGTCAATTATGTGGATGAGATCCTAAACTCTAATCCTATTCGCAGGCTTGCTTGGTACGGTAAAGTAACCAAATAATTTATCTTGACCTGCATGGGCCACCACAAAAATATGTAACGCCCCAGTCCTAAAATACGTAGGACTAGGAACGTAGACATGCCAGCTGTATACATACGAAGTAAACTCCAATATATGAAAACCTCGTATGAATACATAAGCTGTAAATGCAGTAGAACCATAACTAATCTCATCCACACAAAAATAAATGAATAAAAGATATCATATAATGATAATGAATTGTCTTTGGTACATGTAGTTGGGCGGAGACAAATCCACTACCAACAAGTAAAGGAAAAATACATGAGAAAAGAAATGAATTTTGACGAGCGAAGCGAAGACGATCCAAGTGCAATCATCCTCGAAGAAACAGCGATGAACACGGCTAGAGCTAGAACACCTGCGAAAGACAAGAGCACACACCTGGCGGGATAACCAGGTCCTCAGAGGGACGTAACAAGACACATAATATCATGCCATAAACTGAATAAAGTTAGCTCAACAAAAATTTATATATGACTAAACAGATAAAGGTTCTTAACCGTTCTATATGAAAATGTAATTTGAAGACAACATTCCACACAAGGGCTCTCGAGACTAGAAACACGGCACGTTAGCGTTTCAACCAAGGCACTAGTGGCGTCTAGAGAAAAGTAAATGCACGGCCCATTAGCACTCGAGTGAGAGCTAAGGGGCATCTAGAGAAAAATAAATGCACGGCCACTAGCTCTTGAGTGAGTCACTAACGGCAGCTAGACGAACGTAAATGCACGGCATATTTGTGTTTCAACCGAGGCACTAGTGGCATCTAGAGAAAAATAAATAAATACACGGCCACTAGCTCTCGACTGAGTCACAAATGGCAGCTAGACGAAGGTAAAGGTGTGAAAGCCCCTGCGCCTAATAACTGTCTTCACCCTCCCCATGTACTACTCGTGCTGAATCCACACCACGATATTTCTAATAACCGCTAAGTCTTCTAGACAACTATATTAGGAGTTATATCCTAACGCTCGTCCTGTACGCACCGATGTACGGTCGGTACGCAAGTCCGAATCTATATGAGACACGTGACATCGTAGTACACAAGTGTCGACCCATGAATGCGGCACAAACAAAGGTGGTCCCTTAACTCTAGGCCAAATGCATAAAGAAAAATAAAATATAATAATTTGTAACTACATATGGTTTTGAAAGGACAACAATTAAAACATGCATGATATTGAGCAAGAAATTAAACAGTGAAGGCAAGGTGTCTTGCCTGGTTGGACGCCTGGTGTGCTGTAATGATCAAGGTGGCACGATCTGCGACTCCGGTGCAACAACTGCATAAGAGGACCTCTGTTGGTGCATGGACAGTTCCATTGGGTCTAGAAGGATCAAGTTAGTTAGGGTGGACATAAGGTAGTCTCGAATTTGTGAGAGAATAGGAATAATAGGATTAAGTCACGGACACGAGTATAGTCGAAGGGATTGAATAAGCAAACAATGTATATAAATTTACAAAACTATTATTATTTATATTCTTGAAAAATAGAGTTTTATTTAGTTAAAATAATTTTAATTAAATATTTAAAAATCCATAAAATCTTTTTATGGCAAAACTTTTAAGTTTGAAATCTAAAGTTTATTAATCAAATATATATATATATATACATATATATATATATATATATATATATATATATATATATATATATATTCTTTTAGGTAATTCATACTCAAAAATGCCGAAAAATAAAATAATTTAAAAAAATAATACTATAATATTTTAAGCAAAAGCTTTATTTAAAATATGACACCAATAACTATATATTAGGCTTTGAAATTTAGTTTGAAATTATATATATAGGGTCAAGCCCATTAATTTATTTTAGTTACAAAATAGGCTTTTAGAAGAAAAGAAAATTTAAAATAAAATAATACTAATGGGGTACTAACAATAATACTCGTAGTAATGACTACATATGTACATGATTGTAAGATACATGTAATTAATACTAATAAAGTTGGGCTAGGGTATAGTAGTTACAAATTACTTTAAGTTTTGCATAATGAAATCAAAAAATACTAATATTAATAATAACAATAAATAAGATGAAAAGGGACAAAGGAAAGCAAACAAAAATTTCATTAATTTCACCAAAACAGATGCTGACAACTGACTGCTGCATTACTCGGGATGGTGAGCTGTTCCCTTAGTGAAAAGAGAAAAATAACTAAGGAGAAAAAGGAAAAAGAAAAGTAAAAAATCAAACTGAGTGAATTTGGGGGTGCGAGCAAGAACAGAGAGAGTGAGAGAGGAGAAAAGGGTGCGGTGAGAACAAGGGAGAGAGCGAGGAAGGGGAAGCGGAGATCGGGACTCGGGGCTGCGCGGCGACGTGAGACCTACGGCGGCGGGCGGCACAAGGAGGCGGAGCGGGGAAGAGAGCGGGAGATCGGAGAAGCGGCGGATAGGGTTTCGGAGGACGCGCGCGCGGAGGTTCACCACTGTGGTCTGGGCGGAGCATGGGCTGAGCTGGTGGAGGAAGCCCGCCACGAGGTCGGATGGAGACGAGCTCGCCAACTCCGAAAGACGGACCCGTGGCCAAGAAGGTACAGCGAAAGGAAGGAGACCACGCGGAGGGTGGCCGGCGGCAAGTGCGGTGCTGCGGAGATGGTTTGGGGAAGGTCGGCGGGGGCTGCTCACGGCGGGAGAGAGAGGAAGAAGAAATCGAGGGGGGGCCGTCAGCCATGGGTTCGACGACGGTGACAGGGAATCGGCGTGGGGGTTTCCTGTCAGCGGCGAAGGGCCAAGACGGAGGTCGGGGCTCGGATCTGGGAGGGGCGGTGCTCCGGCTACAGACGCCACACAACGGGGAGTCACCGGACGGCTCTCGCCGCGCGCGTCGGGCGATGGACGAGGTAAGTTGGGGTTAGGGTTTCTCTTTGCTTTTCTTTCTGTATCGCTGTCGGGTCGGCCGGGGTGTGGTCCTGGAAAGATGGGGAGATCGCGGCAATAGCGGTGGTTGGATTCTGATGGTGATAATGGTGGTGGTCGGGTTAGGCTTACGACGAGAAGGGGAAGGTGGTCGTAATGGGTTTGGTGTACTGCAGTCGGGAGAAGGATGGCCGTGGGTGGTGGCTGCCAGGACGGGTGATGGAGATGGCGAGGAAGCTGGTGTGTGGAGATGGCCGAGGACGGGCTGGGATCGGTGATCGAGATGGCGCGATAGTGCCCAGGATTTGGATTGGGTTTAGGGTTTGTGGTTGCGTGGATTGTGTCGGGGTTGTCCGACACGGAGAAAATTGTATGTGTAAAAAAAGTGGAATAAGACTTTGGATGGACACAGACACGATGCACGCACTATTATGGGTGGTGGAGAATTTGTGGAGTAATAATGTGGAAAAAATAATGTGGAGGAGTACCTGCCTATTTATAGGATGTGGGAATTCCCAATTGGATAAGGATTAGGAGTAATTTAAACCCAATTTAGATAATTCCATTATTAAATTAAATCAATATAATCAATCTAAATCCAAATTCAATTCCAATTTAAATCTATAAATTCTACCTCTATACTACTTAAATTAAATTCACAAAATTAAATCGAGATTTAAAATGGCAACAATAATTTTAAAATATATTTCCAAAAATGCCAATAATAATAATTTCAAAAATAATAAATATTTTTAAATATCTTTTTGAATAATAAAATATTAATATAAATAAATTTCAAAAATTATATTTTTATTTAAAAAATAAACTAATAAAATATTTAGAAAATATATACGTATGCACAAAGAATATTATTTATTATTAATAACTATTATAAACGAAAGACTTTTTATAAATAAATAAAATAATGGACTTGGAAACTTTGGTACGATAGCTAAAATAACTATTATATATATTATTTTGAAACTATAAAAATAGAAAAAATATTTTTCTAAAAAAAGTATATACGCTCGCACATAATCGCACTCGTCGAGCAAATTCGAAAAATAAAATTTTGTGCGCGACGTACAATGCGACTACGCGACGTACAATACAAAATTTTAAATCAGTACCAAATTTAATAAAAAAATAGTAGAAATTTAGGGGTTTTACACAAATTTGCGTGCCAATGATCTTATTTTAATTCCTCACTGCTTATTACTTCTCTAGAACCTATCATTCCATTGCTTGTGATATTCCTTCCATGGTTATATCCGTCCCTTCCGGGTGCAGTAGTCATCTAATCATTAAAGTTGATCCCCGTCAAGTGTTCCTTTACTTGATCATCATATTCTCATGTTTATATATTATCCAAACTCACTTCCTCCATGGGAGAACCTTACCAAATCCTAGACTTTTCTGGCTAACTCTACCTACGTCTTCCTCTATCTTCCATAACTCTTCCTTTAATCATAACATTCAAAATCGTCAAATACCTTCATTTGTTTGAATGAGATTTAGGCACTAGTGAGCACTACCAACGATTCTAACCAAAATAAGTCACAAGCTAAGATATACCACTCTCTCAAGACTAGCTTACTCAAGGTATTCTTCTACCTTTTCTACCCTTTAGCTAACTAACATTGATCCCAAAAATGTCCTTACTAGAAATGGGATAGGTAACAATATATTTTTTTTTCCACATATAGCTATCAACTATATACATATAGTCATCCACAAGATGTATATCAACTATTTAATATATAAAACTATCCACAACTATCTATAGCTTCCAAAATATGTAACTATCAACAAAAATATATATGCAACATTCTAAGGTTGAACCAGGAAAGAGATTGGACCAATAGGTGTTGGAAACCAGTCCTAGAAAATCAAGTAGAATCCCTATATAAATCCTATAGAAATAATTTTTGAAAATGTAAACTATTCGTTAAGATTCCAAATAATCCAAAATTTAAACGAATCAAGACAACTCTGGTAAAGTTATCAATGGCGATAAGAGACCAAACATGATATATTTGTAACATGGATATAATCTCAATAGTATCCGAAAACCATACATACCTGAAGTCACTTTGCATAGAGTTTATGTCCCGCTAGTGTACATCTGGCTACAGTGAACCATTAATTCCATGACTTAAATAATGGTAGATCACCGTATCTTCTATCAACTTTATTCTTTTTTTATGGAACAACTCATGAGGTTAGATATTAAGGACATAGTCTTAATAATATCTGAAAACCTATGAATACCTAAAACCACTTCACTTAGGGTCCATGCCTTGCTAGTGCGTTGTTGGCTGCAGTAAACTCATAGTATCCATGATTCAGATAAATGACTGCAGTGCGCAGCTGCCCCGCCATAATAGGTCAACAAATACTCTCTCAATTTTGTCCATAAGAATTCCAAGGAGCTTCCAAAAATTCAAACAAGTTCTAAAGTTCTAATCATGATATGAAAAGATGTAGATATTTGTTCTTCAGGAATCAAGGAAATTTATCAGGTTAAATGTGTGTTCTAGTAGCTCTTGAGAATCAAGGGGGTTGACTTGAAGTCAAGAGGAGTATCTGTTCTTCGACATTTTCCTTTCCAAAGATTAAACTTATGGAATTGATCAAACTTGATTATGACTAATTGAGTTAAGCACAAGACAAGATAGAAGCATCGCAGCTTCGAGTTGAGTGGAAGAAGCCAATGAGAATATTCCCGACAAAACACTTAAAGAATACTGACCTTTACCGAAATTATTTTGGGAAAAATAATTCCTTATGACCAATGAAAGTTTGAGAATTTGCTAGGTAAGTTGGGCTAAAAATTTAGTCTTATTGGTTCAAAGAAGACAAGTTGAATTGGTTTAACAAAACCAACAAAGGAATAGCTTTGGGATATTAGTCATTGATGGTAGGTTGGCTAAAAGAGAAGTCAAAATTTCTAAAATAGTAAATGGGCCTAGACCCTAAAGAAATATGCAGATAGGAAAAACATAATCCTTCGGAGACCGTGAAATTGTAATCACGGCTTGCATCTCCTTAGTCATTCTTTGGAATGGTTAGGAAGCAACAAAAGCAATGTAACCTACGAGACTATAAGCAAACAGAAATAGATACTATAAATAGATAAATTCGGTCCTATGTTGTGACGGGTGAAAATGATCTAAGTGTTCTAGTTGTTTCTAGAGTCTGTTTTCCTAAAGTCATAATTAGACCTAAGTTAGATTGCAGGACTGCTTGCTGGCCTAGACTAAGTTGACTAGACCAATTTTGCAGAACCTGGACCTGTATGGGCTACCACTGAAAATATGTCACGATCTGATCCCAAGATACTGGATCCAGTCGGATCATTCCCAGCCTGCACCGTTGTGAGACGACGGCAATAAGCTGTATCAAGCGGTAGTACACAAGCAGATAATTCTAAAACGCGAGAATAAAACAACTTTTATTGAACTTTGAAATAAAGCTAACGTCTAGATGAAACAAACATACAAGCAAGTAAAACATCTGGTTATTACACTTGTTCTTTATTACAACTGAAAAATAGGGAAAAACTAAACCACTACACAACTAGTAGTCATGGGCTTCCTGGTCAGGTTCAGCTACCTCTTCGGGACTCGGATCGGGTCCGTAGAAGGAACTAAAGGCGAGCTCGTCTTCGCAATCACCTAAAATATTGGTCTCCAGTCAGGAGGGGAGCAAGAACATATATCCACATCCAGCATTCTAAATAATATTAAATGATGCAAGGGCAGTTTAAAAGTATTATATATTTTTTCTAGATAATAATAAAGAAGACAACATGCATGAAATCTCAGGAGCTACAATGATGCAATCTACAATGAGTCAATAGTGATTTTAAGCGTATGGCTGATCTATGACCGGCTAGTAGATTTAATGTGTATACTAACATTTTGGCCAAATGCTAGTATACGATACGGCTCAACCCCCTGTGCAATAGGGGCTAGCACGAGAGAGGCAATATCAGTAACAATGGCTTTGGTCACAGATGTTATATTACTGTCCCAATTCCTGAGTCAATGAGTTAATCATGCAATCATTTTGGGGTCCGAGAGCGAGCCCATGTGAATCAGTGTCGATACAATATAATAGTCCTACTGATGCAGTACATTTAATTATTAAATAAAATACGAATATGAATAGTATAAAATTTTCCTTGGGTTTTTTCAGTGCTGAGGGTGACGACATGAGGGTATTCGGCTAAAGTCTGGGACCTGAACCTACATTAATTTAATACTCCACCTTAGAAACTAATCCAAGGGTTTAACTAAATATGACAATAATTAAAACAACACTCGTTGAATTATCAAACATTTTTAGAGAAATAAAACTATAATTATTTAATACGTTAATTCACTTACAATAATAGATAAAAATAATTTTTCTAATAATGCTGTTATTTTTTGTAAATAATGCGAGAAATATTATACTTAAATTATTAGTAGATAATAAACAGTTTTTCGTAAACTAACATTATAATTAGAATTACCTATATAAAATACTAGAAAAATTCTTTGAAATTAAATAGTTTTTATTTACATAAACTATACGAAATATTTCAATAGATATTTTAAATAATAAGAAAATTGTTTTAATAGTAAAATTTTGAAAATCATTTATTTAGTAAAACATAAGGTTTTAGAAATGTACTTAAAACTCTTTATTAAAATATCGTCTAAAACTTTATTTTAAATAAGATAAAGGCTTACTAAAATGATTTACGATTTTATTATGAAAATATTTTATATTAATAATTAGTAAGAAAATAACTTAAAGATTTTCATGAAAAATATCTAGCGTTTATTATCTTTAAAAAAAATCTTTTTTGGTAATAAAAACTATTTTTGGAAGATAATTAATATTTTACCCCAAAATAGTAAATAAAAGAGTTTTAGCCTAAAATTACTATTTCCAATATTAAGAATAGGCTTGATATAAAACTTTTTTTTTGAAACTAATTTTAATATTTTATTAATCATAAAATTAATGGCAACAATATTAATAATATTTAAATAACGTTATCCCTACGATAATCATAGTTAAACGTTTAGTAAACCATTAAGCCTAATAACTTACAAGTTAATATAACACTTTATATACATTACGACATACTCATTATTAATAATAATCTATCCGTAATAATAATAAATTACAAGCATTTTTATTACAAAACCTATGGTCTCAATTAGGGAACTACAATCTATCTATCCCGAAATTGACAGAGCTTTATTCTGTCAATTCCGGTCGGAAAAAAACTGAGTTTTGCATTCTGTAAAATAACAAAAGGGGTCAGGCTTACCAATTGGTTGATGACGGAGTACCGAGGGGAGGCCTCAGACCCGGAACGCACGCGGAAGGCGTACGCACGCGGGGAGTGCGCGCACGACACGCGGGACACGCGCTTGGGGCGCGGGAAAGTGGAACGCGGGACACGCGGGGGCTGGCTGCTGCGCGCGGATGGTGCGCTGGTCGTGCGTAGGCAGGTCCGGGAACGCGCCGGGGACGGCTGGCGGGGCCGGACAGCGCGCTGGTCGCGCTGTTGCATGCGCGGATGCGCACTATGGTGCGTGTGGTCCAACAAGAGGCCGGTGGACTGTTGGCGCGGCCAGCAGGCGGCTGCGGCGGCCGGTCGGGGTCGCCGATCGGTCGGTCGAATTCGACGAAAAGGTCCCGATTGGGGTGTTGACATGACCGGTGCGTCGCGGGGAGCGTCGGGATGGGTTCAGTTCTGGAAATGAGGAAGTGTGGGAGAAGAAATGATAAGTTTGGGAAGGTGGAGTCTCTGTAGATTTCTTTTCTGGAGAGAAAGAGTTTCTTATATATTTTAAGTGGAGGGGGAGAGGTTACGTGGGAGTGGTGAGAAAGAGATGGAGAGATAATGGAAAAGTTTGAGAACGTGGAAATAATTATAGGAAAAGTGGGAGAGGGTCATGGGTTTATTTATTTTTTTTAAAGAGGGTTTTACAGAAGTCCTTCCTGGTGGGAGTTGAGTTCGAGACGGATCTAGTTCAGGTTCAAGGTTGGGTTTGGGCCTGATCAGCTCGGATCGGTTCTGGTTGGATTTGGGTCTGATCGCACGGTCGGATCTAGTTTGAGTACAATTGGTGGGTAATTGGGTGGGTTCGGGCCACTCTTAGGTCTTGTTCATGTTCGATTTCAGGTTCAGATTTTGGTTGGTTCGAGATCCGGTTCATATCATATATCGTCGGGTTGAGTCATACCTAGTTAAGGTTCAGTATGGATCTGGATCAGCAACTGGTCATGTCAGGTTTGAGGTTGTTGCGTCTGGCTGTGATCAAGGTAGTTCTGGCAATTTCAAAATATAGGTATTCCCGATAGAAGCAGAATTATCTTCACCCCTGGGTGACTCTCTCGATGGAACCCTTCATAGTTTCCATTTTTCCTTTGTTTTTTAGTCTCCCCCTTGCTCTATAATACTTCATCTTTTCATCTTTTTCACATCAAAATCTGCATCTTCTTCCTCCTACTCTTCTAACAATTCTGTCGTTTCTCTACCTCTCCCATCTTCCTTTAATTTCTCCGGTTTCCTCCCAACAATGTCTCATACTAATGCAACAGTGGGACCTCCGATTGAAATTATGCAATCTATTATCCCATGGTAATTCAAACTCCAACTCCCCAAAAGTCTCACCATCAACTTCTTCTAATCAATCCGAATGGAAGAAATTCCTCTTTTTCAAGATCCTAGCACTCAAACAACCAATCATTCAAGTGGTCATGAAAGTAATGCCAAAGATCTGGAAATTGAAATCAAATTTCAAATTATCAGAGTATCATGAAGAATCTTTTGCGGCTAAATTTGATTCAATTGAAGATGTTGATTATATTATGGCTAATGGACCTTGGAAGTTCAATGATCATCTCATTCTCCTTGAACGTTGCGTGGCAAATAAATCTCCTGATCAGTATCTCTTCAACAAGGCAGAACTCTGGGTACAGATCCATGGACTTCCAGTTAATTTACTCAATGCAGAGTTCATCACTATCCTTGCTTCAAATCTCGGTTCGGTAAGTCCGATATCCCAAAGTAATGTTGATACTTGGTCTCTTAACTTTTGCGAGGGCAAAAATCCTTTTTTTTTTTGGCAAAAATCCTGTTTGATGCAACTAAATGTTGGAAACACGGTGTGACCCGAACCGGAGTTGGCCCAAGAGGTGCGATATTGAATTGGACCCAAGAGGTGCGATATTGAATTGGGCCCATATGCCTTAAAAAAGAATTCTCATGTAAGGCCTCCATTGTCACCCCCCATTTGAGCGCTCAATCGAAAACGAGATACAATCCAACAATCTCCAACGTTCATCCACACCACAATTGTGTGCTCCACCTTTGGCTCGTCAAACCCACTTTTGAAGCCAATTCGTGTAGTTGATGCTCCTACTCTACCTTGAGAAGAGCCCATATAATTCGATTATACACATGAACGTTCAGCACCATCTGTCTCGAACCAATTAGAGCCGCCAAACTAGCCCCGTAACCATGGGCTCTGATACCACTTGTTGGGAACGCGGTGTGACCCGAACAGGAGTTGGCCCATGAGGTGCAATATTGAATTGAGCTCATATGCCTTAAAAGAGAATTCTCATGTAAGGTCTAAACCAATCCCAATTATCTACACCACATGATCCCACCTCCTAGCCGGTGTGGAACTAAATTACCAACTCCATTGCCACCCCCCATTTGAGCGCTCAACCGAAAACGAGATACAATCCAACACTAAACCCCTGGTTCGAGAGATTGAAGGACAAATGGGGGAATCAACAGTTCTATGCAATCTCAAATACGAGCGACTACCTAAATTTTGTCATTTTTGTGGGAGAATGGGTCTCTCAGTTCAATCTTGTCCTACTCATGGTGAATACATTGCCAAGATTAGTGATGATTAGACTGATACGGAGAAAAAAGTGATAAAGGATCTTCTAGATTTTAGATTGGATGATTCCATTGTGGTTAATTATTCTAATCGGTTTACTATGAATAAGGCACAGTCTGATACTAGACCAGAGGTAAATCAATACAAAGCTGCCATATCATGATTAGATCCTAACATTCCCAAACTCTCATCTGGATACAGATGCCAATCTCAAAATAACTGATCCACCACCCACTACTCCTCATCTCCAGGAATCTTTCAAAGTTCAACTAATCACTGCCCACCACTCAGCAATAACTGACTCAACTTCTCCCTCTCTTCATAACATGACTTCTATAACCCGTAAAGATTCCAAATCCAGTAAACCAACCACCACCAACCATAAACTGAAATCCTCCCTGTCTTCTAGCCCACCAAATGTTGACTTACCTTTACTTCTTATTCAACCCCATAACTTTAGTTATCTCATAATACTCGAAATGCAGTTAATTTCCAATCCCCACCTCATAATTCTGCACAGGCACAAGTTGACTTTGGTAATCATCCCTACATTTCCACCACCAATGTTTCATCTTATAATGTTACACCTGAACATTATGTCTGCTCAAATACTTCGTCAACCAGTTACTCCAATTCATTTACCCATTTAATTCTTGAAGCCAATGCAAACTCTAAATCTTCTGCTACAGCACCAGCACCTGTTCTTATTACTCCTATACCATCACATACATCATTATCCTTGTCCTATGCAGATCCTTCCAATATTCCTGATTCTAAATCATTTCAGTCCTCATCTAATGATCATAAGCAGCAGCATTCATTGATGAATCCAACTACTAAGTTATTGAAAACTTGGAAGAAACTTAACAGAGTTTCCAATGAATCCAAATCTCCTTCTGCTAAGAGCATTGGTCAGAAAAGAAATTATATCAGAGAGGTATCTGGTAAAGAAGTGGTAACTGATGATAGACCAATGAAGAAGACAGCCAAGGCAATGTACTCTGAGGTGGTGGCGGCTGGCCCTGAACATCCGCATTCTCGATGATTATCTCCTGGAATTGTCGGGGTCTGAGAAGCGACCCGACATTTCATAGCATCCGAGCGTTTCTGTAAAGAATAATTGTTGTGTATTTTATTGATGGGCTACTCAACTACTTATAGGGAGTCTAGCTCCTCTTCATATTATATTTTCCAATGTGGGACTAAATCCCTTATTAGTTCTCAATACTCCCCCTCAAGATGGGCGATAGATATTAATCATTCCCATCTTGTTACATAGCTTCGACAGACTTACTGAACTAAGACCCTTAGTCAGACAGTCTGCCACTTATTCTTCTGCGCGAACATGATCAATCTTTAGTATACCTTGTTCCAGCTTTTTTTTGATGAAGAATCGATCGATCTCGATGTGCTTCGTTCTGTCGTACTGAACTGGATTGTTAGCTATACTTATTGCAGCTTGACTATCGCTCAGAAGACGTAATGGTTCTCCCTTGTCCAGCTTCAACTCTGTCAGCAACGCTTTCACCCACAGCAACTCCGACACTCCTAAAGCAATTGCTCTGTATTCTGCTTCAGCTGTAGATCGTGCTACCACAGACTGTTTCTTGCTTCTCCATGAGACCAAGTTTCCTCCTACAAAGACACAATATCCCGTGGTAGACCTTCTATCGTCTATGCAGCTCGCCCAGTCTGCATCGCAGTATCCCTCAACTTCTATACATCCATTCTTCTTGAACCATAGCCCTTTCCCCGACGTCCCTTTTAGATATCTCAAGATCTGAAGTACTGTATCCATATGACCCGTTCTTGGATCATGCATGTAGCGACTTACTGCACTCGCTGTAAATGAAATATCAGGGCAAGTGTGTCCCAGATAAATCAATCTCCCTACAAGTCGTTGATATCTTTTACGATCAACTGGCTCTCCTGTTTCTGCTCCCAACTTGCACTTCTGGTCAATTGGAGTGAATGTAGCTTTGCATCCCAGCATCCCTGTCTCCTTCAGCAGATCTAGTGTGTATTTTCTCTGTGAGAGAACAATTTCTTGTTCGCCTTCACACACCTCGATACCTAGAAAGTACCTCATCGCTCCTAGATCCTTTACTTCGAACTCCTTCGCGAGTTTTGACTTCAGCTTAGCAATCTCGGCTTCATCATTACCTGTGATTACCATATCATCCACGTATACAACAAGTATAGTGATGTGGCCTCTTGCATGCTGAAGAAAGACCGTATGATCTGTATTTGCTTGATAGTATCCCATGCCTATAACAGCCTTTCTGAATCTGTCAAACCAGGCTCGAGGAGATTGCTTGAGCCCATATAGCAACTTCTTTAGTTTGCACACTTTTCCATGCGACGTCCCTCCGTCTGATTCTGTAGCATAGCACCCTGGTGGGAGTTCCATGTATACTTCTTCTTGTAGGTCCCCATAGAGAAAGGCATTCTTCACATCTAATTGGTATAGCTTCCACCCATAGTTTGCTGCAATGGAGACCAGAGTCCTTACGGTGTTCATTTTCACTACTGGAGTAAACGTTTCATCATAGTCGATGCCATATGATTGTGTATATCCCTTTGCAACCAACCTCGTCTTGTATTGTTCCACCTTTCCTTCTGACGTCTCCTTTACTGTGTACACCCATTTGCATCCCACAGTTTTCTTCCCTTTGGATAATGGAACCAGCTCCCACATCTTATTTTTTTCCAGTGCCCCAAGTTCTTCCATCATCGCAGCTTTCCACCTTGGATCTTTCTTTGCTTCCTGCCAACTTTTGGGCAACGAAGTAGAGTCTAATGATACGATGAAGGCTCGATAATTCGAAGAAATATTAGAATAAGATAGGTAATTGGCAATATCATGTTTATAATTATCAAAACGACTAGGAGCCTTATCCGCATTGATGCGAGAAGATCTCCTTAAGGGAGCAATAGTGGTGGAGAGATCATACCATCAGAGTCAGAGAGATCCGTATCAGAATGAGATTGATTCTGTGCGGGGGCAACATCTTCAAGAGTTGGAGCAGGAGTAGACGAGGGACTTGGTACAGAAGACACAGGGTACGGTACAGGCACGGTACTGGACTTCTGCTGTCTCCTTCTGTAGACTTGGAGCTTCTTTTCCATTGTCTGCTGCTCCCCTTGTTTAACATATGTATCTTCTTCATCTTCTGTATCGGAGTCAATGCTTTCTCCCCCTCGTCCAGTTTTCTACGACCGGGCATGGGACCGATTCGACTACCACAGATAGGCTTAATTTCTCCCCCTCACATCTAACACCCGCTGTGTTAGGTGTGTCAACAAACACCGAACCGTCATCCGAACTATAATATGGTTCTAGTTTTCTGAAGGTAACGTCCATGCTCATAAACATCTTCCGCTCAACTAGGCTCCAACATGCGTATCCCTTCTGAGTTGTCGTGTACCCGACAAAGACACATTTAACCACTCTAGGATCCAGTTTGCCAACTCCTGGCCTATTATCTTGGACAAAATAGACACACACAAATACTTTCGGTGGAACAATGTACGTGGTAGCACCAGTAAGCATCTCCAACGGTGTCTTCCAGTCCAATACCTAAGATGGCATTCTGTTGATGAGATAAGATGCCGTTAACACCGCCTGTTGTCACGCCCCAGAACCAGAATACTGGAGAGCGGGGGCAGACATAGCCAGCTACGTATATGAAATGGATTCCATCTCGCTATACGGTCACGGCTGTCTAGATACATGAGGGTTTATCTACAAGCCAGCAGTCTCTTAAGGTCATGAACAAGCCTATTGTCTCAATTACAAGCAAGTAAGTAAAAGTTACAAGATGTATGATCATTAAATATACAATGATAAGGCGTCCCAAATATTACATATTCAGCTGATCATGAAGCTAGTCGTTATAAAATGTTAGGACTAGCAAGAGTTTAGTCATACATGATCAACCCTAGGATTTGTTAATCATGTTACAGCCCGTAGGCAGACAGTAAGTAAGTGAAATCGAACTAAACAGGTGCTCGTCGGCTAAACGCCTCAAAAGAATATTTTTATAATAGAGTGGGAGAGCCAAAAATAACCTACTCGTTGCCAGGGTTCCGTCTAGTGGCCACCATCTGGCTGGAAAGTCGGTAGATCCTCTGGAGCTGCTCCGAAATCTGGCCACACAAAACCAGCTGGGTCAGATCCCAGAAAGAGCAAGTGCCACAAAGGAAGCTTCACTTAGGAACTAAAACCAGCAATCAGCACAAGATATAAATAAAAGTAAGAACTGAAAATAAAGAAAATACATCAGGATGATATACGACGAGATAACCATGGGACTATTCAGATAACCATTTACAACCCGTAAACCAAAAAAGGACCGGGGTTGTAACCCTTCGTCTGAACAGAACTTGGAATTCTTACCATTTATCGGTAAAATAAATACAAGCATTTTGGTCATGCAGTAGTCTGGAACAGAATCAGGACAAGACAGGACAGGTTAGACTCCATCCAATCATATCATGGCCAAGCAAGAACTACGGCTTGATACTTTAACTAACTAGGGTTGTCACAAGCCTAGTTACTAACAAGATGCAGTGAGATTATTCCATAGCCACAAGCCCTGCAGACCATCCAGGTTACCCGGGTTAAAAGAATTAGAGTTGAATTCAGGTGGGTACATCGTCCAGAAAACGAATGTACCCTTAGGTAGCTTGAAGGGTGCAATACATGACAGTATGCTGGAAATGTGCCCTACTCGACGGCAGGCTACAGATCCCAAGACGTGCCCAGGTAACAGGATTGCCTGTAGCTGGAAAATCTCTTCATGACTAATGTATTAATCTAGTTATTAGCCTTAGTCCATTTTAGTAGGTACTCCTGACCGTGGTACTCAGGAGTCCCTTCCTAGACATGATGTAAGACAGGACTGGATTATTTGTACAAGCACAATCGCCCACGATGTCCGAGAATAATTATACAGGTCATGTCATGTCAGGTAGCCGTCGCAACAGCTGTTCGAGATAATCATGTCAGGTTTATCATATCAAGTGTACTAGTCAGGAGTGCGCCACGACGGGCCACTATCAGGTCATGTCAGGTTTACTTGTCAAGAGTGCACCACTACGGGTCACTATCGTGTCATGCTCAGGTATCATTAAACATATTAAATAAATCCATGATTTTCAAGTTCATGACAAAAGGCGTAAGGATATAAAATGGACGTAAAATATCTAATAAAATATCAATATTTAGGGCTATAGAAGAGCCATGCGGCTAAAGCATATGCGGTCAGGAAAGGGTAAGACTCATGCGGCTCAATTAGAAGAGCGCATGCGGCCAGGGTCACTGGATCCCATACGGCCAAGACAAGGGGGCGCATGCGGCTGGAAGGGAGCAAGAGCGCATGCGGCCAGGGGGACGAGGGCGCATGCGGCTGAGGATGTACATGGCCCCATGCGGCTGAGATCAATCGAATCCATACAGCGCAGGGTTCAAAACCCATGCGGCTGGAATCAATTGGATCCATGCGGCCCGATTAATTGAGTCCATGCGGCTTAGGTCAATCGAGTCCATGTGGCTCAATCAATCGAGTCCATGCGGCTCAATCAATCGAGTCCATGCGGTGCAGGTAGGAGCGGAGCTTATGCGGAAGCGGGGTCACGTGCCTATGCGGCTGCGACTCAAGTGGGGGGGGCTCATGCGGCTAAGATAATTTATGCGGCTCAGAAGAGTACAAGGGCGCATATGCGGCCAAGTGGGGAAAAGTCCATGCGGCTCAGAGAACACTTGCCGCATGAAATGTTCATGCGGTCAAGTCAAGTACTGTTCTTCTTCTCCAATTTCTGAGAAGAAGAACACCATGAGAGCCAAGTCCTCAAGCTCCATAACTCCATCATCCGGAACCCAAATCCGAACTTCCATAGGTCAAAATGGGGTAGAACGAAATTCTCTACAACATGGAACCATCAAAACTAGAAAATAACAAGATTAAGTAGATCAAAACCCAAGAAATCCGAAAATAAAGTAAATGTAGATCTACAAGAATCTAACCATGGAAAGTGAAAATGTCAAGTACTAAAGTGCTTTGGAATGTAGTAAAGAAGAGAATGGAGCAATAAAATTAGAGTTCCTCCATGAAGCAAGTTGCACTTGCCTAGACCCCTCTCTTCTCTCTCTGGTAGGGAAGGAAGTAAATGAGGAAGAAGAAGATGATAAATGAAGAGAGAGAAAGGAGAAGGGGTAATAAATATGAATGGTGGTGGTAGGTAGGAGGTTCATCCATGGGTTTATCATGAACCAACAGCAAATCCCAAACCGAACCAAGCCAACCCAAACCAAGAATAAACCAAGCCCAGGGAGGAAATTAAGCAAGAAAATCATGCAATACAAGAATAAATACGTACACGTATTCCAGAAATACGTAATACGAACCACAGGCATTACACCTGTCCCCATAAGTGTTTCGGAATATTCATAGCCAGCATCATCGTCCGTGCGACCTCCAGCAGGTGTCTGTTCTTCCGTTCGGCCACACCATTTTGTGCCGGTATAGAGGCACAAGAAGTTTGGTGTAGTATGCCATGAGTGGATAAATACTCAGTAACCGTCTTATTTGTATACTCCGTCCCATTGTCAATCTTCTTTCTATTAGTGCCATTATTCTTGATCTTAACTGTACTGTTTCTTTTGACATTCCTAAGGTGACCTTTCAGGAGAAGGGGACATGACGACGACTAGGGACTGGCACATAGCATAAGGGGATGTGGTACTTGGACAGGACTAGACTGGACAAACCATTGGCATCTCTGGTAGCCGACACACCACCGAAAGATACACGACGCAGTGTAGAAGATGAATTGCTACTCCACTACCAGCGTGTCAGTCATTCTTCTTTTAAAGTTATTAGTCGCATGTATCCGTCCTTATACCAAAGGGCTAATAACGAGAAGTTATTTTGTCATGCTTGTGAGTTGGGTAAACATACCAGAAGCACATATGTGAGTTCCGGTAGTAGAATTTCGGCTGCATTTGATATGATACATTCGGACGTATGGGGCCCTTGTCCTACAACCGGTATTAACGGTTTTCGATGGTTCGTCACTTTTATTGATTGTTATACTCGCGTGACATGGGTGTACCTTATGAAGAATAAAAGTGACGTCTTTGAGGCGTTTCGTGACTTTCATCGCTGGGTAAAAACTCAAAGGTGGGACTGCCGGTGGTGGAAGGGTAGAGGGTACTGCCGGTGGGGAAAGGGGGGAGGAAATTTTTTTTTGTTGAGGTTATGGCTCTGATACCATGTAGAGAATAATTGTTGTATATTTTATTGATGGGCTACTCAACTACTTATAGGGAGTCTAGCTCCTCTTTATATTATATTTTCCAATGTGGGACTAAATCCCTTATTAGTTTTCAACAGTTTCTCCAGTCTATGAGGCCGTCATTAATTTTTCTTTCAGAAACAAAATGTACTACAGAAGAAGCTTTGAGAATAACTACGAAGCTTGGATTTGATAATTGTCATGTTGTCCCGGCATCAGGCAGATCAGGAGGGTTGGCTTTATTCGGGAACGAAGATATCAAACTGAACATTTTCTCCGAATCCAAAAATCATATCCATTCAGTAATCCAGGCTCTTCATCCCACTCCAACATATCACATCCTATGTATCTCTGGCTCCCCATGGTTCCAGACAGACATGTTTTTTGGAGAAATCTAGGACATACAACTGATCTCATTTCTGATCCATGGGTTTGCATTGGGGACTTTAACTCGATCCTTAATATATCGGAGAAAAGGGGTGGTTCTGACCTTTCTATCTCTAATTCCCGCCACTACCAAAATAAGTTATATTGGCGACGAGATTAGCGACGTCGGTTAAAAATGTCGCTAATTTTGTTGTATTTAGCGACGACTAAAGAAGACGTCGCTGAACGTCACTATCAGCGATAGTTCGCGACATGCATTATGGTTTGGAAAGCAAACGTCGCGGTTTAGTCGGAGAACGTCGCTGTTTTGTTTTTGGTAGCGACGTTTAGCGACTCCTCCACTAGAATGTCGACAATATATTAGTGGACAGCGACGTTTAGCGACGTCTTTTGCGGATGTCGCTAAATTATTTCATATAGGGCTGCTGGCCGATCGACTTTTTATTATTTTTTCCCAAAATTTTCATTCTCCCGCTCTCCCCAAAATTTTTCTCCCCATACCCATCTCGTCTCCGGCGACACCCTCCCTCCGGCGACCACCCTCCCCTCCGACACTGCTCCAGTCCTCCACCGCCGACCTTTCACCGACGCTGTTCCAGTCCTCCACCGCCAACCCCCCTCGCCCCCTGCCCGGCGACCCCGACCCGACCCTGACCAAGGCAGGTAACCCTAACCCTATCTTTCTTTTCCTGATACGACACAGACATACAGATACGACACACACACACACACACACGCTGACACAGACATGACACACACACACGCTAACACGAAACACACACACGCTGACACATACACACGCTAACACAGATACGACATACACACGCTGACACAGGCACTGACACGAATACGACACACAAAATGCTGACACTGACACGACACACACATTATGTAATGTGTGTGTGTGAATTCTTTGATTGAGAAATTTAGAATTGAAATTAGGTACATGAATTCATTTATAGGAAATTTAGAATTGACATTTTTAGGAAATTTAGATGGACCATATTAAGTCTAGCTTCCTAGTATCGTTAGAAAATTTCCAGAAATTACCCTATTAATAACCAAGTATCATAGCTATTGGACTAGAAATCGTTAGACCACTACTTGAAAGATTTTAAATGGGGATCAGAATACAGTTAAGTGTATGAGAGTGTCCAAGTGAGAGGTGTGTATGTGTATATGTTTGAGTGAAGGATGAGTGAGCTAGTGGGGGTTAATATATAATCTATATAGATAGATACATATATAAAGGTATAGAAATATACAGTTATAAGTGCTAGCTAGGTATCGCCAAGTATTTTATGGCAAGTGCTAGCTAGGTAAGTGCTAGCTTGGACACTCCGAGGTTAAGTTTTCCTTGTAGGCTCACAAGAAACACATGACGACAGAGATATCATTATATCTTATGTTAAGTGTCCGTTTAGCCTGAAATCAAGTGTCCATGTGAGCCATTTTCTGGAAATTAAATTTACTTATGCAAGCATTTTGGGACTATCAGAGTTATACCAAAAAGTCAAACAACTTAGTCTTTTATAGATTTTTTTTGGAAATCTAGTATAACGTTGATAGCCTCAAAAGGCTTGTATAAGTAAAATTTATTTTCAGGAAATTGCTCACAAAGAACACGTGACAACACCTAAGTGTATATCGTAGTACCTAGAGTGTATAGAGTGAGTATTCTAGTAGTATATAAGATGAACGTGTGCATAGTTAGTGTCATGAGTATTTGAAACTGTATCCTAGTATCAAGATATAAGAGAGTATCAATGTAATATTGTGTACCATGGTACATAATATCCACATGATACACAAATACCTAGAGTTAAGGTGATATGTAGGTAAGTGCTAGCTAGGTATCTTAGATACATAGATAAATGTCCATATCAGCCCGAAGTCAAGTGTCCATGTCAGCCCTTCTCTGACAAGTAAATTTACATCTGTAAGTCTTTTGAGGCTGTTAGAGTTCTATAGATTTCAGAAAAATAGGAGAAAAGATAAAGAATGAAAGGAGTAAAAAATCAAAAAATTAACAAAGAAAGAAAAATCCTAGAAAAGAAAAATTATAATATTTGGCCTTTTCTAGTATTTTTCTGAAATCCTGTATAACTCTAACAACCTCAAAAGGCTTGCAAAAGTAAATTTTCTTTGAAAAGAAGGACTGACATTGAACACGTGACGACACTCATTTAATACGCATGGATCTATGCTTCTATTTGGACAATATACTCGAATAATGTGTATATATCTTTGCAGAATTATCTTCAAATGGATATAAATTACTATATGCGCATCGTTCGTGGATGTACAATCGTCATCCTGATGACATGTACGGTGTGCGGAATGAATTTATACAAGGGGTAAAACAGTTCCTGTAGTTCGCCAAGGCATTATCTCAGTACATGGACCGTACCAAAATTAAGTATCCTTGTGCGAGATGTCGCAACTTAAAATATCATCCAGAAGTACACGTAACATATCATTTATACTCGAGAGGTTTCATGCCGAATTACTATCAGTGGACCTCACACGGAGAACTTGTGCCTTTAGCATCGGAGCTAGAGCCTAATTTGGAGCCGTATATGGATGTCCATGACCATGCTGATTACGGTGAAGGGTAGATGAACATGGTTTTTGATGCTGCGGGGCCTAGTTTCGATCCAGACAATCATAATGCAACTGAGGAGACACTGAATGCCGATGCTACAAAGTTCATGGAGTTGCTGGAGAATGCAAGGGCTCCTTTGTATCCTGGTTGTGAGGATCATTCACCATTGGAGGTGGTTACAAGACTGCTGAGCATCAAGTATGATTTTAACATGTCTCAAGAATGATACAATCGAATTATCGAGTTGATTATAGAGATCTTGTCGAAGGGTACAAAGTTACCTACAAACTTCTACTGATCTAAGAGAATGGTGAGATCGTTCTGGATGTGATATGATAAAATTGATGCATGTCGCAACAAATACATGTTGTACTACAAGGACAACAAGGATGAATACGTGTGCAGATTTTGTGGTGCTGATCGATACAAGACAACAAGTTCAAGTAGGACTTCCGGTGCAAGAAAGCCAACTGATTCGATACACTACTTGCCTTTGATGCCACAGTTGCAGAGGTTGTTTATGGTGAAGGAGACTGCCGAGAACATGAGTTGGCACAAGAGGAACAGATCGATGGAGTTTTGGATCATCCATCCGATGGAGAAGCATGTAAGTACTTTGATTGAGAGTATCCAGATTTTGCTTCTGATCCGCGTAATGTAAGATTGGGGCTGTCCTTTGACAATTTTACCCTATTCGGACTTTCGGGTTCCCAATATTCGTGTTGGCCAGTGATTGTCACTCCGTACAACCTACCGTCGTGGATGTGTATGAAGACTCCTTACATGTTCCTAATCGTTGTCATTCCGGGTCCGAACAATCCGAAAAAGAATATCGATGTGTACTTACAGTCGTTGATAGATGAGTTGAATCAGCTGTGGGAAGTAGGTGCCAACACGTATGATGTTTCTAGAAAGCAAAACTTTCAGATGAGGGCCGCACTGATGTGGACCATCAACGACTTGCCGGCCTATGGAATGTTATCGTGATGGAATACTCATGGTCGTCTCTCATGTCCTTATTGCATGGACCGTGTAGTTCCTAAAAATCAAGTTGCGTCCATCAAAGAAGTCATGAAAATCAAATTGTGCATCCTTCAAGTAAACTACGCAGGAGACAGATTGCGCAACAACTCAACTGCGCAGGCTGAACTGCGCACTCTACCAAGTGCGCTAGCTGACGTGGCCTCGTCATCATTATCTCACAGAGAATCAGATCTTCTGACAGCTGACAACCCGAAGAACGAGGAAACTGTTCGTTTATCATGCAGCACAGTGCTCAAGGACAGCTGTACATGCAGCACAATCTACCAGACTCTCTATATCACAATTCAATCGAGCGCAATCTGAAGCCAGCACAATTCATGTAGCACACTCCATCAAGACAACTGACAATATACACGTGGCCTACATGCCATCAATTACTCACCATGTGACAACCGTCTATACACGACCAAGCGCATTTCAATCAAACAATGCCACGCGTCACATACAGGTGGTCCACGATCGAGTAACTGCCTGCGCAGTTCATTGCTTGCGCAATCCAAAGTCTGCGCAATCTATCATGCGGAACTCAAAGTTAGTTATTTCCAGAACTCTATAAATATAGTTTCAAGTCTTCATTATCACACACATTCAAGTCATCACCAGAGATCAGAAGTTCTTGCCAAAGTGCTGCTGCATTCTTCAGAGGCTACCATCTTCAAAGTTCACATCGTCCAAGGGATAAAATGATCATTTTCAGATCGGATTCCTACAGTTGTACTTTTCCAGAATTCTTGTAATCTTCTTACAAAGTTTATGAAATAAAGATCAACTTTTGTTTTTGCAAACAAAATGGCGACTCTGCTGGGGACGACTTTCTCCTCCGATGAGAAAGTGACAACTCAATGTGACGTTGCGTCTATTGGAAAGACGCAGAAGACGCTGGTTGTAAATGTCAACCAGACGGCCTACGAGGCGATGATCAACTCCAGGACCACCTCTCGCACTGCAACAACTTCTGCGACGAGCAAAATTCACCCAGTGTGGGTCCCCAAGACTGTTGCGCAGTCTACTGCCTCTGCTGCTCAGCCTGCTGCGCAGTCTACTGTCTCTGCTGCTGCCTCTGCTGTGCAGTCTGCTGCTACTGCCCATGCGCAGTATGCTGCTCCCCTTGCCAGTGCACAAACCACTTCCTATGCTTCTCTGTCAAAGTACAAAACTCCTCTTCCCCTGGCGCAGTTGGCTGTAACTCTTCCTGTACAATCCACCACTCCAGCAACCAGAGTGCAACTCAAGCACTCTGGCATCAAGACTTCTCCTGCGCAAGCTGCTGTGACTGTGGCCAGAAGACCTTCTATCAAAGCTCCTCATGCCCAACCTGCCAGTGCGCCAACAGCCACTTCAATCCCTGCGCAAACTGCGCCAGCGCAGTCTAAGAGGGATAGCCTTTTGGCTAATCTCCCTTCTTCTCACAGCAAGGGAAAAAAAAACCCTGCTCCTCTTTCCAAGCACCCTGTTGCTCCAGCGCAATCCACTGGGGGTAGTCTGTTGACTATTCCTCCTCCTCCTCATAACAAAGCAAAATGTCTGTTGATCTTTTCTCAAACTTCCTCGTCCTACGACTTGGAAGACAACAGAGGGAAACGCTCTTTAGCTAATCCTTTTTTACAAAACAAAAGAAAAGGTCCTTTGGCCTTTTCTCAGTCTTCCTCGGTTTTTATCGTAGAAGATCAATCTGAACGTGCCTCGACACCAGTCAGTACAAGAACTCTTTCAAATAAGAGTTCTTCTCCCCTCCTTGCCAAAGGGAAGTGTACTGATCAAAGAGGTATTCTACCTACCCAGTAGCAGAATTCCAAGATCTTCCAACTCTCAAGATATCCCGCTCCAAACAGGAAAAATTATTGGTGTCTCAGACAGAAACCCCTGGGGGTGAGTTTGCTGACCTAAGAACTTATCTCAGTAGGTCAACTTCGGCGAAACAAAAACAGCCAATGCCGAAGACCAACCAGCATCAGAGGCAAACTTCCAAGATCAAAAATCCTGACACCTATGCTAATGAAATGAGTACTTCCCTGTACACTCAAGGGACAAAACATTTGAAGAACCGGAACCATGTTCCGAATGTTGTCAAAGAATATGTCCCTCAGACTTCTTGTCGTCATGTTATTGTTCCTGATCTCCGAGAACACCTTAAGCAAAAATGGGACAATATCTCAATACCTCCAGTGCAACCACTTGGACACCATTATAATCACAAGTTGTCATCAAGTGCTGTTGTCAAACAACAAAACGATCTGTCTTCGATCGTCTGAACTTTACAAACTCTGAACCTATATCAGAAGATGAAGACGAAGTTTTGTATGCTTCCGTCAACATGACTTTCCGAGACATTGGGGGTAGAAAGTGCTCCAAGCATGGCAAGCCTCGTAAGCCAAGCTAGCGGGATTTGGATCTACTCCAAGAATCTTCTGATGGAGTATTCCAACATACCAGATCCCGAAGTCGAGATACAACCGGTCAAAGGAATCTTCAAGATCCTTCTGGTCATCTTTCTCTTTGTCACTCAGGAGATGATTCTTTCTCTGACTATGATGCATACAGTAAAAGTTCGGAACAGACAGTGTCCTCCACTGTACCTAGAGAAGTGATAGCTTATGTTGTCACTGAAGACCCAGATGCTTCTAGTTCGGATAGTCAAGAACAACGGATAGCTGCGCTAGAAGGCAAACTGAAGACCATGGCCGAAATGGTTGCAAGTATGCATTCTATCATCATGGCCCAACATACAGTACCACCGACTGTACCTACTGCAAATCCTGAAATCATAGCATCGTCGGTGCCTGTCAATGCAGCGTTGGGGGTAGCATCTCCTCAAGTACCCCTTGTACCAATTCAACCTACACCCAGTCAGTCAGGTGCTGGGGGTAGTACTTACCATGCTGTTCCTCCCCCTAACACTCTGATTCAGCATGCTCCTTCTGCATCAGTGGAGGATGCCAATGAAGCTGTCAAACTCCTGCGCACTCGGTTCGAGGCCTTCAAAGAGAAAGACAACTTACAGAGGCTGGGGATCAAACAACCCTACCCAGTTGAATGGAAGGAAGTCCCATTTCCTCCAAAATACAAAATACCAACAATCTCGCTGTTTGATGGCAGCACTTCTCCTAGCCAGTTTATTAACCACTTTGAGGTAATGACTGTCCAACTTCAGCCAAATGACGCTCTTCTTACCAGGGTATTCGTCGGCTGTTTAGCCGGCGTAGCATACGATTGGTACAGAAGCTTGCCCGATGGCTGTATCACTTCTTTCTCAGGTCTAAAACAAATCTTTTTGGAACGATTCTATGAGGGGATCAATGACATAACTATGTCAGCCCTTAATAAAATCAAACAAAGGCATAATGAAATCGCTGAGAGTTTCATTGAAAGGTTCCGCCGAGAAGCTTTAAAAATGCCTCCTAGAACTTCGACCGTTGTGACTATAGACACCTGCAAGGCAAATCTTTTGCCTATTATCAGCATGTGGACGGGATCAACTCAGTTCCAAGATTGGCCATCCTTCATTGTCAACGCTAAAGCAGCTGAAGTTAGTGCTGACAAATTCAAGCAGCTAGGGGTACACATGGCTAACCCCGACCGGGATGAACACCAGACATCGGGTGGTGGTAATCGCCAGAATAACCGCAAGGGAAAAGAAACTTTGAACATCAACTTAAAGAACAAAGAATCTCTGGCGGTCAACGTAGCACCACCTACGTCCACTTCTACTCCTTCTGTACCTCCACCAAGGGAACCTCCTCCGAAAGTAGAGTACTCTTTTGACGAGAATGACACCGTGAGCATCTTTGATTGCTTGATCAAAAGCAATAAGCTCCAACTCCCAGACCCGAAGAAGCCTGATGAGGTCGGTAAGACTGATCATCCCAAGTATTGTGTCTATCACAGGTTCATTGGGCATCCCACTCGAGCATGTTATATGCTCAAAAGCAAAATTCAGGAGCTAGTCAACGCTGGTGTTGTCACTCTACAGCAAGACGAGAAGACTGTTACCGCTAATATGGTCTCAGTTCAATTCAGTGACTTTCCTCCACAGATGGTACAACACGGTGTCATCCCTATACCCAAATCTACTCTTGAGATCGAGAATCTCCCTCCTCCACAAAGTGAAGGTCTCGTCCCCTTGTCTCTTGACAATGGTGAGATTATCTGGATTCATCCAGATCTTGCTTCGGAGTTTGAAGTTTCCTCTTCCTCCAAAAAGAAAGAACGCTCCAAGGACAAGACAAAGACTTGCAATATGGTGTCTTTTGACCCCATAGTTGACAAAAAAATCCTGCTGGGCACCAGATCAGGGAAAGCCTATCTAAAGGATTATCCCGAAACTCAGGAGAATCCTGCTTCTTCTTCTGAGCCCGCTCCAGTGCAACCTGTTTCCACAGAGGATATTCCTGCTGCCTCCTTACCGGTTGTAGAGTCCACTCTTCCCAAGCCGACGGTAGCCGACAAAGGCAAACAATAAGTCCGCTTCGACAAACCTTTGAAGAAGTCATCTCCTTCTGGACTTGGAAAGCCTTACAACTTTGATATCTTGGCTCAACTAGCCAATGCACTGGCCCGACTGTCAATCTTCGAGCTCTTGCGCCTTTCTAAAGAGACTCGGAAAACTCTGAGTGAGGTTCTCATGCAGGCAGAAACTTGTCTAGCCCTTCTAAAGAAGCCGAAAGCAGAGCCAGTCTCTTGCTTCCATTGTCATAGTGTGTTGGAGTTAATTCCAAACATAACTTTCACACAGGATGACACGCTGATGGAAGACAATAGGCACGACCGTCCTCTATACTATACAGGATATGTTGACTCGATGAAAGTCGATCGTATTCTGATAGATCCAGGGTCTGCTCTCAGCATCATGCCGAAGACAATGTTAGATGCATTGAAGATCCCAGTGCATAGTCTTTCCAGTACAATTACCACCATCCTTGGGTTCAATCAAAGAAGAAGTGAACCTCTGGACAAGATTCGCCTAAAACTCCAAATAGGCAATCTCCGCACAAAGGTGACCTTCTACATCATTGACAACCATGGTTGTTCTTACAATGCTCTGTTGGGGAGACCATTCCTGCATGAGCATAATATTGTTCCTTCGACTCTCCATCAATGTTTCAAATATGTCGATGACAATGGAGAGGTTTAAAAGGAGGTTGCTGATCTCTATCCTTTCAAAGGTGTCGAGGCATACTGTAACGATGCTCGTATGTACAAGGATGAGTTCATGAAAGTAGTATTGTCTCTGGACACTGAAGAAGAGCAAGAAGCAGTGCCTAATGACACCCTCATCATACCCGTCAAAGGGCGTGTTTCTCGTCCTCAGTCCTCCAAACCATTGGTTATTCACTTGCCAGTCCAGAAGCAACCAACTGATGATGGTCAAGATCAAAGAGAGCTCACCTCTTCTGAGCCACTTGTTATAGATTTACGTCGTAACAAGGAAAAAAGGCAGCTCACCTCTTCTGAGCCACTTGTTATTAATTTATCTCATAACAAGGATAAAAGGGAGCTCACCTCCTCTGAGCCGCTTGTTATTGACCTCCATCGTAACAAGTCCAATCCTCCTCCACGTTCTTTTTCTCCCCCTCTTGTAATCAATCTGACCAAGCCTGCTAAGGCTAAAGGTCTTGCTGTAAATACAGATGTACAAATCAATGAAAAAGCATCTACTTTCTAGTATACTGATGTCATATATCATGCTAAGTGCTATTTGGATATGTTAGATAGCTTTCAGTCATTTACAATGGGAGTTGTACATTCTCTTCAAACAGAAGTCTTACTCGAACATCCAAATGATTCATATCGTATTGTTCCCGCTCGAAAGAAAGGCGAGAGTCCAATACTTTTTAGTAAAGGACCAGAACAGCAGCTCAACTATACGGATGATAGCAAAAGTAACGACACGGGGCATCTTCAACTCCGTCGTTACAGTCAACAATCAAAAGACATCATCCGAAAGATGGGTTATGACTTCAAGAATGGTCTCAACTACAGTAAAGGTAGAAGAACTCCTATCCGTACAACTGTTCCGAAAGGAAAGTCAGAGATGTACTATAGCAGGACCAAAAGAGGTCTCGGATATTCTTCACCTCCGGTATTATCCCCAGCAGGCTCTGAATCCGATAGCGAAGAGCGCTCTAACTCTTCTAATTCCAGATCATGGGATTCTGACACTAGCATTGGTCAAGTTCATCGGCTGATCGTATCTTCCAACATGGTCTCCATCGAACTTCCAGAAGGCTATGACAAAGATATTGAAGAAAATCCTGAAACAGATCCTTGGGCTCAATGAATGGATACCCAATGGGAACTCCGATTCGAACAAAGAGAACCTCCTACTGAAGATCAATTAGTTCAAATTGATGTAGGAGAGAGCGGGTCACCTCGTCCAATATTCATCAGCAAGAACCTCCCAGAGGCAGATAAACAAGAATTAATTCTTCTTATTCAAGAATATATTGATGTCTTTGCCTGGAGCTATAAAGACATGCCAGGTCTAGATCCCAAAGTTGCTACTCACAAATTGAATATCCTGCCTAATACAAAACCGGTCAAATAGCAACAATGGCGCTTCAAGCCAGAAATAATGGATGCAATCGACGATGAAGTCAAGAAGCTCATCGCTTGTGGCTTTATTCGGAAAGAGCAGCATTCTAATTGGGTAGCCAATGTCGTCCCAGTTCTAAAGAAAATCGGAATAGTTTGAGTCTGTATCGACTTTCGGGATCTTAATGAAGCATGTCCAAAAGATGAATTTCCTCTCCCTATCACGGACGTCATGATTGACAACACATGTGGGTTCGAGCGAATATCTTTCATGGACGGATTCTCCGGATACAATCAAATTCGGATGAATCCTGAAGATGAAAAACATACCTCTTTCCGCACTCCTTGTGGAGTCTACTGCTATACCGTAATGCCATTTGGTCTCAAGAATGCTGGTGCAACTTACCAACGAGCCATGAGTACCATCTTTCGAGATCATCTGCGCAAGACTGTCGAATGCTACGTCGATGATATTGCTGTCAAAAGTCGTCTAAAGGAAGATCACATCCAAGACTTGAGAACTATCTTCAACCTCATGTGTCAACATCAACTCAAAATGAATCCCACCAAGTCATTCTTGGGTGTCTCTAGTGGCAAATTTCTCGGCTTCGTTATTACCTCTAAGGGTATACACGTGGATCCCGAGAAGATCAAAGCCATTCAAGAGATGCATCCTCCACGCAACCTAAAAGAGCTACGAGGATTCCAAGGTCGACTTCCGTACATCAGGAGATTTATTTTGAATCTGTCTGGACGCTGCAGACCATTTACTCAGCTAATGAAGAAGGGTGTATCTTTCATTTGGACTGAAGAATGTCAATGAGCATTTGACGACATAAAATAATATCTCATGAATCTACCAGTCTTGGTGCCACCAATCTCGGGCATACCATTCTTAATGTATGTCCGTGCTATGGATCATTCATTGGGTACTTTACTTGCCCAAAAGAACAAAGAAGGCCATGAACAATCCATCTACTATCTCAGTCGTACTATGATTGGTGCCGAACACCGTTATAGTCCGGTCGAAAAAGAATGCCTAGCTCTTATGTTTGCTGTTCAAAAGACGAGGCATTACATCATTAGCCAAACTATTCATGTCATATCCCGAGTTAATCCTCTTCGGGTACTAATGAAGAAGCCTAGCACACTCAATTCTCGGCTGGCTATATGGGCCATTCTGCTAGCCTAATATGACATGGTATATGTTCCTCAAAAGTTTGTCAAAGGTCAAGCACTGGCGAATTTCTTAGCAGCTCATCCTGTTCCAGAGACATCCAAACTGTATAATGAAATTCCAGACGAGACATTGGAATCAAATATGATCTCCGAAAAATTTCCTACTTGGCGTCTATTCTTTGACGGTGCATCCAGGGTTGGACCCAATGGTGCCATTGTTGCAAGAGTTGGAGTTGTCCTTGTTTCTCCAGACGGATCAGCAATTCAAATAGCCTATTCCTTAGATGAACCTTGCTCCAATAACGTGGCAGAATATAATGCTCTACTCATTGGTCTTCAGCTAGCTAAACAACTGGATGTCGAATATCTTGAAGTTTATGGTGACTCCAAGCTGGTTGTTAACCAGGTTAGAGGAACCTATGAAGTTCGCCATCAAGATCTAGTGCCTTACTATGAAGCGACAATCAACATGGCTACATCATTCAAAGCCTTCTTCATCGAATATGTCCGTCGAGCTTGCAATACTGAAGCCGATGCTTTAGCTAATCTTGCAGCAGTCTTAGCCATCCCTATCAAAAGACAGCAGGTGGTAGTTGTCTCTAATCGAGAATTGTTCTGCGTCGAAAACAATCGTAATATTGAGTTCAGTAATCTTACTGAAGCCGATGTTACCAGTGAAGATTGGAGAGCTCCTTTCATCGATTTCGTAGTTCATGACATACTTTCTGAAGATCCCAAGGAAGCTACGAGTATTCGTCGACGATCTCTGCGATTCTACTACAATCAAACTACCAAGACTCTCTATCGGCGGACTTATGATGGTCTACTCTTGCGCTGTCTTGCTGGTGATGAAGCAAAGCAAGTATTGCGTGAAGCTCACGACGATGTCTGCGGAGCACATCAACCCGGTCCTAAGCTACAGGATCGTATCCGACGCATGGGTTACTACTGGCCCTCTATGGTATCTGATGCTATCGAATATGCAAGGAAATGTCAAGCTTGTCAAATCCACGCAGATTTTATTTATCAACCATCAGAATTCCTGCACCCGACTGCTGCTTCCTGGCCTTTTGAAGCTTGGGGCATGGACATTATAGGTCCCATCAATCCTCCTTCTTCTAGGGGACATCGGTTCATACTTGTAATAACCGATTATTTCTCCAAATGGGCTGAAGCTATACTATTGGCCGAAGTCAAGACCAGTAGCGTCATCAACTTCGTCAAACACCATATCATCTATAGATTTGGTGTACCTCGATGAATCATCCATGACAACGGACCTCAGTTCATCAGCCAAAAGTTCACAAGGTTCTGTGACGATCATCGGATTGACAATGTTGCTTCGACAGCCTACAATCCTGCTGCTAATGGCTTAACTGAAGCTTTCAACAAGACTGTCATCAAGCTCCTCAAAAAGTTTGTATCTACTAACAAACAAAACTGGAGTGAAAAGCTTGGGGAATGTCTATGGGCCTACCGTACTACGGTCCGCAACCCTACAGGCTGTACACCCTTCTCTTTGGTGTATGGCTGTGAAGCAGTTCTACCCTTAGAACTTCAAATTCCGTCTCTGAGGATCGCTATCGCCAATAAACTTACTACAGAGAACAACGATCTTCTCCGACTTCAAGAATTAGAAGCGCTCGATGAGAAGCGATTAATGGCTCAACAGCATATTGAGTTATACCAAGCCCGCATCTCCAAGACTTTCAACCACAAAGTCAAGGTCAGAGCCTTTCAGAAAGAAGAGCTTGTTTTAACAGTCAGGCGTCCCATGACTATGACTTACATGAACAAGGGCAAGTTTGATGCAAAGTGGGAAGGGCCATATATCGTGAGCAAAGTCTTCTCAAATGGAGCCTATCAACTCACTGAGCTAGACGGTCGAGTTGCAATGATGCCCATCAATGGCAAGTTCCTCAAAAAATATTTTGTATAAATGTAAAAGACATTGCTTGTAATCATCAGACAAGTTCATAAATAAAATTCAATTTTATTTCATCATGAATGATAGTACATAATATCAAAGAAGGTAACTATCATCATTCTTCTCAAAATTGGGACGCGGGCCACTGCCGTCTTTATCGAAGACATAGTCGGCAAAAGAGCCGAGAACATTCTTGCCCGAACCCACCAGGAACTTGCAAGCAGCCATCCTCATGGCTTCTTCTTCTTCAGTCTTCCCTGGTTCAAGAAGGAAATCCAAGATGTTCATTGGCGGCTTGGATGCAGACGAACCTTCGTCCGTTGCTATCTGCTTTGGCTGGACCGGCTCGACTGGACGTTCTTCAGTACCCGCTTCAACCTTCTGGGCAATTTCAGCATTCTTGGATGCATCTCCAGACGACATCTTTGTGTTGACAAGTGAAAGTGATCATTCCATCTGATTTTCTGTTCTATTTATAGACAGATATTCGTACGACAACGAAACGACACGTTCATCTGACGGTTCGTCCGTTCATTACATTCATCTGACGATTCGTCCGTTCATTACATTCATCTGACGGTTCGTCCGTTTATTCTATTCATCTGACGGTTCGTCCGTTCATTAAATTCATCTGACGGTTCATCCGTTCATTAAATTCATCTGACGGTTCACCCGTTCGTCATATTCATCTGACGGTTAACCCGTTCACACATCCATCAGACGGTTCACCCGTTCGTCACATTCATCTGACGGTTCACCCGTTCATTCAATTTATTTGACGGTCCATCCATTCATCCTGACGATTCATTTCGTTCATTCATTTCGTTCACACATTTTGACGATTTATTTTTCATTCATCCATTCCTTCACATCAGCAACTTATCATCTTTGATTAAGTTGTCTACTAAAATAATGATATTCAACAAATTATATTCTGCCATGTCCACATTACCTCTGAGAAGATATAATGAATATAATTATTTTCCAAAATCAAGAATTATATCTTGTCCTGCACCTCTGAATATATTTTCTATCGCTATTATTTATATCTGAATAAGATATACAATAAATAATAGATCCACAAAAAAATGTCTTTTTATTGATCAAAATTGGAAGACATTACAAAATTACATATCACAAAAATTGAAGATACAAAAAGTCTTTCTCATTCTGCTGGTGGAGTCATCAAGCTAGTCATCTGCTGCTTTAAAGTTTACAGTCGCTCCTCACGAGAGTTCATCACTCGCCTCCTAACTTCCTCCATCCCAGACTTATCGTCAAAAGACGACATGGTTACTAATTTGTGAGAGATTTTTGCTTGATGAGTTGCGACATACTCATCTCTTTCCTGAGTCAGAGCGTTCAGTTGTTGAACTGCAGCCTGGTGTTGTGTGGCCTCATCCTCCAGAGCAAGCTGAACAAGTCTCAGCTCTTCTTGAAGACGGGCAGATTCTGCTTGTAGCTCAGCAACTTTCCTCTCCTTCTCTTCAGCAACAGATGCTATTGTTTCCACTTGGAAATTATACTCAGCAGACTTAGTAGAGAAAGTATCCAAGAGAAATTGGAGATCAACTTTCGCCACTACAACCTCTTGTGACATCTTCTCAAATTCAGCCTGTACCAAAGGCTCCACCTCCCCCCTATTAAGCTCTTTGTAAATCTTAACCGATGCCTCCAGCTCATCTAGTACATGTTCAAGAAAAATGGCTTGAGCTTCGTCACCTTGACTGCGGATGGCATTGATCAGATAGGAGGTTGGACCTCTAACTGTTGAGAAACCAGCATCTTTTTTTTCTATCATCCTATCCACTAAGGGTCCCAACGAAGTAAAGAAAAGGTTGGTGAAGGAGCTTATGATAAAATGGTTAGTAGCCAGAGCACCAGGTGTAGCGGCTACTCCCGTTGACGACGAAGCAGCCGGTGCTTGGGATAGACGTGCAGCTTTTTGCATCTGAATGGAGGGCTCTCTGGATAGAGGAGCCATCGTAGAGCTAGCTGCCCCTCCCGGATGTTCTTCTGCAAAATCAAATGAACCTTATCATTTTGGTTTCATTTGCAACTAATCGAAAAAGATCAAAAGTAAAGGCAATTTTACCTTGGCTTGCCCCAGCGACAAGTCTGTCATCTGTTGGCACAGTTTCCAATCTAGCAGAAGTAGCCTCAGACATTACTGCCTGGCTACTTCCTGCCTCGGAGCCACCCGAAAAATGTCAGCTACCACTAGCTATAGCCGTTATTGGCACTATGTCTGTGCATGCGGGAGGAACTGGGGAAGATTCAAGTTCTATATGGATAAAAATGTAGATGTCAGCTATTTGAATCTATGAAAAGAAGGTTGATAAAATCATTTAATACCTTTGGGATCAGCAGGAGTAGTTTCAGCAGGTGCTACTTCTTCACCCGTATTCTTTTCTGGAGACACGTGCACCTCAACATCTTCTTCAGGATTCAGCGTGTCATCAACAGCTTCCGAGAATACATGGATATTAGCGTCCTCTTCTGGCTTTAAAGTATCATCAACAACTTATGTTGATGTATCTTCACTGTCCTCTGGCGTTTCTTCGCTGTCAGTTGCGACGATCGGATCTACATCATCCTATAGGCCGAAGTCACAATCATTCAATGCATCAATCATTAAACGATCTTCTTCTTCACGGAGTGTTCCTGGTGTAGCAGGAAGCTGTATGGTTTCCACTGCGAGTGAAGGAGATCGCAAAGCTTCATTCTCTCTCTCCATAAAGTCTTTCCTGGGCTCTACAGCCTCATCTCTCTATTCTGGACTAGGAGTTTCCTGCCTGGGTTCAGGGGCAGGAGTAGGAGATGACATTGTAACTCCGGCAATAGCACTAGCTACGACCGATGACATAGGTTGAGGAGTGACTACCTTCTTTCTCCGGCAGACTATCTTCTTTCTATGTAGAGGTCTCTCTGGACTCTCTACATCTATAGCATTGTCATGCCTTTGGATAGAGGTCGGGGTCGCCGCCTCTTCTCTTTGAGTTGATTCGGCCTGCTGCCGAGATTATGATCGGGTCGTGACCCTTTCTGATGGTTCCAAAACAAGTTTCTTCTTCGCAACTGGAGAAGAAGGTTCTTCTCTCCTTCTCTTCCTCTCCTTGGCAGAAGATTTGACAACTTTCAAAGAGATGCGCAATGGTTCGTTGATCTCTTCCGGGAAGTTGGCTTCCCTTGAAGCTTCCAACGGCGCATCGGCCGGTTCACGCTCTTCTTCGTTGCCAGGAGCCACCACAACAGTTGTTCCCTTCTTTAATCTGGTCGCTGTCGCGAAGCTATCGGCAAGACTGAAATTCTCAGCAAAGGTGTTCGCCGATGTGTAGAAGATTGAATATGTGTATAGCATCCGCGGGCCATGGTCGCTCTTCGTCGGTATCGAAAACATTATTCTTGTGTCTCGAGCGTTATAATAAGCCCAAGCTCGGGCGCCATCGATCAAATAACCTTGTCCTTGCAGGCACGTTATGGCGTTACCCACGTGGAACTGGTCATAGCCAAATTAACGGACAAAGCGGCTGGAAAGATATGGTTCTAAGTAACATTCATCTTCAAATCTGTAAACCAAGTGCGATGGCCTAATCGTCCTCAGCCAATCAAATGCTGCACGACCCAAAGGCTGCCTCCCAAGATCAACCAGATTTGTAGACATATATTCATAGCCAGTTGGAGGGGGAACACAGTAGAAATTCCACCTTTCCCGAGATTCAGGGCTCGTCTGCAATCTCTTAGACTGGTATATATCCATTTGCTCCTTGAGAATCTCTGCAAGAAGCTTCCGCTGACTGTCCCTATATCGGGGTTCATCAATGAAGGATGGTGCAGAAGCAACCATCCGAACAAATAAGTGTAGGGAAGCTCCAGCCGAGGCAAGTTCCCTTTCTCTCCTTTCCCCTTGAGCATTGAATCAACAAAAAGACGAAGACCCGCGTTCACTCTGCAGGTCATCGCCGATAGCAGATCCATCTGATAGCCAAAGACTAAACGGACGGCAGCAAAGAGCACACCGCGATGGAAGCGATCTACGGCGCTCGCTCCAGGTACGATGAAGCATCGGAGCCAATATGTGAGGAAACCCGCCAGCTGGGCTTCCTTTGACATGGGCCTATAGCCCATTCTCATAAAACTTTTAATAAAATCTCCTGTCTTGAAAGGAGGATATTGAAGTTCATCATCAACCTTGATGTCCATTTCCTTGTTTTTCTCCATCAATCCTATCACCTCACTATGGCTGAGTGGTTTGAAGAAGGTAGGGTTGCACGTATCGTGATCCTTAGTCTTCTTCTCGATGATGTGGTTGAGGAAGAGATAGGGCAACCACTTTGACGAGTAGCAAGTGTCGGACGAACCACACTTGTAATACATGGAGCAAATCTTATAGTGGCACAACAGTTCTTCAAAAACGGCCACCATCTGAGTATTCTCTCGACGAAGTCGGTCCAACTCGTCATTTGTTGGAACAAATTCTTCATAGGGGAAGTCTCCCATTGGTAAGCTCGAGATATATTTCATCTCATGAAGAGCTAGTCCAATCTCTCCACAGGGTGTCATGAAAGTCCCTGTCCTAAAATTGTACCTCTCCGCCAAAGCAAAAAACAGATGAGGGTTGGGGTAGAATCCATATACGGTAGAGTATACCGCCTGATACAGCTCAATCTCTTTGAGCTTCTCTTCGAACTGAACCAATATCCAATTGGTTATGCAGTTCCATCTTTTGTTATCTGGGTTCACCAGACCTGTCAATCGGATGTCCTGATCCGGATATCTTCCCTCAACCTTTGCAAATTCATTTGCAAAGATCGGTGTTCTAACTGGCAGCAGCAGGGAGGAGTTCTCCGGTGGGATGCAGCCAGGCTTCAATCCTCTGAGCAAGGAGCTGTGATGCTCAGAGGAGCTATAGAACATATCCTTGCTATTCGGTCCTTTCTTCACACAAATATTTCATGTTCTGGCTTGCTGGAGAGGAGTAATATCCCAGTCCATCCTCCTGGGATAACTCGTATGAGCATAGCAAGATAAAGAGAGGCATCTGGCAATGTCTGGTAACAGTATTCTTTTCTCGCCTCTCTGAAAGAGTCTCTGCTCAACACAAGGTCTCGGCTGAGAACTCTTATCAATAGCCTCACCAAATAGAAACAGGGGTTTCTTATGAGTAATGGCATCGGTAGTCTGCAGAGGCTGCCCATTCATCAGACTCAATAAAGTTTCATTGTCTTGTGCTACTAAGATGGCCTGTCGGGAAGATGGCAGGGCATACTGAGGAAATATCACGTGGGACAGATCCTCCTTAAATTCCGGCTCAGCTAAAGTCCCTGCGAAGACTTCATAATTCGGGTCTTCCCTGAGGTTGACTGCATCAAACAAAAAGACAGAATTCAGTACATGCAAAATCAAAAGAGTCTGTTCAAAAATCAACAAATTGTGCAAGCATCAGATTACGCTATATGTATGGCATTAGATTGCGCTAATGCAGTCTACATGCACAAAGTATCCAGCTGAGCTAACTCATCCACTTGCGCAATTCATCAGATTACGCTGAACAACTTGTGCAAAGCATCAGTTTACGTTGGACAGCCTTACACAAATCAGCAGATTGCGCTGAACATTTGCCAGCGCTTTCCACCGATTGCGCAAGAAAATAGTTTTCATAAAAATGAAAACTATTGAGTTTATGCAACCAAAACCCTAAACATGGCGGCATAATTCAACCAAATCTCTAAAAAGAGAAAGGTTCGAAGGTTCGACAATGTCAAAGAACCCTAAAAGGGTTTTTGATCGAGTTTACTACCTTGCAGTGCAGGATAACCGATTTTGTGACGAGAAATGTGAGGCACAGCCCTAGTCGAAGACTCAGCGGGGGCTTTGCCCTTCTCGACGACGGAGCATTTCGGAGCCATTGGTGTCGACGAAGAAGACGGAGAAGGGTCGGAGTTGGCTCAGGAGTTTTCTCTCTCAAACGTTTGGAAGCAAGTAAAGAATAACAGAAAGAACAAAGAGAACTATTTATAGTTTTTCGAAAGTAAATAGACGCCTCAGATTGCGCCGAAGAAATATGAACTAATTCCTCTAATTGCGCAGACAGGGCATTACTTGCGCAACTTGATTTTATAATCAAAATTCAAAGTATTTCGAAGCTTTGAATATTTTCAAACTTCGAAAACTTTGAAGGGGGTCTTGTAGGTCCTAAAAATCAAGTTGCACCCATCAAAGAAGTCATGAAAATCAAATTGTGCATCCTTCAAGTAAACTGCGCAGGAGACAGATTGCGCAATAACTCAACTGCGCAGGAGACAGATTGCGCAATAACTCTACCAAGTGCGCTAGCTGACGTGGCCTCGTCATCATTATCTGACAGCTGACAGCCCGAAGAACGAGGAAACTGTTCGTTTATCGTACAGCACAGTGCTCGAGGACAGCTGTACATGCAGCGTAATCTACCAGACTCTCTACAGCGCAATTCAATCGAGCGTAATCTGAAGCCAGCGCAATTCATGTGGCGCACTCCATCAAGACAACTGACAATGTACACGTGGTCTACATGCCATCAATTACTCACCATGTGGCAATCGTCTGTACACGACCAAGCGTATTTCAATCAAACAATGCTACGCGTCACATACAGGTGGTCCACGATCGAGTAACTGCCTGCGCAGTTCATTGCTTGCGCAATCCAAAGTCTGCACAATCCATCCTGCGCAACTCAAAGTTAGTTATTTCCAGAACTCTATAAATAGAGTTTCAAGTCTTTATTATCACACACATTCAAGTCATCACCAGAGATCAGGAGTTCTTGCCAAAGTACTGCTGTATTCTTCAGAGGCTACCGTCTTCAAAGTTCACATCGTCCAAGGGATAAAGCGATCATCTTCAAATCGGATTCCTACAGTTGTACTTTCCCAGAATTCTTGTAATCTTCTTACAAAGTTTATAAAATAAAGATCAACTTTTGTTTTTGCAAACAGACCGCACAATGGCTTTCCGTTTGAAATACGGAGGAAAATTGTACTTCTTCGATTGTCATCGACAGTTCCAGCAGAAGGATCATCCGTTCCGGAGGAACATGAATTCTTTTCGTGTCGACGTTGTGGAAAAGGCTAATCCACCACCAAGGTAGACCAGCGACACGATATGGGAGGAGATCAAAGATTTCCAAGTGCTATCGAAAAGTCTACAAAGGGATACAAGTGTGATGAATTTGGTCACACTCATAATTGGACAAAAAAAAGTATATTTTGGGACCTGCCATATTGGAGCACCAATCTGCTCAAACATAGTCTTGTTGTCATGCATATCGAGAAGAATGTGTTTGACAACATAATTAATATTGTGATGGACGTAAAGGAAAAGACGAAAGACAATCCCAAGGCTAGGTTGGACTTGGAAGATATATGCAGACGTTCTGTGTTGCATTTGATAAAGAAAGGCAATGGGAAGTATAAACAGCCTAAGACAATTTTCTTACTGGACATAGAGGATAAAGGGAGACTTTGTAGGTGGATTCAGGGCCTAAATTTTTTTGACAGGTACATGTTGAATTTAAGAAGATGCGTAGACCCGAAAGAGAATAAACTGACGGGTATGAAGAGCCATGACTGTCACGTATTTATGGAGAGGTTAATTCCGATCGTATTTCGGAAATTATTACCGCTGGTCGTTTGGGTTTCGAACCCAATTTGAAAATAAATGTAGGGCCAAGCCTAGTGCACTTCTTGGACGTGCCTCTCTCTTATGCCTCGACTACATTCTTGACGGTCTGTCATTTGTCCTTCAGGAAAGTAGCATCGTGACGCAGGGCGTCCACTTTATCCCCAACTTGGATGGTGTAACGCCCCAGTCCTAAAATACGTAGGACTAAGTACGTAGACATGCCAGCTGTATTCATACGAAGTACGTAGGCCTCATATAAATACATAAGCAGTAAAATGTAGTAATCCAAGACAAACTAAATTTTATCCACAATGAAAAGAATAATAATATGAAATCAACTTGAATATTTATAATACAATCGTTGGGCGGAGACAAAGTCCACTACCAACTATCTCAATGAAAGAAATATACAAGAATCGATCCATAAAATGGCAAGACGAACTAAGCGCAATCGTCTTCGAAGGAATGAAGAAGACCACAGCCTTGGATAGGGTACCTGCGAAAGACATGAACACACACCTGGGGAAAAACCAGGTCCTCAGACGCACGTAGCAACATACAGGAAGAACAAGCTAATATGAACTGTCAGAATAAAATAATATATAAATGACTATCCTAGACACAAATATGCAAAGGATATTCTAACCACCTAATGTGCAATTTAGAGGACAACTTTCATGCGCATGGGTGGGATTTTAGGCTATGTGTACGTAACTGGCATCCAGTCATCTGTATCCGGCCGTAACGTCCAAAACGTTAGAGGGTATCTGCAAAAATATTGCCACAGTTCCATCCAGAGACTGTGGTTTACCTGTTTGGCTTCTCATACGCACTAGCGACTGTCCTCCCCCAATATATCCCACACTGTTCAAGTCATGTCCATGGCTCGTCCAGTTTTGTAACTGCTTGAGTCTCTAACACCCTAGTCATAGCAGTTACGATCATCTACCGTCACACGACTTTAGAGATAGCTAGTCAATAAGTCGTGCCCCTAGCAACATGCCTCAAACTGTGTAGTGTGAGTGTCATAGCCAAAGGAGATATAAGGATATCCTCCAACAAGAAGGTAGTCAGCTAAAACTAAGTTAACATGCATATAATAAAGTAAAACGACTAATAAAGTCGCTTGCACCCAAGTGTGGCTTGGACGCGTAATTTATAACAAAGGAAACTAACAATATGAAACAAAATAAATAATGCAGAAAAATAAATAATTGATAGTTGATTAGCAAGGTATACTTGCCTGTTGCGACGCCTGGGGAGCTGCCTGGTGTGGTACAATAAAGGTGGTACAAGATCAACTTCGATGTTACAACTACGCAAGGGAGCCTCTGTTGACGACACGGAGTATCCCATTGGGTCCAGAATGGTCAGATTAGTTAGGGTTGACATAAGGTAGTCCAGTTTTGGAAGATGATAGGAATATGATGTGCAAGGATAGGATAGGAATCGAAGGAAATTTTTTATAATTATATATATTTGCATATATATATATATATATATATATATATATATAAGTATTATATTTTGAAAACTCTATATAGTAAATAGTTTTAGATAAATACTTTAAGTCACGAAGATTGCTTTTATATCAAAACTATATTTTATTTAGTAGGAAAGATTATATCCATACTATAAAAATATCATAACATCTTTTAGGTCCGAAAACTTAGTTTAAAATACATAATAATAAAAATTTAGCTTCTATCCCAAATAAATAGTTTGAAAACATAACAATAATATTTCTAACCCTTATTTGTCAAAATGGAATTTAGGCTAGTGGAAAGTAATTTCCTAAAACTAATGGTATTAATAGTAACCCATCCAAAATAATAACAACTATGTTAACTACTATTTTCAACCAACTGTAAAAATATATTAGTAATAACATAATATGGATACTAATAAGGTTTAAAAAGAATAACTAAAACAAATAAACAAAGAAAGAAGAGAAAAAAAAATTAAAAAAAAATCACAAATATCAGAGAGAGAGAGATGATGAGAAGAGCGGGAGTGAGAGATCGGAACGGGCGGCGAAGGGTTTTGTGTCGGAAAGGGCACGGCGGTTGGTCTGCACGCGGGGTGGAGAAGATCGAGGGAGAGGGGGAAGCTCGGCGGCAAGAGGCGGCAAAAGGCGGTGGGAGAAGGGGAGCGGCGGTGGCGCGGCTCCTCGCGGAGGCGCGGCTGATCTCAAGGAGGCGGATGACGGCGGAGATGGAGGGGACAGGCGGCGGAGAACGGATCCGGTGGAGACCAGGGCGGTGGTCGGCAGGCTCGGCGGCGCTGCGCTGCGACGGAGGAAGATCGTAGTGAGGTCGCCGGCGCCGCTCGCGGTGGAGGCGGCGCTGAGGGGCAGCGCTCGAGCGGTGGTCTCGCGTAGGCACGACGAAGAGGTCGAGAAAAGGAAGGCGGCTCGTCGGGGCGGTCGTGCCGAGGCTACGACGGCGCGCTGGGTTAGTTTAGATTAGGGTTTTTATTCCCCTTTCTTATTCTCGGTGATGGTGGTGGAGTCCGGCCGTCACTGGCCATGGCAACGGCGGTGATGGCCGCAGATGATTGGTGTGGTGATGGCATGTGTGGCTTCGGGTGGCTAGGGCTTAGGAGGAGGAGGATGTGGCGATGGAGTCGATTGATCTCAGGGAAGAAGGCCACGGTGGAGATGGCTTGAGCCGAGCAGGATGGCCGGCTGTGGGATCCGTGGCCGCGTCTCCGAGCACGGCCTGTCGTGGAAGGCTGCTGTTGGCTTAATTTAGGATTAGGGATGGGAATCGTGGTGGTCGCGGTTTTGGAGTGTGTCGACGTTGGCACAGCGGAGACGAGGCAGCCCGACACACGGAATCCGAAGGAAGGAGGTCCTCCGGAGTGTGTCTACGTTTCTAATCCTACGTATTTCGTATGAATACAGCTGACAAATCCTCTCTATTTCTTCGAGGATGATTGCGCTTGGATCGTCTTCGCTTCGCTCGCCAAATTCATTTCTTTACTCATGTACTTTTCCTTATTTTGTTGGTAGCAGATTTGTCTCCGCCCAACGATTGTATACATAAAAAATTCAAAGTTGCTCTTATATCATTTATTTATCTAGTGGATGAGATTTAGTTATTCTGGATTTACTGCATTTTACAGCTTATGTATTCATACGAGGTTTTCATATATTGGAGTATACTTCGTATGTATGCAGCTGGCATGGATACGTACCTAGTCCTAAGTATTTTGGGACTGGGGCGTTACATGTTTTTGTGGTGGCCCATGACTGTCACGTATTTATGGAGAGGTTAATTTCGATCGCATTTCGGAAATTATTACCGCTGGTCGTTTGGGTTTCGAACCCAATTTGAAAATAAATGTAGGGCCAAGCCTAGTGCACTTCTTGGACGTGCCTCTCTCTTATGCCTCGACTACATTCTTGACGGTCTGTCATTTGTCCTTAAGGAAAGTAGCATCGTGACGCAGGGCGTCCACTTTATCCCCAACTTGGATGGTGATGAGCACTTGCTTCAGCAGAATATCGCGGAATATGTTGGTGTTTTTGCCTTTGGACTAGAAAAGATAGTCCCACATCGGCTACACCAAATGGTGAGTATCTCAATATAATGCATTGCTTGTGTTGAGGTGTGCACATGAGGTGTAGTGGGGCACAAGTTTGTGCCATGTGGAAGTATTTTCCTAGAAGAAAAAAGGATTAAATCCAACAAGGATGCAAGTTAATTTTTGTTGTGCGGACTCAGACTCGGACGCGGACTCCAAGATGTCTCGTGCATGCACGGGAGGATTCGGGGGGTAGGCGTGGACTGGCACACTTCTATGCTGATTGTGGGATGATCTAAAATATCAAACTCTATTTTGAGTATTGGTATTTTAGTCCCACATCGGATAGGAGAAGAGGTGAAGTCTCAACTCCACTCTATAAATAGAGCCCCTTGGCCTCCTTTGAAAGATGCACCAAGAAGAGAGTTGAGGGAGTCTGTTAAGTCCAGGAAGCCCGTTCAAGTCTCAAATATTGACTTACGAGCGTTCCAGAAGTTCTCCTGAACTTGCTGGTTCCTGGGAGCTTATCCGTACTGCGGGTATAGCTTTGAGCGCCGGTGTTCAACACCCCAGCGAGATCCGCTCTTCTTCTTCCTTCCTCTTTCTGTTGCCTTCGAGAATCTGAGACTCAACTGTTGTTGATCATCTCTTGTTGCCTTCGAGAAACCGCTATTGCAAACGCGATTCGATTTTTTTAATCATTTAGGCTACGCAATCAGCATTATTTGCATCTCTTTTTTAGGGATTGCAACTGCATTCTTTGCATCTCTTCTTAGGGATTGCAACTGAGTTTTTCCATCGATTGTTTGCAAATAGACTAACAATCTCAAAGCTATACGATTCGATGGAAAACACTCGTGCTTCGCTTGTCGATACCGGCTTTAACAAGTTGGAGAAATTCGACGGCGAACACTTCCAGATCTGGAAGCGAAAGGTGACTCTGAACCTTCAACTCGTGGATGTTGATCACGTGTTGGATGAGGAAGAACCAATCGTTCCAGCAACAGGATCTGCTGCTGTTCTGGCCGCTGCTACGAGCAAGCAGACGAAGTGGAAAAAGGATAACAGCATATGCAGGCTGCTGATCCTGAATTCCATGGAAGACTCTCTGGCCGAGTCCTACACAAAGAGGACTTCTGCCAAAGAGATCTGGGAGTCCGTGGGGAAGCTGTATGACGACGACGAGGCCCGGTCGAAGATGTTCATGGTTGAAAAATACCACAAATGGGTCTTTGAAGACGAGAAGACCATGCTGCCCCAAGTGAAAGAGTTCCTGAAGCTGCGCCAGAAACTGGAGGACGATAGCATGCCCCTCGTCGACAAGTTCGTCGTTGGAGGGATCGTGGCAAAACTTCCTCCAGGATGGAGCAACATCTATGCAAGGATGCATAGGAAGAAGATGGAGATTAGCCTGGATAATCTCCTCAACGAGATTCATGTTGAGGACGAGATGCGCTCTCAACAGAAGTTGGACACCCTGTCCAAGCAACTAGCAACGGCGAATCTGGTTCAAGCCACCAGAGAGAACAAAGGGAAGCAGGCGGCTTCTCACCACAAGAAGAAGGACTTCTCGAATCTGAAAGTGAAGGGTCCAGGATTCAAGCAACAGAAGTCCAAGTCCCATGTGACTTGCTTCAACTGTAGCAAGAAGGGTCACTATAAAAGTGAATGCAAGTCCAAGCCCAAAGAGCAAGGTGAGCCTAACAAGGTTTCTTTGGTTACTAATCAGGTTGCCATGATAGCACAGGTTGCAACTGTGGGGGCAGACTTGGACTGGTGGATAGACACTGGCGCGACATGTCATGTCTGTTCAGACAAGGACTGGTTCGTCTCCTATGAGCCTACTTCCGAGAAAGTCATGATGGCGAACCAGGCACAAGCTGAAGTACTGGGGATCGGGACGGTGGAGCTGAAGCTTACATCGGGGAACATTCTGACGCTTTAAGGTGTGAAGCATGTTCCTGCAATCGTAAAGAACCTGATCTCTGGGAGCCTGCTCTGCAACGCAGGCTTGAGGATGGACATCAATGCTGGCCAAATGGTGATGTCCAAGAAGGGTACTTTCTTCGGGAAAGCTTTTCAGACTGAAGGAATGTACAAAATTCAGCTTGTTGTAACCCAGCATAATAATGTCAATGCTATCACTAGTTTGAATTACTCTCTTGAGTTGTGGCATAATAGACTAGGACATGTTCATTGTAAGCGAATAAACAAAATGTCTAGTCTAGGACTTATCTCCAAGTGTGGGGGTAAGGTAGAGAAATGTGAGATATGTGCTCAGACGAAGATCACTAGAAAACCCTTCCACAGGGTCCATCGAAGCACAGATCTTCTGGAGTTGGTTCACTCAGATATCTGTGACTTCAAACAATTCTCTACAAAGGCCGGGATGAAGTATTTCATTACTTTCATCGATGACTTCTCCAAGTATGCCTTCGTCTATTTACTCAAATCTAAAGACGAAGCATTCGAGAAGTTCAAGGAGTTCAGGGCCGAGGCTGAACGGCAAACTGGACAACAACTCAAGAGGCTGAGGAGTGATCGAGGTGGGGAATATAGGTCTCATGAATTCTCATCATTCTGCAAAGAACATGGAATCATCAACGAGACGACGGCTCCGTATTCTCCACAATCCAACGGAGTAGCAGAAAGGAAGAACAGAACGTTGACAGAGATGATGAATTCTATGCTGTTGACTGCGGGTCTCCCAAAGTGCTATTGGGGAGAAGCTGCATTAACGGCCACTTTCATTCTGAACAGAGTGCCGTATGCAACTTCCGACATAACTCCTCATGAACTCTGGTTCAAAGTCAGACCCAACCTGAATGTCATTCGAGTGTGGGGGTGCCTGGCTTATGTGAAGCTCCCGGATCTAAAGATTCAGAAGCTGGGGACAAGGACTACTAAGGCGATCTTCCTGGGGTATGCCGAGAAGAGTGATGCTCGGAGATTCCTTGATATCGAGTCAAATCATATCATCGAATCTCGCGATGCTGAATATTTTGAAGAAAAGTTTGCAAGGCACAAGAACATTGTTCTCGCGGACATTCCGGAGAATAATGAGGGTGCGGAGCAGACAGAGATCTTTATCGAACCAGTAGTCCAAGATGGAGTTGTTGTCGAGGAGACACCAGCTGAACCAGAACTCGCTGAGCCGTCAACTAAGCGAGCGAGGAGGCCGAAAGACTTCGGAGATGACTTCGTCACCTATCATGTGGAAGCAGATCCGCTTACCTATGATGAGGCGATGAAGACCAGAGATGCTATATTCTGGAAGGAGGCGATTGACAACGAGATTGACTCAATCACCTCCAATAACACATGGGTATTGGTCGACCTACCAGAAGGAGCAAGACCCATCGGATGCAAATGGATCTTCAAGAAGAAGATGAAAGCAGATGGAACCATTGACAAGTTCAAGGCCAGGCTAGTGGCCAAGGGGTTTGCTCAGAAGCAGGGGATCGACTACTTTGACACTTATGCTCCAGTAGCTCGGATGACAACTATCAGATTGTTAATTGCTTTAGCAGCAATACACAAGCTGGTGATACATCAGATGGATGTGAAAACGACATTCCTTAATGGCGAGCTGACCGAAGAGATCTACATGCAACAACCAGAAGGTTTTGTCGTCAGAGGTCTGGAAGACAAAGTCTGCAAGTTGATGAAGTCTCTGTATGGTTTGAAGCAAGCTCCCAAAATGTGGCATGAGAAGTTTGACAAGGTGATAAGGTCAAATGGCTACAGGGTCAGTGAAACAGACAAGTGTGTCTATACGAAGTTTGCTGACGGAAGAGGAGTAATCGTTTGTCTATACGTGGACGACATGCTAATCCTAGGTACGGATTTAAGCTGCGTCACAGAGACAAAGAAATTCCTCTCGACCAAGTTCAGTATGAAAGACTTGGGGGATGCCGACGTAATCTTGGGGCTCAAGATCATCCGGACAGGCACTGGAATAGCGCTGTCACAGTCTCATTACATTGAGAAGATGCTCTCTCGCTACGGGTATCAAGATCTTCCTATTATTGATACACCGTACAGGAGTGATCTGAAACTGGAGCCAAATTCGAAGGAGAGCGTCAGGCAGTTGGAGTACGCTAGCGTCATCGGAAGTTTGATGTATGCTACTACTGCCACAAGGCCTGACATAGCCTTTGCAGTGGGAATGTTGAGTCGATTTACGAGCAATCCAGGCGTAAAGCATTGGAAAGCTGTGAAGCGTGTTATAAGATATCTCAAGAAGACTCAGACATATGCACTATACTACAGCGGAGATCCGTCAGTAGTGGAAGGCTTCAGTGATGCTAGCTGGTGTTCAGAGGTGGAGAGCAAATATTCCACAGGTGGATATGTGTTCGCCATGGGTGGAGCTGCTATATCGTGGAAGTCGAAGAAGCAGACTATGTTATCTCGCTCCTCCATGGAATCTGAATTCTTTGCATTGGACGCTGCAGCAGATGAAGCAGAGTGGCTTCGGGAGCTCATGTATGACCTTCCAATGGTTGGGGCTCAGATACCGACGATTCCGATATACTGTGACAACCAGGCGGCAGCAGCAGTGGCATCAAATGAACTCTTCAACGGAAAGAAGAGGACTGTGCGGTTGAAGCCCAGAGCAGTGAACGATCTCATAAAAAGGGGCGTCATTGCAGTGATCGATGTTCGGAGTCAGGAAAACCTGGCGGATCCGTTCACGAAGGGTCTCAAGCGTCAGCTGGTCGAGGACACAGCAAGGAAGATGGGCTTGAAGGCATTCTAATATTGTGTCATTATAATCCTATCAATAAATTTTATGTTATTGGTTCAAAGAGAAATCTACCAGATATCTAATTTTTTGATTCAAGGGAGGACTATTGACTGGAAAAATATTAGTTAACAGTGGGCACTTGTTCTGCGGAACATGTAAGGGTTTCGGACCCAGAACCACTGTTGTCTACTATGAATTTTCTACGGAAAATTGATCCTGTGAGAAGGATGGCATAATGCCTTAATGAGTTCTCAGACTGAGTGAAGGTCTGTTATGCTTTACAGGAAGCATGGTGGCGCAACAACCACAAAGGAGTGTTACAACTCCATGCTACAGTGGGGTGACTCCACCATGAGGTTCCCAGGTAGGGGTAATGCCTCGGCTTTGTTAGCCAAGTTACAGGCGGCGTAGCACCGCATATAGGCAGGTAGCCTAATGTTGCATAATCGTAATAAAGAGATGTAGGCAGCACTACAAAGAGGCCGGTGTCCTCATGTTAGAGTGGCATGACACCACGATGAGGTACCCAGGTAGGGGTAAAGCCTCGGCTTTGCAAGCCATGTCATAGTGGCGTAACACCACAAGGGAGCGCAAGGCTTCATGCTGGGTAGTTTGGCACTACAAAGAGGCTTGAGACCTCATGCTACAGTAGTATGACACTACGATGAGGTTCCCAGGTAGGGGTAATGCCTTGGCTTTGTCAGCCATGTCATAGCGGCGTAGCACCGCAAAGAAGCGCAATGCTTCATGCCAATGACTCTTTATATAGAACTCACCTATAGTGTATGGACAGAGATATCAGGCCGTCTCTTGAGGGTAAACTTGTAGACGCCCAAAAATTATACACTGAAACCAGGCTGGCACAAGGCCTTCAATGTGCAGCCAGAAGCACAGTTGATGTCACTATGTGAGTAGGAAGAATTGCAGTTATGGTGCAGAATTCAAGGCTTAGTCCATTCTTGTATCATGCTGTTATTTAACCTATGCGGGAAGATTCAAGTCGTAGCGACATCTCTCCTAATGCATGATGGACAATCACTGTGGGGAACGCTCAACCCATATATTGAGATATGTGGGGGATTGTTGGTGTTTTTGCCTTTGGACTAGAAAAGATAGTCCCACATCGGCTACACCAAATGGTGAGTATCTCAATATAATGCATTGCTTGTGTTGAGGTGTGCACATGAGGTGTAGTGGGGCACAAGTTTGTGCCATGTGGAAGTATTTTCCTAGAAGGAAAAAGGATTAAATCCAACAAGGATGCAAGTTAATTTTTGTTGTGCGGACTCAGACTCGGACGCGGACTCCAAGATGTCTCGTGCATGCACGGGAGGGTTCGGGGGGTAGGCGTGGACTTGTACACTTCTATGCTGATTGTGGGATGATCTAAAATATCAAACTCTATTTTGAGTATTGGTATTTTAGTCCCACATCGGATAGGAGAAGAGGTGAAGTCTCAACTCCACTCTATAAATAGAGCCCCTTGGCCTCCTTTGAAAGATGCACCAAGAAGAGAGTTGAGGGAGTCTGTTAAGTCCAGGAAGCCCGTTCAAGTCTCAAATATTGACTTACGAGCGTTCCAGAAGTTCTCCTGAACTTGCTGGTTCCTGGGAGCTTATCCGTACTGCGGGTATAGCTTTGAGCGCCGGTGTTCAACACCCCAGCGAGATCCGCTCTTCTTCTTCCTTCCTCTTTCTGTTGCCTTCGAGAATCTGAGACTCAACTGTTGTTGATCATCTCTTGTTGCCTTCGAGAAATCGCTATTGCAAACGCGATTCGATTTTTTTTAATCGTTTAGGCTACGCAATCAGCATTATTTGCATCTCTTTTTTAGGGATTGCAACTGCATTCTTTGCATCTCTTCTTAGGGATTGCAACTGAGTTTTTCCATCGATTGTTTGCAAATAGACTAACAGAATAAACCTACGCCAGGGGTGACAATATTTTCTAGGATGAAGTTCATGATTGAATGAAGAAAGGTTAGTTAAGTAGAGGAAGGATTGGCAGGAGAAAAGTGTGTAGCTAATATTATAGTAATGTGCATGCATGGCTATATATATATATATATATATATATATATATATATATATATATATATATATATATATATATATATATATATATATCTTCAAATAACAATATGTATATATGACGACTGAGAAAAGATGCATTGCCTACAGCTGCAACAATGGAAAGAGAATAGTAAAAGGAAAAAAAGCAAAAAAGCAAAGGTGAGAGAATAAAGAAATATTTGATTGTCTTAGTGGCTTTGGTATCGTGATATCCAACTGGAGATGTTTCTTCTGTTTTTTGTTTCATAAAAATGAAAGTTGTAAATTGTTGTGATTTAGATAAATCCAAATATGGATGTCCTTATTCATACCAACAACAACCTCTATTCCATTCCCTCTATATATGTTATCAATGAGAAAAAATTTCTTTCTGCCTACGAATTTCTTCTCTTTCTCTCTCATTTTCACAACACGTTATCTACATGAAGGCTCGAGTTCATGTCTGAAAATGTCTTCAGCACCAAACAATTGAAAACCTCTAATGTTTCTCACCAATATGGAACACTTCTTTTTACATAAACTATTATATGAAATGATTTCCTCTGTGCATTCAAGCATTGACTGAATGTTATTGCCTATTGAATCTAATTACTTCTAGGCTCTGGCTCTCAAAAATTTAAATTTTATTGCTATACCTTTTGTTAATTAAAGATTTCATAAATGTTTAGTGTTTTCGTATATTGTCTCGATCCTTTACCAAATTTAATGGCCTCCCTATGACTATTTCTGATCTTTGCCATTTCATCCCTTGAAGAAAAGAAGAAGTTTTTTTTTTGTTATTCTTGTTTGGTTTATGTTAAATAGAATATAAACAACTACAGTATTAAAATTCATCCTCTTGACCTCCTTTTCACCGGAAAGAGGTGGTCCTTTCTTTCCCTTTTACTGAAAGAAAAAGAAAAGAAAAGAATAATTTATTTTGAAGTATGAAATAAAACGATAATGATCTAATTCTTTACTTAGTATTATCTGGATATAATGCCTTTGATGATAAGTCTAGTTGATATTATTTTCCAGAAATAGATATGTTAAACGGTCCATAGACCAATGAATCATATAAATAATGGCCATAAAAAATATTATGGATAATAGTAATCCTTGTCACAACCCGCATCCGGTGTAGGGCACGTGTGCGTAACAGCGTCCAGCCTACGCTGCAGCATCGGCGATAGAACGCTGTTTAGGTCACTAACTAACAGTCTCACACAGTGATATAATGTACCTGTCATAGATCTCAACTCCGAATGGAGGACAAGTATAATGATATGGTAAATACTCAATCACAATCTAAAGCACGATAAGATATCAAGAAGTCTAAATATCTACAAAGTCTAAAAACATCAACATCATCCAATACAAAATCAAAATCCAAGTCTTAATACAAATAACAAAATCTCCATTATTACAAGTCAAAGTTCTAACAGAGAATCTAAAATAAGTAAAAACTAGAACTAAGTCTCTCGGTCACTCCTAAGAATCCGGACCCATGGTAGCTATCCCTTCTTCGGATCCGTAATAAGTGGGACACAAATCCCCTGAGCAATCATCTGAAATATATATCCAGTCAGGATGGAACGAGCACATCTCCTCTAGCAGTTCTAAATAAATGACAAAAACTATAAAATAGTTATAGAAAGTAATATATGATGAACATGATAGAATGAGTTAGGAAATAAAATAGAATATCAGTTTAACTAAGGTACAAGGAGAGTAAAACATAGTAAATCAGAAAAGCATGGTAATGAAGACTGTAAATAGAGATATTCGAACTAGAACGAATGTGATATGAGTCCAGACAGTACAATGAGAATCCAGTATGAATCCAGTATAAGATACTAATCCAATGTGTTTTGAAATACTACTTTTGACATGTAAACGACTAGAGGTAAATACGGCACATCGCATGCTTGGCAAGCGTGCGACAGCTATTTTTCAGATTTAACCAGTAGTTAATACGGCATGTCGCACGCTTGGCCAAGCGGTGACGACTATCTTTCCAGTAGGGGTGGTTCCAGTATGATTGGAAATGTTTATATGTCTACTCGAATATTTTCCCGTCCCGATAAGTACAAGTGAATCTATATCCTGACACGTAAATAGAGTACAAGTCTAGCCAAAAAGTACATGATGCCCGTAGGTGTTTCCAGTAGGTGATTCCAGAAATAGAGGCCAGACAAGTATAATATGTGTATCATATGCAATGGATCCAGAAATACAAATCCGTTTTGTGCCAGATAATCAAATAATACTATACTAGAAGCTGAATCGTAATGATCATTAAATAAATAAAAACTATCAGAGAATATACTCACTTGTGGTCCTGAGCACTGAATGAGGATCGATGCCCAAAGTGGTGTCACACAAACCATGTGAGATATACAGGGTTATTTGGTGTTCTAGAGTAAACAGTATATTTAAATGTATTTATTACATACTTCTAGGCCTTTTCTAGGTCATGGAAAGTCAAACTAGGTCGACGCTAGTCAATTGGTCAACTCTGGGCCAACCTTAGTTCCTTTAGTCTAATTCTAGGGTTTTTGGACTAAACTTTATGTTCTAGGTCATGATAGTTAGTTAGGGTATCATGGTATCCATACCATGCCTCAACACTTAATATCTAGTTACTAGGATATCCCACACTAGTACACATATACAAGTATACACTATTGCTATATATTAACTATAGCTATAACACTCAAACTAACACTTAGTCATCAACTAGACTTCCATTCACTTGTGAAGCTTTTATCAAACAATATGTAGTTAATAGGATTCATTACAACAAATAGGGCCTACAATAGCAGTTTTTCTATAGCGTTCAAGTGTCCCCGCTATAAAATGTTATCAACAATAGCATTCTTTCTGCAGTGCTATAAAAATATCTATCTATAGCGTTTCCTGAATGCTGTAGAATCTGTAACATTCATCTATTGCTTTGTTTGTATGTCAAAGGAGATCTCATGTTTGAATCATAAGAGAAGCAGCGTAGGTTTTTATTTTATATGATTAAAGAAACATAATATAGCATTTTTGGCATGAAAGCATACAAATTTACAAAATTCGCGCCCAACATTTACAAAACCCATAGCCTAAACCCCCTAATATTCCTTCTTCCACGCATAACTATCGGCCTAACAATTTTTCTCATAACACTACAAGAATAGAGGCTTTAGGCCACAAAATCTGGAAAGACAGAAAAAAATTTAGTCGCCCAAACTAATCTTTAGCGTCTAAAAAATTATTATTGTCATCTAAAGTCCTCTGAATTTTAAAAAATAATTGTGAACTCTTTAGCAACTATTATTTAGTTTGGACGACTCAAAAAAAATTTTGCAAAAAAAAACTAAGACGACTAAGAAAAAAATTCTCGTCTAAAGTAGAGAGGAATAGTAATTTAAGACGACTAAACAAAATATTCTCGTCTAAAGTACGTTTTCTCGCCTAAAGTAGGTAGGAATACTAAATTTAAGACGACTAAAAATAAATAAGCTACTACAAAAAAAGTAGATTTTTGGGACGACACTATTAGGAATACTAGTCTGAAATGTCCTAAAAAATTAGTTTTTGGGATGACTATATTTTTGGTAACAAAAGACAATATTATTTAGGACAGATTGAAAAATATCTCTCTTATTTGGGACTATTAAAATTTTGTATCCCAAACAAATTTCAGAACCGTCCCAAATAATCTAGGCGAAAATCCCAAATATTTTCCCCCTTAACACGATTTAGCATCTCATTTTTTCGTATGTCCCAAAATTCCCCCCTCCTCACTACAAGAAATATCTCATATAGCAACGAACTTTTTAGCAACAGAAGAATTTTCGTTGTTAAATGTAATATTTTACAACAAATTTTAGCTTCGTTGCTAAATATACCTTTTTGCAACAAATCTTTTCGTGCTGCCAAATCTCTTTGCCTAAGCCTAGGATTAATAAGCAACAATAAATTCATTGCAAATAATATTTTTAACAATGCAAAAATACTTTGTTGCAAAATATTTTTGGCTACACTATTAAATTAGTGCACTAACATTAACAACAACTAATGTTGTTATATATTCTCTCTCTTATAGCAACGATTTTTTTTGAAAATCTTAAATTTATTATATGAATATTCCAGTTCTAATTTTAGGGGCGATTTTTTTTTGAAGGGTAAATGAGCGGCAACTGAAAATTTTAATGGCTAATATAGAAGCGCTCCAAAATCTATCATCTTAGGGGCGACTATACACACCCCAACCATTTCTAAGGACACCTCACATAACTTAAATGAAAAAATAGATTCATGTTAAAAGACCAATATATCCCAAGTCTTTCTAAGAACACCCCACCACAAAAAGAAAAATCTACGATGAGCACGACAAATACTGGTCGAACGGACAATGGTCTGTTCGACAAGTATTAGTCGAACATGTCTTCTTCTGTTTGACAAATACTGGTCAAACATGTCTTCTTCTGTTCGACAAACACGGGTCGAACAAATTCTATTCGAACATGCCATCTTCTGTTCGACATATTCTGGTCGAACATACACACTATAGTTCGACTGTCGTGGGTCGAACATTCCTTTGTGATGTCGATAAACCAGGGTCGAACCTATCCGTGAATACACCCAAAAAAAATTTCAATTTTTTTTGTTTCAATAACAGTTTATAGAGTTCGAATCACAAACAGTGATTAAAAACAAAAATAATGAAGAGTTTGAACTAATTAGAGCGTTCGATTTATGGGTTGTGAAGGGTTTGGAGAGAGGGGGTAGGGGGCCGGTTAGGGTTAGTGAATAGGGGAATCAGTATGGGGATGGAGTGAGGTGTGCGGTGTGAGATGTGGAAAATGATAGATTATATATTTTAAGGTTTTTTTTAGGGGCACCACCACTTCTACTAGGGGCAGCCCAATTTTTTTTTGCCATAGGTTTTTTTTACTAGGGGGCAGCCCAAAATTGACTATAAAAGCCAAACTTCTTTTATTTCTTCTCTTCCTCCACTCTGTACTTCCCTTCCTCCACTCTTCCTCCACTCTTTTTTTCTCCTCCTCATAGAAACCTAGAATTAACCTAACCTAGGTGAAATTGTCCCCCCACCTAAATTTGTTAAAGATAATAGTGTCAATCACTTCTCCCATTTATTTGTAAGTCGTCAAATTTATTTTTGTGTAATGTTTTAACCTAAATTTTACATATAAAAGTTGAATTTTGTGTTTAATGTAGAAAGAAATAGAAAATGGAACAACCCGGACCATCAAATGTTGGATACTCTCCTCCCACAGCGTCCGAAGAACACTTTGATGCATCGGAAGGCCTCGTGGTAACTACACTTTAACTTTATTTTAGATGAAAAATCGAATTTTGACACAGAGGACTGCCACTTCTCTGGCAGTCCCACTCATGGATTTGGACTGCTAGGGATGTGGCAGTCCTATATATGTGAGGGACTGCCACATATGTGGCAGTCCTATATATGTGGCAGTCCTTTTGACTTTTTACTTCTATTGTAGGAGTTGCGATCTTTCGATGTTGCGGTACATGCTCCAATTGCAACCGATGTAGGGCATTTATTTTGGACCGATCTTTCGTTTCAATCAAGCGACGATGCGGTACAATGGTGTCGAGAAGTTGGACGGGAAAACAACTTAGTTCTAGTGATATCCAGATCGTGCCGAAATCGCCCGGGACGACACAGTGTGATGGTTGGCTGTGAAAGAGGTGGTGTGTTGAGATCACACAAGAAAGACACAGTTATCCAAAATAAAGTTCCAAGAAAGAAAGCTGGAACGAGAAAATGTGGTTGTCCATTCACGATCCAGATTAGAAACGAAGAAGAAGGGAAGTGGTCAGTACAAGTGAAGATTGGAACCCACAATCATGAGATTGCCGAGACACTATTGGGTCATCCGTATGTCGTTGTCCACTTCCGATGTTGCACCGAGACAAATATATTCAGTCATACGGCATGAAGATGAGAAGATCAACCATTGTAAGAAGTTGTTGAAGTTTGAGGAGCCAAGAGACTTACATGCTGACCACTACGACGTCGAAATCGACTAAGTATGGATATATTTACAGTTTGACATTTTGTATATGGAGGACCACTTTTGTATATAGTGAAATATGAAGTCCACTAATCTATATGGAGTAAATTTTGTATACAATGAAATATGAAGTTCAGTATGTTATACGTGTCTACCTGTGTGCTATCTGTGTTATATGTGTCTACCTGTGTGCTATTTATGTGTTTACATGTGTGCTATCTGTGTTATATGTGTTTACCTGTGTGCAAGTATGTGTGGCAAAATATACCAATTTGTTAAAGTATCAGATCCAGTATCAGGACTGCCACCCCCCCTGGCAGTCCTACATTGAATTAGGACTGCCAGGGTGCTGGCAGTCATAATTGAAAGTTGTTGTTATATAAATGGCCATTCTCCGTTGTTTTAGCACGGAGAATGACCATTCTCCGTGTAATTTAGCACGGAAAATGGCCATTCTCCGTGTAATTTTCACGGAGAATGGCCAGTATCAGGACTGCCACCCACATGGCAGTCCTACATTAAATTAGGACAGCCAGGGTGCTGGCAGTCCTAATTAAAACTTGTTGTTACAGCAAGTATCAATTAGGACTGCCAGCACCCTGACAGTCCTAATTTAATATAGGACTGCCAGGAGGGTGGCAATCCTATTTGTAAGTCTTTATGATGAGAGTTTTGAAACTCTCTATCGCAGAGAGTTTCAATTAGGACTGTCACACCCCTGGCAGTCCTACACAAGAGGAGGACTGCCAGGGTGCTGGCAGTCCTAATTGAAACTTGTTGTTATATAAACTCTCATCACAGAGACTTACAAATAGGACTGCCACCCTCCTGGCAGTCCTATACAAGAGGAGGACTGCCAGGGTGCTGGCAGTCCTAATTGAAACTTGCTGTTATATAAATGACCATTCTCTTGTGTTTTAGCACGAAGAATGACCATTCTCCATGTAATTTAGCACGGAGAATGGTCATTCCAGTGTTAAAACGCAGGAGAATGACCATTCTCCGTGTTTCTAACACGGAGAATGGCATTCTTCGTGTAAATTAACACGGAGAATGACCATTCTCCGTGCTAAATTACACGGAGAATGGCCATTCTCCGTGTAAATAAAGACGGAGAATGGCCATTCTCCGTGAAAATTACACGGAGAATGACCATTCTCCGTGCTAAATTACACGGAGAATGGCCATTCTCCGTGAAAATTACACGAAGAATGACCATTCTCCGTGCTAAATTACACAGAGAATGGCCATTCTCCGTGTAAATTAAGACGGAGAATGGTCATTCTCCTGCGTTTTAACACTGGAATGACCATTCTTCGTGTAAATTAAGACGGAGAATGTCCATTCTCCATGTTAGAAACACGGAGAATGCCATTCTCCGTGTTAATTTACACGGAGAATGGTCATTCTCCTGCATTTTATGGTCAGTTGAAACTTTGGAGGGCCATAACTTTGGAGGGCCAACACATGTGAAGGACTGTCCTGGGTGTGGCAGTCCTAGATGAAATGTTCTGTGATCAAGTCACAGAACATTTCATCTAGGACTGCCACACCCAGGGCAGTCCAACACATGTGAAGGACTGCCCTGGGTATGGCAGTCCTAGATGAAATGTTTTGTGATCAAGTCACATAACATTTCATCTAAGACTGTCACACCCAGGGCAGTCCTTCACATGTGTGGGACTGCCCTGGGTGTGGCAGTCCTAGATGAATCGTTCTTGATGAACATTTCAACATAAGTATCCAACACATATCCAACACAAGTATCCAACACATATCCAACACAAGTCCAACACAAGTATCCAACACATATTCAACACAAGTATCAAACACAAGTATTCAACACATATCCAACACATATTCAACACAAGTATCCAACACATATCCAACAGAAGTATTTCAATACAAGTATCCAACACATAACCAACACAAGTATCCAACAACATGTTCGAGGCCCAAAAATATCAACATCCAAAAATATTTCAACACAAGTATCCAACAACATGTTCGACACCCAAAAATATCAACATCCAAAATAGCCAACTTCAGACAATCAGACAATCATACTACATATCATGGCGGGCCTTCGAACGAGACTCCGCATTACGCATGAATGGGAACTCAACCTCGTCGTCGATGCGCTCAAGCTCGTTGGCGACCAAGGCACTAGTGTCGACCAAGACACTAGTGTCACTTTGGCAAGCGCTCCGAAGTGTCTTGGCCAGTTCCTTCGTCCTTCTAGACTGTAAATGAAAGTATAATTGAATTTAGTCTACAAACATGAAAATCTCAAACTAATTACTAATGCGGAACTCACCATCTTCACTAATGCGGAACTCACCATCTCCTTGTGTGCAATTGGACTGCCACATGCTTGGCAGTCCTACTGTACTCAGGGCCAACAGACAAACGACTCGCTAGTTTGTCGTTTTCTAGGGTTAGGGTTTGAAGAAAAATTGTGGGTTTGTCGTGTTCGAAAATGCTATTCATAAACCCTAAAGACATTCTAAACCTAAATTATCAAAAGTTTTTAGATAATTAAAACTATTCTAGGGTTTCGAATAGAATGTAGAAAATTATAGAAGAAATTAGGGAAGAACGTACCTAGAATCCGATTTCTTCGACTTACGCGTCATCTCGTCGAATGTAGGAGTATTCTTGAAAGAAATTTGGTGGAGGAATTAGGATTAGAGTGGTGGAGGAGAAGAGACTAGGGTTTTGGGAGAGGGAGAGAGAGCTCTTTTTTTTTCTTTTGGAGGAGAGAGAGAGAGAGAAAATTGGGATTTGGGGAGGAAATGAGAGTTTGGGGGATTGGGCTGCCCCCTAGTAAAATCTCTATTTTTTGGGCTGTCCCCTAAGTAAGGGCTGTCCCTTAGTAGAAGTTGTGGTGCCCCTAAAAAAACCTATTTTAATAGGAAGGATATTTTAGTCAAGTGTTGGGGTGCCCTTAGTAATATTCATCATTTAAATTATTTTAATTGTGATAAATCTAGAACATGGGGTGTCCTTAGAAATGGTTGACGTGTGTATAGCCGGCCATATCATCTTTAAACCCCGACATCATCCATGAGTCCATGAAGAAGGTTGACTGCCGGAGCTTCCATGGTGATCAATGATTCCTCCGAGGACGTCGTACCTCCGCCAAAGAGGCTCCATGCACATGTTCTCCTCCAAACACGGCCTCCTCGGCGGCTTCGCGTTCAACGGGGAAGGGATCCCCGTCGCCAGATTCCTCGTGGAGGTACCGGAGATCGTCGTCCAGGTCGTCGACCTCAAGTCCAGCGGCTTCAACACCACTCGATTCACGTAATTGATCAGAAGGCCCTTCTTTTATTTTTATTTGCCCTATGGATTTGCAGTTGTTTTTAATTTTGTGGATATGATGAATATGTTGACCTTAGCAGTAAAAGAATGGGTTTTTTTTTAATCTGCTTGTTTGAAGTGCAGACTTTATGTTGTGGAGCACACCAACTGCTTGTTAAAAAATTTGTATGTATTACTAGAGTTCTTTGATGCATAGGGCTTTGAACCACACCAATACTACACGACCAAAACATTTACTTGTTGCCAATGCAGAGCTTAAACATAATTATGAAAATTGTGAGGTTTAATTTACTGCGTTTCATATAGATTCTAGTGAACTAGAATTTGTTGGACGAAACACCAAATCAAGGAGATAGAGACTACAAGAATCAAACATCCATTGCACTAGTAGCATATAGTGCATCCCACTGTTTTAACAGCAAAAGTGGGGCTTTTAAATGTAACATGTTTCAATTGTCTCAAGCAGGAAATTGATGCTCTTAAAAGCAAATGCACAAAAAGTGTCCATGCTACCTATGGGTCGGCCGCGGCCAGGTGCATTTCCAAGTACGACAAAGTTCCATTTGGGAACTGATAGAACATCTATGAGCATGAATTGCTAAGCACATGACTGATTTGAAAAACCTCCAGGCCATTGCCAGTGGTTGTAACTCTAGTTTGTCAAATGAAGAGAATACTTGCGGAATAAGACTTTGATCTTATGTTTGAAATTGTTTTATTCTCCATACAATTTTCTTTTGATCAATGTCCCTCTGAAACATGACCTTTTTTTTTTAGTTTTTTTAGAGAGTAGAAATGTTGGATTGATTTATTTCTTGACCAATTTAGTAACTGAAAGCATTTTACTTGATTTGCCAATAAATTTTTAGGGTGCGGCTATCCGCACCCCATGGATTACTAAGGACACCCCAATTTTTTTTTTTTCCTATTCTACCCCCCTTCCCATGCTCTGTCTTCCACCCCCGCCCACCCCCGCGGGCGACCCCGACCGGCGACCCCGACGGTCCGACCTCCGCCCCCCCAACCCTGCTCCCCCGACCCCCCTCCCCTCCTCCTCCCTCCTCCTCCCCTGCTCCCCCGACCCCCTCTCCTCCTCCTCCGACCCCCCTCCCCGCCTCCTCCTCCGACCCCCTCCCCTCCTCCTCCCTCCTCCTCCGACGAACCCCCTCCCCTCCCCCTCGCTCCTTCGATCCCCCTCGGTTTGAGCGGGGCGGGGGGGGGGGGGGGGGGGGGGGGGGTGTTCGGAGGAGGAGGAGGGAGGAGGAGGCGGGGAGGGGGGTCGGAGGAGGAGGAGAGGGGGTCGGGGGAGCAGGGGAGGGGGGTCGGAGGAGGAGGGAGGAGGAGGGAAGGGGGGGTTGGTGGAGGAGGGAGGAGGAGGGGAGGGGGGTCGGGGGAGCAGGGGAGGAGGGAGGAGGAGGGGAGGGGGGTCGGGGGAGGAGGGGAGGGGGGCGGAGGTCGGTCGGCGTCGGGTGGTGGTGGTGGTGGTGGGGGCAGCAGCATGGGAAGAATGGGGGAGAGGGGGTAGAATAGGAATTCCATTTTTTTTTTTTTTTGTTGGGGTGTCCTTAGTAATCCATGGGGTGCGGATAGCCGCACCCAAATTTTTATTGTTGCTATGTAGTCTAGAATAAATTGCATTTACTAAGCTTGGTGAGTTGCAAGGTGGGGAAGGGATGACCCTTGTTGACATCTTTCAAGATTTAAATGCAGAAATGAAACAAATGTTCTCAATAATTTTATTCAACCATTATTCTTAGGCGCCATATACTTGCGCATAGGCGGCCTTTCGATTTTGACAAGGTTAACACAAATTATCTTCTAAAGCTTTTGCAGTGGTTTGATAAAGTTGGTTGGTTCCTATCTTACAGTTTATATGTCCAAGTCATTTTCGTTTGAGGATATTCGGTCTAATTGTTCCATGTCATGTATCTCTCTCTCTCTCTATACACACACACACACACACGGTAAAATTATGATAATAACCTCCACTGCAAGTCAGTAAAGTTTTATTGTCCCTTCTTTGACCACATACATAAAATCTTATGTTCCAGTCTTTCGGAACCAGTGAGTTTTTAAGTTGTATTTACTATGTTGGTATTTTTTTTTCCATTAGTATCAATTATTTACGAGTTTATGACATTCCTTCCCACCAAAAATTGGAATTTTCATCTGTGTCAGACACAACACTCATGTCCATCTCTGTCCCACATATGTAGGCTACACACAAACTTCTCCACCTTTATATACTTGTAAATTTTGCATAAGACGAAGAATGCTATGCCATACATAGAGAATAATGTAGTATGTTTGATTCCTAGGGATATTGAAAAACTGGTAAGAAACCTTATAGCCATGTCAAAGTGTGAAATGTGCGTGGCTGTCCGCAACTGATAGTTTGATTATATAAAAATGCATAACTAACTCGTGACCCCCTTGTTTTGCATATTTATTTGAACAAACTATTATGGAAATTGTTCTATTTTTTAGCTTAAGGTTATGGGGACGAGCCTTTGGGTATCTCTCTCTCATAATAATTTACTTTTGAATGATATCATCTGTCGTACCTTGTAATTGCCCTTCATTTTTGGGCTAATTTTGACACTTGGTTTGCTTAATCTCTCTTCACATTTTGCAGGAATCTACAAAAAATATGGAAGATTTGTGTGCATTCTGAGACAAGGTACCTTTTCCTAGTTTTCTATCATTATATTATCTTGCTGCAATCGCATCTCAGAGTAGCTGACTGAACCGAATTAACTACATTCATTCTCAAGTTTATTTTTATAGTAAAAATTCAGTCCAAGTTAATTGATAATTGCGATGATTCCATCTTAAATTACATTATATAAATGGGACTCACATCTCAAATGTCAAACTTTCAGCTAGATCAGATTTAGCAATCCCCGTGTAGATGGCCTTTCTTCGTTCTGACTTTTCTCTTCTATCAAACTTTCAAATATCTTGGAATGATATGAAAGCAATCTTGTCGATCAAGGATGTGACTGTGAAGGTAACAAGCCTCTATGTATTCTAAGACCTACTTGTATATCTCATTAGTGACTTCTTAACTCAAATTACTACCACCTATTAATGAATATCATTTTCAATTGAAATTGCAATTTTCAGATTTCTCCTATAGATGATGCAATTCATTACTTGTATGTTAGGTTGGAATTTCCAGTGAATTAGTGATGCATTACATCTCATATCTTCTATTACTGAGCTTTGAAACTATTGAAACCATCGATACTGATATTCATAATAAGGAATCAAAATTGATTACGAATACATATACTACGACCAAAATGGATTGCAGCCATATCAACCTCATAAAAAGTCCATTTTGGTATACATTCCGATACTGATCTTAATTTTATGAGTTTGATATACTGGTGAAAATAAGAGTACATTTTGGTATACATTTATTTTGGTATACATTCATTACGATACAGATACTACGACCAAAATGGATTGCCGCCATATCAATCTCATATCTTCTATTACTTATCTCTGAAACTGGTGAAAATAAGAGTGCATTTTGGTATACATTCATATACTGATAACTGATAGATATCAAACTCATAACTAATGCACCAAACATTTATGAGTATGATATACATTCAGATACTGATCTTAATTTTATATGCCTCAGTTATAAATGTTTGCTTTTATTTTATGTATGACCATAGGATTAGAAAGTAATCGTCTTGAAGTTGGCGTAAAACTCCGAGCCCTGAACGACGTAGGAACATAAGGAAATAATCCTATTTGAAATAGGAGTTTTAGTTCGTAAAACCCGAATGCAGTTGACTCTAATCCAGAGTTAAAAATTAGGCATTAAAATTAGTATTACTCAGATAAGTGTATGAGCATCCATGTTAGACACCCTTACGAGGTTTCAGTGTTCATTACAAATATCCAATTATTCTAGAGGATTCATAATTTCTTACCCAAAACTTACTAGAAAATTATGTTTGACTACCTTAAAAGTCTGAAGCATTGGTCATTTATCACAAATTCTTTAGTATGGAACTACTGAGTCCTAAACAAATCTTGGGAATAAAGTAAGAAAATTACAAGAAGTTGAAATGAGTTTTAGGACGGGTGTAGGATTAAATAACGGAGACTCTCCAAAGTAATACTAGGACTATTCAGAGTGAACACAAGAGGACCTCTCAGTGTGAGTACTATGACACGTGTCGAAAAGTGTCAGTACATGCTGCCTAAAAACAAATGTATGCCTTATAGAACGATTACTTAATTTTTAAATTAAAGTAGAATCATCATAAGCTAGAAAAATAGTTTATAATATATATATATATATATATATACTTGATGATTAACTTCTTCAACATGCTGCAGTTTCGGAGATTCTATCATATTCTGCATGACGTATTTCATAATAAGGTCATGACATAGTATTGGAGTACACGACTAACATCCTGTACAAAAAAGTTCAGCAAATGCAAGCACTAAAATTCCACTCGAGGTCTCAGGGTTCCATGTCCATGATGGTAGTATGACTTGTTTTCTCCTCCTTTTTTTTGAATATTAGATTCGAGTATTGACTATGTTCATATGGTTTGTAGGTCGAGCTAGACATTACTCATCTTCTTGGCATCATCAAACTGATATGGACTTTGCCAAGTAGCTCATGAAAGAAAAGTTGTGATGGTTGCCATAGGTGGAATATACGACTGTCATTAAGAATTTCAGTATGATTTGAAATGTGAAAATCTTGTAATTGTGCTATATGTGGTCAGATTGAGTTAGAAACCAACATTAATCCTTTGAAGTTTGCTCGTCTCTCTCTCTTTCATTGCTAATACTATTTTATTTCTGTATTTTAGGACTTCACCCCACACTCAAAGTTCAGAAGTAGCAAGAAACTTATTTTCTTGTAAATATTTGCATGTACTTGACCGTGAGAAAATTTTACTACAATTGATTTTTTTTCCTCTTATTTTTTTTATGCCTAATTTTCAGTAAAATTAAAGGATTTGAGTTGTTTTAGTGCTTTATAATAAGATCTTGTAGTCCAAATATTAATTTTAGTCTTTTTTTGTGCGGAGCTAATGATGATGTGGATTAAGTTCAAGTTTGATGCTCGAAAAGGTGGACGCTAAGAAGTAGTACTAGGACTTGCATATTATGTAATAGACTTTTTTACTATAGTACAAGTTGAATACTATATTCTTGTAAGCTTTTATTCAAATAGAATGGTTTAGTTGAATTTTGGACTAGCATTAGATTACAAATATTTTGTACATCTTGGATTCTCTTTACATGAAAATTTTATTTTGGACTACTATTTCGATTACTTTAGGCGTATAACAACTTTTTGTACATTTTGAATGTTTTAATGAAAAATGTATGAATTTATTTATTTTGACAAACCTTTTCTATATCTTGATTGATCGAAATGGAAGTTGCGATTGAAATTGTTGAATTCAAAATTGTAATTTAGCATGAATTTTTATGATGTACAGGTTAATTGTATGTGATACTGAACAGGTCATTCAGATATGAAATTGTGTAGCAAATTGATAGCACTCAAAGCAGTGGACTGTCCCTACATATAAGGACTGACTCAAAGCAGTGGAGGTCTGAACTTCCTGTGGGTTTGAACTTCATCCTTACACACACACACACACACACACACACACACACGCATATATATATATATATATATATATATATATATATATATATATATATATATATATACTAGTCTACATATACGTGCTTTGTACGTATTTCAAATAAAATATCATAAGGTCAGCTACCGTCTTTCCGTCTTTTTCAGGTGACTATTCACGTGTATGTGTTTTCTTTTTACAAATGCCAAGGGATTATAAGTACAAATTTTGTTCTTTTTTTAATTTTCTATTGAGAATAATTAATAATTAACTTTGGAAATATGGTAAGGACATAAAAATTTATTACCATTGGAACATGAAGAATTGTATAGAAAGATGAGACTTCATAGCATGCAAACTTTATTGTTTTGACTCTTAAACATAAATGACATACAAGTTGACATGGCAATATCATGTTTATAAAATACCCAAGAATATTTTAGGAATTCAAAAGTTTCACCATCATCTTTTCCTATTATATATATATATATATATATATATATATATATATATATATATATATATATATATATATATATATATATATATATATGTATGTATGTATGTATGTACACACACACACACACACACACGCCTATTTCTCTCAAGTCTTGCTACCTACTGCCCTGAACCCCTTCCTAAGACACATGCATGATTTTTCCTCAATCCTATCTGTTATCAAACCAGTGTCCCTAGAGCTTCTATGCACATGCTTTTAAACCCCATCCCTATACCCTTGACTGATACATGAAGAAAATAGGACTGCTACATGTGATACCTGAACAAAATAGGACAAAGGGGCTGAGATATTTAGCAACTGATACACATACCCATTTAAGTCTCAACCCCCATCTACCCTATAGAGACTGATATCTATAATTGAATCAAATGCTCACACCTGGTAATGTCACACGCTCAACAGTCCAAGTCCCCTTGAGTCTCTTGTCATCTGCTGCATAAAAAGGGGGTTTGCTCCCCTAGCTGCCTACTGCATTTTCTATTCTCACAGATTTAGAAATATGGAAGATGGAAAAGCCCCCCCCCCCCCCCTCTCACTGCACAGTCTAAGTCGAATGTCACCCTGCAGTGGCTAAGCTACTGCCTACATCCTGGCCTATATGGCCAACTGCACTCCCATCTCTCCTTCATGCCTTCGCCATTCACTAATAATCAATTGCATATAACACTAATGGTCCCCTTCCACTTCATTCATATATATTGATAAATGATAAAATGGACTGATGCATGAGTTAAATCTTAACCTTCATTTCCCTTTACATGTCATTAGTTAACTGGTATATATATGGCTTCTAAGGACTGGTATATGTATGCATCACACACTAACTGATCATCAAATGGATATGGGACTGAACATCATAGATAGGGAGAGACTGAACCAAAAAGATTTAGACACAAGAATAAAGGGAAGTGAACACTATGACTACCATTCAAAGTTCAAAAGAGGACTGAACTTAACATAGCCTAAACAAATGAAAGCATATGGACAGATACTCAAAGAGTATCAGTCAGATGATACCTACAGTAACTGGGTCTGATACTTGGATAAGGTAAGGGTTTGATTAGCAAGCAATTTGGAATGAGCAAATAATGAAGGATTTGGGACTGATACTGTAAGTGAAATTGGGATTGAAATCAATTTCCAAAGACTGAACATCTAAATAGGAATGGCAATGAATAGTGGACCAACTGATATTCAAATATCATTCCCACTGATACTCACATCACCCCCATCTACCTACACTCGACTACTCCACAAACCATGTGTGATATTCCCATGTTCCCCTCTAACCTGTACACATACCCACATACAAGTACAAGACACTCTCTTACTCAGGGAACACTCACACCAAGGTATCAAAGCCCCTTTCACCTTGCCCGACCTCAATCTCCTCTCTTTCTAACCTGGAATTGAATGTAGGTTTCAATTCCCCAGCTGCCAAGTGTATCTAATGCACTGTCCTGCTTCTAACGTCCTCTCATTCAATAACTGGACTGACAAGACATCAAAATAGACTGATATCCTAAGTCTCTCACTCATGACCACCGCCATCCCTATAGGGACTGAACTAAAAAGTGATGTCTAAGCTACAAATGAACTGGCCAATAGGTGATACCAAGGACTGATCAAAGTGGAGTTGTGGGCTGTACTCTAAGGACTGGACATTTGAGTGGATATGCAGGACATCAATTTGGACTGATACTCAAAGTATCAATGGATATTTGGGACTGAATAAGAAGAAAACTAATGGACTGAAACAATTTGGTATTGAACATATGAAGAAGGGAATGAATCATGGAGTGATATGGTAAGCCAAATTTGGGCTGAACAGTAGTGAACTGGACTGATACAGAGTAAATGCTAACATGTGAATCAAATGTGGACTGTTCAAAGCTCACTGACTGAACAAGCTAAGGGATTGAATCAATATAAAGGCAGGGGACTGAACTACTAATGTCTAAACATAAAATAGAGTGGGGACTGAACATCTGAAGGCATGACAGAACATGAATATTAGAGTGAGGTCTGAACAGGTTATATCTGATCCTAACAAATGGGTGGACTGAACAATATAGTTCAAGAAGAATGAACTATACTTGGATATGGGTTAATACATATGCACTCATAATGAATTAATGACTGAACACTAATTCAAGGACTGAATAAAAGAATGCTTAAGACTAAGCAATAAATGTAGACTGAACATCACAGATGAAGTGGGTAGTACAATGAGGACTGAACATGATCAAGGCTGACTAAAGGAAATGGGACTGGTAACGAAGCCCTGTGGTCTGAAACTAAAATCCCGACAGGGACTGAAATGTATTGGGCATATACATTCTATTACATGAACAACCACCTACACTTAGTTCCTATTTTCAAGTCACAACTCCCTAAGGGTATAAAACCATATATTACCCTCAAATATTACCAATAAACATACTAATTGATAACTTACATGAATATACATTAGTAACAAGTGTCAAAACTAAAATTAGAGCATTTGGTGCTTTTTAGGTCATTTTGTCAAACACTTGGCGTGCGTATCGGACATGTCCATGATACGCACTCCAAATGGATTTAAACTTGACCCCAAGCTCATCCACATGTTCTAAATCACCATTAGAGCCTAACAAACATATTTCACAAACCCTAGAAATCCCGTTCTCGTATTTCCCAAAAAATGGGTCAAAACATAAAGAGGAAAGTCTCCAAAAGAGAGGAGGAAGAGTCAAAACTCCTCTCCATCGTAAACCTAATGTATGAGGGTTCCTAATGAATGCCTCTACACTAATTTGATGAAAATTAATGGGTTAGAAAGCTCATACCAATTGGGAGATGGATTCCCAATGAAAATGGATCCAAGATTCAAAGTCCTCCAAGCTCCAAGTGCTCCAATCCCTCCAAGTTTGTCAATAGAGCATTCTCCTCTCCAAGAGGAAGAGAATGAGACTATTTGGGTCAATTTGAAGAAAATTTGGTGGTAGGAGAAATTGAGAAAGAAGCCTCTAATTAGGGTTAGGGTTTGGAGTGAAATGAGGAGGAAGAAGATGAAGTAGGGCTTTATAAGGAAGGTAGGCTGCTATGAGGGCTTTAGTTTAGGGTTTTGGCTAAGTTGGAATGTCCAATAAGCCCCTCTCCAATGTCATGACAAGTTAGGGATTAAACCTTCCTTCCTAATTAGGTGTTTAGTCAAACCTTCTAACTAATTCTTCTAATCTAGCTAGAGACTAACTAAAGTTCATTTAGGCTAGTCCTAATCTTCTAGTTGAGTGGCCATGACAAGTTGGTTTAGGTCCTCTAGGATCACTAATCACTATTCTAATCTAAAGGCTTATCCATATTCAAAAATATCACATACACTATATTAAGTATTTAGATAATTAACCAAAATATAAAGTTTAGTTTTAAAAATTAATTTACCACTCAAGATATAATATGAAATCACACCAATAACAACAATTAGGAAAAAGTTAAAATTACCCCTGTTCCAGGAAAGTGGTGGTTACAAACCTACCCCCTAGAAAAATTTCGTCCTCGAGATTTAAAGTTGGTCGCACTCCTCTAAGTCAAACCCCCAATAATCAAGTCAAGAAATTCTATCTAACAACATGCATGATCATGGTCCTATTGGTCGTGATTTCACATTCTCAAACCAGGTCACTACACTATCTAGCACGACACAAAATATTCTGACAGGTACTAATAGAATCACACAATCAAGATGGAAAAGGACGAAAGGAAGAAGAACAGAAAAAGACAGACCTGCTAACCCGTCACCCGTAGCATCGTCCTCCTCGACCATCAATGCAAAAGCCCTGCCTCCCTGGGGTATATCCCTCTGATGGTGCAGGGCATGATGCTGCGCCACAGGTGGCCTAGCTCCCTCTTTATTCTTTATGATACTCAAGTAACATCCATACTGATAATTCACTCCATTTTACTAGGGCACCATCTATAGGGTATCTATTATATAATCTGATAACCATACCCGTCTATCCAGAATCATGTTTCCAGAATCCTCGTCATGCCAGTAAGTATGGCTACGATAAATCATAGGGTCTGCAACTAAGGTACATACCTCTAGAATCATGGTATCTAAAATTTTTGCATTGTCGCATGCTTGGATGCGAAAACTTTAAATTCTCACAACCCAAGAAATACATCCAAAATCATACTCTATACCTTTGCCTTGCCAATTAATATGGCTGCAGTAAACTTTAGATTCCATAACTGAAGCAACTTAGTCTATAAGATTTATCTTGGTAGAAAATCAAGTCAACAATAAACACCAAGAATCAAATTCAACAACGGACAAAGGAGAGTAGACGAAAACAGTTGGAATCAAATTTCAAGATAGTTTATAATAAGATTCTCAAGGATCGTCCCAGGAATGTTCTCAAGAAGTCCTAATTATGATTAAGTATCCTCTCGCCCTATAGCCTATTCCCTATTTTCTATCGAAGGCTCACAGCAGTAAAACTAAACCGTTGCACTACCACGACATTGCACTAATGTGAATCTCGACCTGCATGGACTACCACTAAAAACGTGTCACGACCCGCACCCGATATAGGGCACGTGTGCCTAACAGCGCCCAGCCTACGCTGCAGCATCGACGGTAGAACGCTGTCTCGGTCACTAACTAACAGTCTCACACAATGATATAATGTACCTGTCATAGATCTCAACTCCGAATAGAGGACAAGTATAATGATATGGTAAATACTCAATCACAATCTAAAGCACGATAAGATATCAAGAAGTCTAAATATCTACAAAGTCTAAAAATATCAACAACATCTAATACAAAATCAAAATCCAAGAATTAATACAAATAACAAAATCTCCATTATTACAAGTCAAAGTTCTAACAGGGAATCTAAAACAACTCAAAACTAGAACTAAGTCTCTCGGACACTCTTGAGAATCCTGACCCATGGTAGCTATCCCTTCCTCGGATCCATAATAAGTGGGACACAGATCCCCTGAGCAATCATCTAAAAAATATATCCAATTAGGATGGAACGAGGACATCTCCTCTAGTAGTTCCAAATAAATGACAAAGACTATACAATAGTTATAGAAAGTAATATATGATGAACATGATAGAATGAGTCAGAAAATGAAATAGAACAACAGTTTAACTAAGGTACAAGGAGAGTAAAACATAGTAAATCTGAAAAATATGGTAATATAGACTGTAAATAGAGATATCCGAACTAGAACGAATGTGATGTGAGTCCAGTCAGTACAATGCGAGTCCAGTGTGAATCCAGTACAAGACACTAACCTAGTGTGTTTTGAAATACCGCTTTCGACATGTAAATAGCTAGGGGGTTAATACGACACATCGCAGGCTTGGCAAGCGTGCGACGGCTATTTTTTAGATTAGACCAGTAGTGAATACGACACGTCGCACGCTTGGCCTAGTGGCGACGACTATCTTTCCAGTAGGGGTGGTTCCAGTATGATTGAGAATGTTTACATGTCTACTCAAATATTTTTCCATCCCGACAAGTACAAGTGAACACATATCCCGACACGTAAATAGAGTACAAGTCTAGCCAGAAAGTACATGATGCTCGTAGGTGTTTCCAGTAGGTGATTCCAGAAATAGAGCCAGACAAATATAATATGTGTGTCACATGAAATGGATCCAGAAATACAAATTTGTGTTGTGCCAGAGAATCAAATAATACTATACTAGAAGCTGAATTATAATGATCATTAAATAAATGAAAACTATCAGAGAATATACTCGCATGCGGTCCTGAGTAGCGAATGAGGATCGATGCCCAAAGTAGTGTCACACAAACATATATGTGAGATATACAGGGTTATTTGGTGTTCTAGAGTAAACATTATATTTAAATGTATTTATTACATGCTTCTAGGCCTTTTCTAGGTCATGAAAAGTCAAACTAGGTCAACGCTAGTCAAACTAGTCAATTGGTCAACTCTGGGTCAACCTTAGTTCCTTTAGCCTAATTCTAGGGGTTTTGGACTAAACATTATGTTCTAGGTCATGATAGTTAGTTAGGGGGTATCATGGTATCCATACCATGCCTCAATACTTAATATCTAGTTACTAGGATATCCCATACTAGTACACATATACAAGTATACACGATTGCTATATATTAACTATAGTTATAACACTCAAACTAACACTCAGTCATCAACTAGACTTCTATTCACTTGTGAACCTTTTATGAAATAGTACGTAGTTAATAGGATTAACATAAATGAACTAACATTATTAGAGTGGACTATCCCTACATATAAGGACTGACTCAAAGCAGTGGAGGTCTGAACTTCATATGGGTTTGAACTTCATCCTTAAACATCACACACACACCACACACACACACACACACACACACACACACACACACACACACACACATATATATATATATATATATATATATATATATATATATATATATATATATGGAAAATTCTCCAATACATCCCATGTAAAAATTTGTATCGATACATCCCAAATCTGAATCATTGGATGTTGATCCAATGGTTCAGATTAAAGCCAAAGTCAAAGTAACAGGTAAAGTCAAAGTCAAAGTCAAAGTAAAAACCTTTCACAATTTCCAATGCATTTTCAATGCAATTATTTGGGATGTATTGATACATCCCATGTATTGTAGAAGGACCTTATATATATATATATATCTGGAAATTGCTGTGAAACCCAATTTCGGGGTTGGGCTTTATGAAAAATCCACCCGCAGGGTGGGTTTTATGAAATGCCCATAATTATATATTTCCACGTTAAATATTATAAGATTCCATTTAGATGCTCTATTGTCATTTGTATGGTTCCAAAAATACCCCTTCGCGCAAATTTGGTCATATATTTATGATTCTGATTTCTCAAACTCAGATTTGGATTGCGATTTTATTCTTCTTCTTCTTCACGAGAGATCTGAATTCTATTGTTCTCATCTTCAGCAGAGATTGCAAATATCGTTCGTTGTTCACTGTGATTTTCTTCAGTCGAACTTCGCTCATCATCATCATCATCATCATCATCATCATCATCATCTTCTTCTTCTTCTTCTTCGTGGAGTGATTTGAAGTTTTTCGGCGATTAGGTCAATTGTGGAGAGAAGATCATCTTATTTTCTTTTTATAGATCTTAAAACAAGGTGAGAGTTTAGATATGTTGAAATTCATACATCATCTTCGTCCAGTCGCAATTTTTTTGCTGAATTTGAATTTGTTATGAAGATTATTAACTGAGCAACGATTATAGAGAATGACCATTATCCGTTAGAATTGACCGGAGAATGACCATTTTCCATTCAGAATGATCATTCTCCGTCAGTTTTAGATGGAGAATGTCAGAAATATGTGTTGTCCTATTTTGTGATCTCTTCTGTTTTTATGTTATCAGGGGAGAATGGATTCAAGCTGTTTAGTTAATCTTTGTTTCAAGAGAGACATAGTTTTCTGCCGTGTCACACATGAAAGTACCGTAGAATTTTTAAAGCATCAAGTGTGTGATCGATAGACTTCTTTGGATCCACTTTCCTTTCGTTTCAAGTTTTTGCATTCTGATGGGACTGAACTGTATGTTGACAGTGATTTTTGGCTTCGGTCCTTGGTTGGGGGTTTCAATGGTACCCATGACATGAGCTTTGATCTATTTGTGGAGCAAGTATACCCTCCATGTTCTTTATCGACATCTTTTCCTTGTCAAAGCATTCCTATGGAACCTTTGTCTTCCTCTTATAGTTCCTTGAGTAGTAGATGTTCTCCTACTGTAAAGGATAAACGAGTAGTAGAATTTTACGAGGGCTCAATTGAGACAGTAAAGAAGAGAAAATCGGATATGTGGCATGGATCAATTACAGGCTTTGGTCAGATTTTCCTAAATGGTGTTGAAGAAGTTAGGCACGCTGTTAGGAAGGTATGTTTTGAATCTCGTCATCCATTCCATATTCTAAAATCTGAGCCGGGGAGGTACGCCGTTTGCTACAAGAATTACAAGACCCATGCTTGTTTGTGGAGCTTCCATGCTATATCCATTTCGAAAGATAATCAAATTTTTGAGGTGAAGAGGTATGTGGGAGAACACAATTGTGGAGCTGGCTATATGGATAAAGGTAATATAGTTTTTCTAGCAAAGTTTGTGAAAAGTTTGGTTAGTGACATTGTTCGGATGGATCCTAAAAGTCGACAAAATCAGTTGTTGATGAATTCAAGGTTGACTAAGGTTTATCTCTTACCTACGGGCAGGCATACCATGGCATTAGGTAGGTGCACCAAGAAATGTATGGAGATGATGTAAGAGCTTACAGCGACTTGTGTTGGTATGTCGAAAAGGTAAAGGAAACCAATATTGGTTTCGTTATCGACTTTCAGAAAGATGATACGTCAATGAGGTTTCAGCGGCTTTTTCTTTCATATGGGGCTTGTGTCGAAGGCTTTCAATATTGTCGTCCGATGCTATATTTGGATGCGACTTTCCTTACAGGAAGGTTTAGAGGGTGTTTGATGTCTGCTACAGCGAAGAATGGTAACCAACAGTTCTACCCTATTGCCTACGGTATAGTCTGGGGCGAAGATGGTGACAATTGGGAATGGTTTCTTAAAAATCTCAAGAATGTTGTTGGATGTAGTAGGCGTATCATTTTTCTTTCAGATCAAGGCACCGGTTTAGTTTCTGAAGTTTCCAAAGTGTTTCCTACTGCTTACCATAGCTATTGCTATTATCACATGAAGAATAACATACCACTGAAGGAGAAAGAAAATGAAAGAGTGTATCTGCATGTACTTGAAGCTTGGAGGCAAGCAGTATATGCTCTAACTCCAGGTGTGTAAATGAGACAGATATATGCAGCTTTTCTGTGCATTTTTCTTTATTTTAACAAGTAGAATGAACATTCTTCGTGTAAATAACACGGAGAATGTCATTATCCGTATTAATTCACACGGAGAATAACATTATCTGTTTTAAATTATACACAGAATGTCATTCTCCGTGTCATTTAGAACGAAGAATGTCATTCTCCGTCAGTTTAGAACGGAGAATACAATCCTCATGCGTTCTAACAATGGGAATGACTATTCTCCGTGCTATTCTCCGTGTTATTCTCCGTTTAAAAATACACGGAGAATGACATTCTTCGTGTTAAATTAAACGGAGAATGGTCCTTATTTTTATGTGCTTGTTCCTTGATTTCCATCTTTATTAATTAGTCTTTTTTTCCTGTATAAAGGTGGGTATAAACAAGCAATTAAGAAGATTTATGATCTGAATTGTGGTCATGTTGTGAAATGGATGGATAAACAAAAGCCTAAAAATTGGTCAAATGCATTCTTTCCGGGATGTAGATACGGCGAGGTTGCTTCTAGTTGTGCAGAGTCATTCAATTCATGGATAAAGGCTGGGAAGAAAATGCCTATTTCAGCACTTGTAAATGTCATCCGAGTGAAGATGATGAAGATAATCTCAGATCGCCACAAGGATGCAAGTGATTTCAATAACATATTGACTCCATATGCCGAGAATATGCTGAAGCAGCTGACAGATGATGGCATGTCTTATAAGGTATATCGGTCTGGTGATTTCGAGTTTGAGGTGATGGCAGATACTTCCTTCCACTTGGTGAATCTTCTTGATTGGCATTGTAGTTGTCGTAGATGGAAGGTATATTGTAGTGCCCCGACCCGCAAGATAACTTATGATGGATGGTTGGTTCGATGCAGCCTTGTTGGACTTGGGATTATGCGAAGGATTGCTTGGAAGGCTATGCGATCGTGGCGGGAATCGTCCTATGAATGTGAGTAGTGTTGAACCCTTCAAAGATCCTTTAGCTTCACGCTTAAAATAAGGATGAGTATGCTATGTTTCTAGTTGAGTTTGTTCAATAACACCTTGCATGGAATTCGAAAAGATAATGAAAGATAATTAATCACCTGAACGTAAACTGTTGTGGCTAGATGAATTGTATGCTTGTACGCTGTTGCGATGAATTACATGACAGGTGAAGGCAAAGTCCCAAATACTTGGGCAAGTGAGTATATCGAGCTTTGGCTCAATGAATAGATGGCAAAACAGATGTTAAGACCCAAGAGTTGGGCAGTGAGTATGCTTGAATTGCATTTGAATGAATGAATGCTAAACAGACGCTAAGTCCCAGGAATTGGGCGGTGAGTATACTGAGTTTGGTTGGAAAGATGTATAGTATCAAAAATGTGGCAAAAGGATTGGGTAACAACATTCTATTATCCTGTCGCCGATGTAGAATGTTGATTACGCCAAGACCCTGGATTGGATAGAGGATAATATGAGCATTGGCTCAAGGCAAGATGGCTAGATGGCAAGATGGTAATATGAATGAGAATGGTGGCTGAATTACTTAGTTTTCCTTATCATGCATTATATGTTTTCTTCTTAGATAAGTTGCATATAGTTGCATGGTCATGGACAACTTGTCGACAAGGTAGTTTTCTCGAACGGTATTCCTGGGCCATGGAACCCGGTTCGTCCTAGGGAAAAACAAGGAATGTGCCGACGTACTGGCATCGGTAAACGGGACTTGCAGTGAGGCTAGCTACCTGCACTGAAAGGGCACCGTTGTACCAGTAAGACGGTCCGGGATGGCATGTCGCCAGTGACCTTCATATAGATAGGTCAGGTGCTAATGATGTCTTATGCAGGCAGAGTAAGTTATTACTCAAATACAGGAAAGGATGTCGGCTGTTGGTAAGAATCACCTGAATGGTGATAATCATATTGAATCATGATATTGTTCCTAACAATGTCTTGTGCAGGCAGAGTAAGTATTATAAATGTACAGGGATGGCTACACGACCGTGGGTAAGAATCACCAAAGGGTGATAACTGCATTCTTTATATTTTGTTGGCTATGAGATTTGCATGTTTTACTTCTTGTCGGCTATAACATGAAACTGACCCTAAGGCAACGAGAAAGACCATTGATAATAATGTTCTGTAACATGATTACTTAGTGTTGTCTTCTTAGGTGAGTTGGGCCAGCACCGCTCGCCAGTACATTGATGATGTACTGACCCACGTTGTGGGCAATATTACATGTGTTTGCTTGGGGGAAATCCTGTGAATCAGTGCTTGGCATCGATAAATCGGATGGGTGTGCAGAAGCTCTTCTTTCAAGACGATGTCTTCTGCTATACGGGACATAATGTATGGAACAGTGGAACTCAGATATACCAGTGAGATTGTAGCCAAATTGGCAAGTCATTGTAAAGAAGTCGGTATATTCATTTGTAGCCTAAAGGGCAAGTGTATACATTCAGTTGGCTACTCAAGAGTCTTGTATTCAGTTGTAAACTCTGTATTCCGCTGCAAGTCTTGTAATCCATTTTGAATATCAATAAAGAGATACATTTCTTCATAAATTGTGTGACTTCAATTTATTTGCTTGGTTCCGCTGCCTTATCGATGTTTTCTGAGAATTACCAGGAACTGTAATGGTTTTGCCTTGTACAAGTGCAATCTAGACTTGTACGGCATCACGCCCAGTGGCTTGTTTTCGATCCTCCGGGATCGGGACGTGACATAATGGTATCAGAGCTTTGTAAGAATCACCTGAATGGTGATAATCATATTGAATCATGATATTGTTCCTAACAATGTCTTGTGCAGGCAGAGTAAGTATTATAAATGTACAGGGATGGCTACACGACCGTGGGTAAGAATCACCAAAGGGTGATAACTGCATTCTTTATATTTTGTTGGCTATGAGATTTGCATGTTTTACTTCTTGTCGGCTATAACATGAAACTGACCCTAAGGCAACGAGAAAGACCATTGATAATAATGTTCTGTAACATGATTACTTAGTGTTGTCTTCTTAGGTGAGTTGGGCCAGCACCGCTCGCCAGTACATTGATGATGTACTGACCCACGTTGTGGGCAATATTACAGGTGTTTGCTTGGGGGAAATCCTGTGAATCAGTGCTTGGCATCGATAAATCGGATGGGTGTACAGAAGCTCTTCTTTCAAGATGATGTCTTCTGCTATACGAGACATAATGTATGGAACAGTAGAACTCAGATGTACCAGTAAGATTGTAGCCAAATTGGCAAGTCATTGTAAAGAAGTCGGTATATTCATTTGTAGCCTAAAGGGCAAGTGTATACATTCAGTTGGCTACTCAAGAGTCTTGTATTCAGTTGTAACTCTGTATTCCGCTGCAAGTCTTGTAATCCATTTTGAATATCAATAAAGAGATACATTTCTTCATAAATTGTGTGACTTCAATTTATTTGCTTGGTTCCGCTGCCTTATCGATGTTTTCTGAGAATTACCAGGAACTGTAATGGTTTTGCCTTGTACAAGTGCAATCTAGACTTGTACGGCATCACGCCCAGTGGCTTGTTTTCGATCCTCCGGGATCGGGGCGTGACATAATGGATTCCCATGCAGCCATGCAATCCAATGCATCAGATTTGGTTTAGGCAAATCCGTCTACGATTTTATGGAGCAGTATTGGACATCAGATTTCTACCAGAAGCTATATTCATGTGCTATTCGTCCAGTTCCAGATTCTGGAAAACAGTTTGAAAATAATTCAACTGATTTGGTCCTACCCCCGTTCCGAAACGGGGTCCCGACCGACCAAAGGTGGACCGTTATAAGAGCAATTATAAAAAGAAGGGAAAAGAGAAGAGGAAGGTTAGGTGCCATAATTGTCTAGAATTAGGTAATTACAATCGCAACACTTGCCCTCTCCCCCCATGTGCTTCTACGGTGGTCGAGGAGGCAGTGCCCCCTCGTTAATACATATACATATATTCTTCCTTTTATATAACTATTTTTTTTCATACATTTCTTACAATTTTGATATCAATGGTGCTATTTTCAAGTCTGTTATATCTAATGTTTCACAATTTTTGAATGCATAATGACCATTCTTCGTCATTCTTAGACGGAGAATGCCATTCTCCGTTTCAAATTACACAGAGAATAGCATTCTCATTTGTTCTAACAATGAGAATGTCATTCGTCGTGTAATTTTCATTCGTTTTAACACTTAGAATGACATTCTCCGTGTTAGGTGACACGGAGATTGACATTCTTTGTGTCACCTAACATGGAGAATGTCATTCTTCGTGTTATGTGACACGGAGAATGACATTCTCCGTTTCAATTTAACACGGAGAATGACATTCTGTGTGTTAGGTGACACAGATAATGCCATTCTCCGTTTTAGGTGACACGGAGAATGACATTCTCTGTGTCGATTTAAAACGGAGAACGACATTTAAAACAAATAATGACATTCTCTGTGTGGATTTAAAAGAAGAATGCCATTCTACGTGTTAGGTGACACGGAGAATGACATTCTGTGTGTCACCTAACACACAGAATGTCATTCTCCTTGTTATGTGACACGGAGAATGACATACTCCGTGTCAGGTGACACGGAGAATGACATTCTATGTGTTAGGTGACACACAGAATGTCATTCTCCGTGTTAAATCTCATTCTACGTGTTAATCTAGGATGGAAAATGGCATTCTAAGTATTAAAACGAATGGAAATGTTCATTCTCCGTGCCATTCTCCTTGTAATTCAGGACGGAGAATGATATTCTCCGTTTCGGGTAACACGGAGAATGGAATTCTCATTCGTTTCAATACTGGAAAATTCATTCTCCGTTTTAACTTATATGAAGAATGAACATTATCATGCTCTATAAGACTATAAATGCCATTCTCCGTTTAATTCAACACGGAGAATGACATTCTCCGTGTTGAATTAAACGGAGAATGACATTATCATTTTAATTAAAACAGAAAATGTCATATTCTAATGTATACTTTAATTTAACACGGAGAATAAACATTCTCATTTGTACTTTAAATGTCATATTATCCGTGATTTTATTATAGAATGCACCGCAGATGTTAAAAAGTATACAGACAGAGAAAAATGAAATTGAAACAGAAATTATAGAAAGAAGTTCTTTTATTAATATGTGTTCAAAGGATCTATTACAGATTAAGAAAGACTTTAATATGTGTTCAAAAGCTCTATTACAGATTCAGAAAGACTCATACTGTTCTTCTACAAAGGATCTATTACAAAGACTCATATTGTTATTAAAGAAAGCATCTATTACAAATTAAGAAAGGCCTAAAGAAGCATACAAGCGGGTTTATCTTCACAGAAGTGCAACCCTTATTCATCTTGGTGCACATACGAGAGGGTTTATCTCCACAGAAGATAGCATCGAAGCGTATTCCTCCTTTCCTGTACCCGCAACCCTGAATGCCGGAATGAGCAGAACAAAGCACAACTTGTGGCTCTTCCGGAATAACGGGGTGGCTCTGCCAAGGGAATGCTAGACCGTTTCTGAGAAGGGCATAGCATGACACCCAAACTTTTTGACAAAGCACGAGGACTGCCAAGATGTTGTTCAGGTTCGAATAAGGTCTTCCAATGCATCTCGAGATTCACTAATACGTGTTCTTCTACAAGGACATAACTACTTTGAACGAAGAGATTCACAGCCAACAGCAAACTGATGCCAAGCCATTCTCCTCTCAAAACTAAGTCAGGGTCGTGCATAATGGAAATGCTATGAAGTTGATGGAGTTTGCTCCTCAAGAAAGCCCTTTATATAGGACATACTGTCTAATAAATGCAGATGAACCTAATAGTCAGCATAATGAATCTCATTTAATAGGTTCATTCCGCAAACTACTCAACTGCCCACCCCCCCAATAAAGAAGGTGGCATTTACTCGTTGTTACAAGTGTAATTTAAAACGGACAATGGTCTATCATGCATGGAATGACCATTCTCCGTTTTAAATAATACGGAGAATGACATTCTCCGTGCTAAATAACACGGAGAATGACATTCTCTGTGTAATTTAAAACTAAAATGACCATTCTCCGTTTAAAATACGGAGAATGTCCATCCTTATGCGTTTTAACATGGAGAATGACCAATCTCCGTGTTATTTAACACGGAGATTGATATTCTCCGTTTTATTTAACACGGAGAATGGTCATCCTCATGCATTTAAAAATTGGAATGACCATTCACCGTGTTATTTAGCACGGAGAATATTCATTCTCCTATAAGTACAACAGAGATAGGACATTCTCGTGTTCATTAAAACGGAGAATGCCATTCTCCGTTTTAAATTACACGAAGAATGACACAAAATGGCATTCCTCATTGTGAACTTGACACAGAATGGTCATTGAAAAATTATATATATATATATATATATATATATATATATATATATATATATATATATATATATATATATATATAGAACAATGTAATACAAGATAGCAGATGTAACCAAAAGACGCAGACACAGAAGAATATAACTGTATTTTCATATATACAGAACAATATAATATAATACAGAGCAGATGTAACAAAACGACACAGACACAGACACAGAAGAATATAACTGTATTTTCATTTTCATATATACAGAACAATGTAATATACAATTCTTTCTTAGTACATTGTCATTTTCATAATGTGTTCATCATTTGTATTTGGACTTTTAAGCAACCTCTTAAGCCATTACAACCTAACTTTTGTAATCCTATTGTGAATTTTGTCATCGTCATTTCCTTTTGCTGGTATTGTGAACGGATGAATCATCAAGCACCTCATAAAATATGCTGTGTACAAGAGGCAGTTGGGTGCTTTTTGTTGTGGGCAATTTGAACGAAAGTTCGTATTTATGCTTTCATACTCTATCGTCGCCTTGCATTTTTGCCTCATTATGTCAATTTTTCTCCTTATAATAGGCTCTAAGACCTCCCTCATATATTCTGCATCTGCCTTGCTCGATTCGTACGTGTTTTGCACCAAGGAGTTGTAGTGTGCCTACTCGTACGAGCTGAAGTTGAATGTCAGGAGTGTATAGTGTTTTATACCATCATTAAAGACAGGAATGAATAGCCATTCTATGTCGTCCTGTAAACCCATGATTAGGTCATAGACATCTATTTTGAAAGTTTCAATGGCACCGGCTTTTGCATCTTCAACACGAGCATTACGAACGATGGACTGTCTTCCAAAAAACAAAGACATAATAACATTAGTTAGTTTCATCAGTGTACACATGAATAGGAGGGATATTTCAGTTTTGATTCTTACCAATGTGTGGGGCAACATAAATGCAGACCATTTATGTTGCACCTCTTGTGAACTTGACTGTGGTTCACTTCTTGATTTTTCTTGTTCTTGTTTCATCTTCATTATTATTATGTTTAGTATAGCAGCCTCCATATCTTGATAGTTGAATATGTCTTGCATGTCTATTGCTGTCAGAATAATTTCAACTTTATTTTGACTTGCAGAAGAACAATATACAAGATTACTGCACATAAATTTAGTTCAGTTAGATTAAATCAATAGAAATGGACAAAAATAATTGTGAAAAAGACGAAAGGAATATAGAAGAATACATACAATGGAGCCATCTTGTTTTTGAATACGAGGTCCTTGTAAAGCTGTTGCAGCTCTTCATCTGCCTCATTCCAAAGTCTGAGGTCCTCGCATTCCCTGAGTATGTCGCCATTTTTTACCAGTTCTGCAATTCTGGCTTCTTCTTTGGATGCTGAATCATCCTTCTTATTGTTTTTTTTTGCTCTGGGTTTGGGTTGAGGTTTTGGCTTCGGATCGTCCTTAAGCTTCTGCCTTTTTATTGTATTCTTCCCTTGGGGAGTAAAATCATCATTAGTTATTACATCTGATGGTTTTGGCCTCCTCTTTCCCCCTTCCTAATACTGTTTTGCATACCTCTGGTTCGACAGGTTTGTCAGGTTATTTTTTTGAATTTGTTGAGGCTCTGTAAGCTGCAATGCATCAATTATGGCTTTTTGATTATTGATTTCAGCATCCTTTTCAATGGCTTCTTTACTCAACAATTCAACTTCCCCTTGAAGTTTATTTTTCTCATCAGCGAGCCTTTTATTTGCTCGTCTCAGCTGCTCTGTTATTTGCACAGATATAAAACAAACATCAATGAAAGATACGATGTCAATGAAAAAAAAGGTAAAGAACATTCTCAGTTTTAACAATGGAAAAGACATTCTCCGTGTCATTAGTACACGGAGAATGACATTCTCCGTTTTAATTTAAATGGAGAATATCATTCTCCGTGTTAAATAACACGGAGAATGTCATTCTCCCTGTACTAATGACACGGAGAATGTCATTCTCATGTGTAATTTAAACGGAGAATATCATTTTCCGTGTGACAATAGGATTTAACATTCTTCGTTTAATCTAAAACGGAGAATGTCATTCTCCGTGTAATTATACACGGAGAATTGTTTATTCTACTACATGTCACAAAAAGAATGTTATTCTCCGTGTTACTTAAAACGGGGAATGTCATTATCCGTGTCATTTAAAATGGAGAATGTCATTCTCCGTGTTACTTAAAACGAAGAATGAATAATCTCCTGCAACATAAAACGGAGAATGGCCATTTAACTGTAATAAAATATGGAGAATGATAAATCATAAATATACAAAAGAGCAAATTTTACCTTGTGCCGCATCCTTTTCAATCGCTGCTTTATTCAACAATTCAACCTTCTCTTGAAGCTCTTTTTTCTCCTGAACAAGCCTGTTATTTGCTTTTCGAAGCTGCTCTGTTATTTGTACTGTTATAAAACAAACAAGAATGAAAGGTACGATGTGAATTAAAAAAAAAGGTAAAGATTTCTCAATTTAACAATAGAAAAGACCATTCTCCGTATTAATTTAATATGGAGAATATCATTCTCCGTATTAAATAACACGGAGAATGATATTCTCCGTGTTAAATTGAACGGAGAATGTCATTTTATTGTAATAAAACTTGTAGAATTATAAATCACAAATTTAAAAAAGAGAAGATTTTACCTAGTGCTTCTAGCTCTTTAACTCTGTCACTGAGCATTGTATTATCATCAAAAAGTTCAAGGTTCTGTGATCTCAAATCCTCTAATTGCTTCACTGAACCCTCCATTGTGCTTCTGATTGCACGTTGATGGGCTTCTTGTACAAGCAGATCAGAATTCTGTCTTTTGATTTCCTCTAGTTCATGTGCCGAGCTCTCCATATCAGCTTTGACTGCACGGAGTTGTGCCTCTAGCTCTTTAATCTTTTCGAGGAGCTTCTCGTTCTGCGCCAGAAGATCAGAATTCTGTCTTCTTAATTCCTCTAATTCCAGTGCCAAGCCACCAATTGTGTCGCTAATTTCGACTTGTTCGGCAGCAACCTAAGCACCAGGTATCCCTTCTTTCCCTGTCTCTCCCCTTCCCTCTTGTGGAATTTCTTTTTCTAGAGGTTCCTCACCTTCCAGGTGTTCTCCTTCTTGCCCAATAGATATGACCAAGGTTTCGAATATGTACGGAGAATTCATTTCCTGGGGGTATTCGGTCCTGAGGAAGGTTGAGATTCTGTACCCATCCCATGTAAAAAATCTTGGGTAATCTGAAATTGGTTCAAACTTCCTTTCCAGAAGGGTAGTATGTTCTGCAAACCAATATAGGAAGTATATTGTACAACCTTCCATTTTGGAGTAAATATTGGAGTAATCCCCTTCCACACATTTACTTGTACTCCTCTTTATGCTATCCATGACATATTCCAATATTAATCTTGGCCAGCATATACTGTTGACAGCTTCTATGCTGTCCACCAACGTGAAGAATTTGTACGGGAAACTTGAACCGCCAGTTTTAGTGAAGAATACAGTTTGGCACAAGTGGAAGATCAACAGTTTGGCCAAATCATCTGGATTAGCAGTCTTATCTCCATTACGAAGCTGCTGTAATAATTGGAAGAACTTATCTTTCACTTCCTGGTTACTGACTTTTGCTTGTGTGCCCTTGGAATTAGTCAGCAACCTTGTAAAATGCGTTGTACACTGGTTAAAAGATTCTGGTGCTGGTGGCTATTTCTGTGTCTCCATTACCAATTTTTTGCAGTTAAAATCAGTCTCGCTTTCTTCCCTAAGCGGTAAACCAAAGATGGTTGCCACATCATCGACGATTGGCACTATTTGGACAGTGTTGCTCAACTGAAAGTAACCGACACCTTTCTTGTCTTCCCTGTAGGTTCCTATCAAGTTCTCAAGGCCTTCTGTTGCCTTCGCTAATTATTTTGTCTCAACTCTGCTTTTGTAGAATATCTCAATTAAGTTCTAGAAATCGGTATTCTTTAAAGATTCAATGACTGGCACGGGTAAATATACGCCATTTACAATGACAACCTCCATAAGTTCTAGAGTTGTTTTGAAAGTAGCACGGAAAACTCTAGAATCCTTATTCCTGATAGTGGTTTTTTCTACAAAACAAGAAAAAAAAAACAAAAACAAAACATAAATAATAAATTAGGTTTATGATAACTGTTATCCATTGATATAAGAAGAAAATGGTCATTCTTCGTTTACTTTTAAACGGAAAATGACATTCTCCGTGTAAATATACAAGGTGAATGTCATTCTCCATGTTAAATTTATAAGGAGAATGACATTCTCTGTATAATTTAGCACGGAGAATGTCATTCTCCTTGTAAATTTACAAGGAGAATGTCATTCTCCGTGTTAAATTTACAAGGAGAATGTCATTCTCCCTGTAAATTAACAGGGAGAATGACATTCTCTCTTTATTTTAACACGGAGAATGTCATTCTCCGTGTTAAATAACAGGGAGAATGACATTCTCAGTATAATTTAGCACGGAGAATGTCATTCTCCTTGTAAATTTACAAGGAGAATGTCATTCTCCGTATTAAATTTACAAGGAGAATGTCATTCTCCGTGTTAAATTATAAGGAGAATGACATTCTCCGTATAATTTAGCACGGAGAATGTCATTCTCCTTGTTAATTTACAAGGAGAATGTCATTCTCCGTGCTAAATTATACGGAGAATGTCATTCTCCCTGTAAATTAACAGGGAGAATGACATTCTCCCTGTATTTTAACACGGAGAACGTCATTCTCCGTGTTAAATCACAGGGAGAATGACATTCTCCGTGTTAATTTACACGGAGAATGACATTCTCCGTGTAATTTAACACGGAGAATGACATTCTCCTTGTAAATTTACAGGGAGAATTACATTCTCCTTGTAGTTTGACAAGGAGAATGACATTTTCCGTGTAATTTAGCACGGAGAATGACATTCTCCCTGTAAATATACAAGGTGAATGTCATTCTCCGTGTTAAATTTATAAGGAGAATGACATTCTCCGTATAATTTAGCACGAAGAATGTCATTCTCCGTGTAATTTAACATATTCTCCGTGTAATTTAACATATTCTCCGTATAATTTAACACGGAGAATGTCATTCTCCGTGTTAAATTATAAGGAGAATGACATTCTCCGTATAATTTAGCACGGAGAATGTCATTCTTCTTGTAAATTTATAAGGAGAATGTCATTCTCCGTGTTAAATTTACAAGGAGAATGTCATTCTCTGTGCTAAATTATACGGAGAATGTCATTCTCCCTGTAAATTAACAGGGAGAATGACATTCTTCCTGTATTTTAACACGAAGAATGTCATTCTCCGTGTTAAATCACAGGAAGAATGACATTCTCCGTGTTAATTTACACGGAGAATGACATTCTCCTTGTAAATTTACACGAAGAATAACATTCTCCTTGTAATTTGACAAGGAGAATGACATTCTCCGTGTAATTTAGCACGGAGAATGACATTCTTCCTGTAAATATACAAGGTGAATGTCATTCTTCGTGTTAAATTTATAAGGAGAATGACATTCTCCGTGCTAAATTACACGGAGAATGTCATTCTCCTTGTCAAATTACAAGGAGAATGTTATTCTCCGTGTAAATTTACAAGGAGAATGTCATTCTCCGTGTAAATTAACAAGGAGAATGTCATTCTTCTTGTAAATTTACAAGGTGAATGTCATTCTCTGTGCTAAATTACACGGAGAATGTCATTCTCTGTGTAAATTAACACGGAGAATGTCATTCTCCCTGTAAATTTACAAGAAGAATGTCATTCTCCGTGTTAAATTACACGAAGAATGTCATTCTCCGTGCTAAATTATACGGAGAATGTCATTCTCCTTGTGACTTAACACGGAGAATGACATTCTCCGTGTTAAAATACAGGGAGAATGTCATTCTCCCTGTTAATTTAACACGGAGAATGACATTCTACTTGTAAATTTAACACGGAGAATGACACTCTCCTTGTAAATTTACAAGGAGAATGACATTCTCCGTGCTAAATTATACGAAGAATGTCATTCTCCCTGTAAATTAACACGGAGAATGTCATTCTCCCTGTAATTTAACACGGAGAATGACATTCTCCTTGTAAATTTACAGGGAGAATGACATTCATCTTGTATATTTATAGGGAGAATGACATTCTCCGTGCTAAATTACACGAAGAATGATCAAGACCATTCTTAGTGACATTTGACACGGAGAATGATCAACGAATCATGAAAATAAGTTAAAGTTATACCTTCTTTTTGGATAGTAGGCTTCTTCTCCTTATATGCAACTTTTTTAGTTATCCGTTTCTTTGATCCTCCGTCATTCCCTTTTGGATTTGATGATGATGATTCTCCGTCACTCTCTTTTTGATAATCTGCTTCTTGATTTGGTAATGTCTTCGATTGTGACGACATTGTGCGAATGTCTTGAATGAGAGGAATGTTTGAAATTTTTTGGAGGAGAAACCCTAGATTTTGGAGGAACGTTTGAAGATTTTTGGAGAAACCCTAGATTTTGGAGGAGAAACTGATCGTCTTATCGAAGAAGAGAGAGTACGAAACGTTTTTTTTGCTTTTTGTTTTTGAATAGCAGGGTTCGGGTTTGTTTGGAAAAATATTTATAAGGAAGGGCAAAAAGGTCATTCGAAGCCGCTTTTATATATTAATAGATAATTCTGGGCACGCGATGAAATGTTATTTTGCTGTGGGTTTTACATAAAACTTTTGCAATTTTTGGGCATTTCATAAATTTCCCCTTTTATATATATATATATATATATATATATATATATATATATATATATATCTATATATATATATATATAGGAAAATTCTACAATACATCTACCCTTTTTGGATGTATCGATACATCCAAAATATGGACCGTTGGATGTTCATCCAACGGTTCAGATTAAATTCAGATTAAATAATGCAGGAGACATCATTAATGCTGTTTTTGACTTTTGACCTCTTGTTAACTTGCTATAGTAGGTCATTCTTTAATGCAATTTTTTCAATGAGCGTCCTAAATTAACTCATATTTACTTTCTCTTTCGTCCATATAATTTAATATGTTGTGCAACTACGTATATATAACAATAATTGTGTGTCAGCCGGAAAGGAAGGACACAGTGTGTCCAGGTTTGTAGGCGATATAGACGACGACATCACCGTCGCTGGCGATCTAGATGATGACACCGACGACGAATGATATATTTAGGACGGAGAATGGTACATTTAGGAAGCCGATAAAAGCTCGTTCTCTCAAATCTCTTCTTTGTGTAAATTAAATCCAAGGAGGACACAATCCCTAATTTTAGTTATTGCTTAGCAGAGTCTGCTTAGTTGTTGTAAAATTGTGGTGTTGCTTTTGTAACATTTTCATCTTTAATCTCATATTTTCTATAAATATGTGTTCTGTTTGATTTTGATTTAGTAATCTTTCCGTAATTAGTTTTTTTGTTTCATCTAACAATTTAATATTTTTGTTATAAAGCTACAGGCCATGGTGGTGGTGGTGGAAGGAGAAACAGAGATGAAGAAGGAAAGATGAAGAAGTTCTGGTTCGCGACGGACTTTGTCGAGCCCTTCTCGAACAACGAGGAGTACCAGCGGAATTAAACCTCTTATAGAGTTCCTCAAATTGTTAATCATGATAACCTTTTGTACTTTTCAAACGGCTATTAGAATCTTCCTATAGCCCTCCTCAATTAAACGTCTAGTAGATTGTTTGCTAGTCTTATTTGTCTTTCCATCTTCCTCACTCTTTGTACTTTTCTCTTGCTATATATACAATAGTTTTCTTGTTTCAACTATTATTTATTCTGAAATACATAGAATAGTTTTCTGAAATACAATAGTTTTTTTGTTCTCAAGATGTCTACTCGTATGATGGAAAATTTATAAGACGTAAAAGATTGGTTGCCAGCTCCAAATGAAAACTTTATTCCGCGTATGTTGCGCAGGATTGAAGAACAACTGTCGACGATTTCAGCTCAAGTTGCATCGATCAATTATAAGCTTGGTTCAATAGAAATTGAACAAATGAATTTATCTCGTCGTTTGGAGAAGATTGAAGAATCTCCAGCTTTGAAGAAGACATCTTTATCTGGAGTATTTAATAATGTGGAGGAGGTTTCCGTTGAATCTTCCAATGAGGAGGATGTGCTACTATAGAATCATAATAAAGCAATGGATCGAATTCTCGCATTGTGTCATACAGAAGAAACTGACTTTAGCAGTTCTTCGAAAAGAATGAGTGGAAATTTAGATCCGGTCACACCATTAAAAAGTTTAACAAAAACTTCAACCTCGAAGTCTAGCAAGTGTACTAGTGGTTCTTCGAGTTATTACGACTATATTTTTTGCGGATGATAGACCTGAAGAGTAAGTAATATGAGTTTTGATTTAATTCCAACAGTTTTTTTCTCCTAATTTATTCATTTCTTTTCTTAGAGAAATAATATCATCTTGCAACAAAATCTATGCGTCTCGGGCTGAGATGAAGTCCTTAGCTCCTTTAACGAGAATTTAAAATGGGGGTATGTATAGATAGTATATTTCTTCTTAGGTGCCATCTATGTTTACTTCGATTCTATCGCTGACATTTTTAATGATTTATTCAGATTGTAGGCATTGTCTCTGCTCTTCTCACCGCGGAGGAACGAAAAAGAACCTCCAATAAAGCTAATGTATGGTTTTTACCAATAAGGATAACGGTGAGTGAGTATTTTATTCTTCAATGCATATGCATTAACAATTTTCTCGTTTGTTTGTCCTTCGTAATGTATTATTGATGTGTATGTAGAAAGCAATGTTACCTTTATCTGACAAAAAGCTTCATGAAATATGGAAGAAGTGCAAATATTTCAAGGATTACATAGGATCTTTAAGCATTTGCAACGAGGTATTAATGTATTTCTATTTAAATATTAATCCTAATTTTCTTAAAATTTACTAATTTGTTTTACCTAATTAATCCTGATTCAGATATACATACCCATTCTTTTGGACGGACACTATACTCTTACAAGAGTTCTGGTTAAAACAAGGACTGTTGAAATTTGGGACTCACTTGCATCTAAAGATGATCCGATTCAAAACAAATCAGTCATAAAAGAAATAGTAAGCTCATATTCATCAATTTTTATGAATTGCGTACAAGATCCGCGGTATACTAATACATATTGTATTCTGGTAATTATATCTTTCAAATTTGGATCTCTTTCTCGAAGAAGAGATTTTGAAGTTGAGAGATGTTAGGTTCAGCTTTTCTACTTTTGCAATAAAATATCGTCCTGATGTTCCCCGCCAAGGCAATTTAGTTGATTGTGGGATTTTTGTAATTGCATTCATGAAAGACCGATGTAGTCTGGACTACCGTTCTCTCAATGTAAGTCTGAAAATATGTCGTCAAAAACTTACACTTTTTAGAGCAATATTTTTGATGTTATATTTGTTATATGCAGTTTGATACAGGAATAGAAAGACGCAAAGCTGCTGAATGGATTACAACTTCAAAGCACAATGAAGTACTATCCAAGTTGCGTATATAATATAATTAAGCAGAAAGGAGTCCAAACTGAAATGATTGAATATGGAAGACGATAATTTTTTTCTTCTTCTTTTATATCTAATGTATTATGTTCATTTGTTTTGTTGAGTTGTAATGTTCTTAAAATGTGGGATAAAAATGATATCAAAATGTTCATTTGTTTCATAATCTTGCTGCCATATAATCCTAAAATTTGAAAAAATTTATGAAATGCCCAAAAATTGCAAAAGTTTTATGTAAAACCCACCGCAAAATAACGTTTCATCGCGTGCCCAGAATTAACAAAAAATATATAAAAAAACGGTTTCGATTCTTTTTGCCCTTCCATCGAATGACCTTTTTGCCCTTCTAATTAATTCAAAACAACCCCGAAACCTATTATTACAAAAAAAATGGTTTGGATTCTTCCACTTCTTCCATACGCCACTCTGTTCTCAAACCTAGGTCATTCTCCTCCAAAATCTTCAAACCTTCCTCCTCATTCGCAATCTTCACACCATGCCGTCATCAGCGGCAAAATCATCACTGGCAGTATCACCAATTAGAGAAGATGCACCAGTTGCAGAAAATCCAAAAGGAAAAGACGGAGAACAACGGAAACCCTATTCTAAGAAAGTTGTACAGAAGAAAAAGGGAAAAGATGCTAAGCAAAAAGAAGTGCAAGAAGAAGTGCAAACAGAAGGTATAACTTTGAGTTTATGTTCGCAAATTCTGTATATATTACACGGAGAATGACATTCTCCGTCTTAAAACGCATTTGAATGTTCATTCTCCCTGTTAAATTATACTGGGAATGCCATTCTCCGTGTAATTTAAATCAATAATATCATTCTCCGTTTAATTTAACGGAGAATGGCATTCTCAGTGTTAAAACACATGAGAATACTATTCTCCGTGTTAATTTAAACGGAGAATGCTATTCTCTGTGTAATTTGAAACAGAAAATTCTATTCTCCGTGTTAAATTAAACGGAGATGGCATTACAAGAGATAAAACAAAAGAGAAAAAATAGCATTCTCCGTTTTGAATTATACAGAGAATAGCATTCCCAGTATTAAAACGATTGAGGATTCTATTCTCCATTTAATTTGGAATGGAGAATGGCATTTTTCGTGTAATTTGAAATGGAGAATAACATTCCCAGTGTAAAATACATTAGAATGTTCATTTTTCGTTTTAATTTAAACAGAGAATGACATTCTCTATGTCATTTGAAACGGAGAATGCTATTCTCCGTGTTGAATTACACGGAGAATGCCATTCCCAGTATTAAAACGATTGAGAATGCTATTCTCCGTTTAATTTGAAACGGAGAATGACATTCTCCGTGTTAAATTACACGGAGAATGTCATTTCCAGTGTTAAAACCCATAAGAATGGCCATTCTCCGTGTTAATTAACACGAAGAATGATCATTCTCCGTTTCAATTTGACGGAGAATGGCTATTCTCTGTTTTATATCGACGAAGAACAGTTGACAGAAACCTAATTTTTTGTTTTTTTTATTTTGTAGAAAAAAATCTGTCAGGATAAGGAATCAAGACTTTTTCGTTCTACTTTCAAGCCAATGCTAAATCTTATGAAGGTGGCCAATATAGATATTGGCCGTTTACCTGAGCCAGTTATTGATTCCTTGAAGAATATCAGTTTCTGGAATTTTGTCGAGATTTTCTACCAAAAAAGAGTCCACGTCCCCGAATTGGCCAAGGTAACGGAAGGGCTTGAGAATTTAATTGCAAGTTACACAGAAGAAGAAGATGGCGTCGGGTGCTTTGAATTGAGCACCACTGTTAAAATCGTGCTAAGCGTCGACGATATGGCAGTCATCTTCGGTCTAGCGCTGAATGAAGAAAGCGATAATAATGTTATTTACAGAAGATTGATAATAGAAAAACAACAGCAGCCCACACAACCAGCATCATTGAGCCTGTGTAGAGATCACTTTACAAGATTGCTGGCTAATTCTAAGGGCAAATACTCAGAAGTCACGAATAAGGAAGTGAGAGAGAAGTTCTTTGAATTGTTACAACGGCTTCGTGGCCGAGATAACGCTGTTAATCCAGATGATTTGGCCAAGCTAATAATCTTCCACTTGTGCCAAACAGTATTCTTCACAAAGTCTAGCGGTTCAAATTTGCCGTACAGATTCTTGGCCTTGGTAGACAGTGTGGACGTCATCAACAGTATATGCTGGCCAAGGTTAATCCTGGCATATGTAATGGATAGCATAAAGAGGATTAGAAGCAAAACTGAACGTGGGGATTACTCAATGGCTTACTCCAAATTGGAATGTTGCACAATATACTTCCTATATTGGTTTGCAGAACATAGTACATTTGTGAAAAGGAAGTTCGACCCAATTCCTGATTACCTAAAAATTTTCACATAGAATGGGTACGAAATCTCAAACTTTCTTAAGGCCGAATATCACAACAAGTTGAGATCGAAGATGACATTCGAAGATCTGGTTATACCTGTTAGGGAAGAAGAAGGGCACAAAGAAGATGAGTCACCTATACAAGAAGTTGAAAAAGTGGGAGAGGAATAACACCAACAAGCAGGTGGGGATAATTTTGATGAACAACAGATACAACATCATGATGAAATGGGCTCTGTGATGGACGACTCAGCACAAGAATTGGAGGATTTGAGAAGACATTATTCTGATATTCTTGCGCAGAATAAAGAACTCAAAGAAAAGTTAAAAGAGATGGAGGCACAAGGAGCGTAGTTACGTGCAGCCAACCTTGAGAACGAGAAACTCAAAGAAAAACTGAAAGACCTCGAAGCACAAGAAGCACAACAACGTGCAGTCAACGTTGTGATGGAGGGCTCTGTGCTTGAACTGGAGGATTTGAGAAAGCAGAATTCTGTTCTTATTGCTGAAAATGCATAGCTCATCGACAATATTAAAAAGCTACATGCACAAGGTAAAATCTTTTCTATTTCAAATTTCTGATTTGTAATCTTCCAGGAGAATGGCCATTCTCCGTATATAATAACACGGAGCATGATATTCTCTGTGTTATTTAAAATGGATAATTGCTATTCTCTATCATTTTGATACTCGGTAGGTTATTCTCCGTGTAATTCCAAACGGAGAATGTTATTCTCCATGTTATATTACACGGAGAATGTCATTCTCCGTGTTAGATTCACATCATACATTTTATTGTTATTTGTTTTATTTCAGTGCAACTAACCAAGCAGCTCAGAGAAACAAATAAAAGGCTCGTTAATGAGAAAATGGAGCTTCAAAATAAAGTTGAATCGTTGAATATTAAAGCCATTGAAAAGGATGCAAAAATCGCTGATCTCCAAGTCATTGTTGTAGCATTGCAGCATGAGAAGACTCAAGCAGCTGCTGAACTTGCTGCTCCAAAAGAAGCCAAAAGAAGAGGAGGATCGGGGGGAAAGAGGTTCAGAAAACCATCAGTGCCATTAGCCGATGAAGATGTTACTCCCTTGGAAAAGAATACAGTTAGAGAGGCTAATAAAAAGCGGAAGATTAATGCCGCTCTGAAATCCGGAGAAGATGCCAAAATGGCTGAATTAAAGAGGAACTGTGTCATACTAAGGGAATGCGATAAACTCTTACTTTGGAAAGATGCGGATGAAGAGCTGAAGAAGCAATACATCAACATCGTAATTCCTAAAAAGAAGTGTCCAAAGTATGTATTCTGAACTCGACCAATCTCCGTCCATTTCATAACGGAGAACAACCATTCTCCGTGTCAGTTGGACGGTGAATTACCATTTTTTGTGTCAGTTGGACGGCGAATTACCATTCTCCGTGTCAGTTGAACGGCGAATTATCATTCTCCGTATCTGTTGGACGATGAATGACCCTTTTTTTCTTTTTTTTCTAGACTTTTTTCACAATTATGTAATGAAAATCTCTGTTAATTTAATCTAAACTAAATTTATGTACAGTGATATTGTATACTTATTTTTGTCGAAAGAGGGTAAAAATGAAGTTGCAATCCAGCTGTCGACAATAGACCTGCAAGACATACTCAACTATGAAGACATGGAGGCTGGCATACTGAACCTAATAATAAGGAAGCTGAGAGAAATTCAAGGCATTGCAAGAAGGTATGCCCCGTCAAGTTCAAAGGACGTGCCATTGAACCAGAAGCAAAAGCCGGCGCCCCACACATTAAAACATAAGTAGTCTGCATTCTTGATGCCCCACACATTAGTAAGAATCCAAACAAAAAAATCCATATTCATGTGTACACCGATGAAAAATGACATAAAAAAATTACTCATGATATTGTGTTTTGTTTTTTGGAAATAGAACATCGTTGAACGTGCCATTGAACCAGAAGCAAAAGCCGTCGCCCTTGAAACTTTCAAAACAGATGTAGAAGACTTCGTCATAGGTTTAGAGGACGACATAGAGTTGCTATTCATCCCACTCTTTAATGTATCCATCAGACACTATACGCTACTCACATTCAACTTTATCTCCTATGACTGGACACACTACAACTCCTTGAGGCAAACCACGTACGAAAAAGGCAAGGTGGATGCAGAATTAATAAAGAAGACCTTAGAGCATATCGTCAGGAGAAAAGTTGATATAATGAGGGAGAAATGTCCAGCAAAGAAGGAGTATGGGAACACAGTGCTGAATTGTTCTCCACGATGCCCACAACAACAGGCATCCAACTGCCTCTTGTACACGACGTATTATATGATGAGCTTGATGAGTACTCCCTTCAAAATACCGGGAGGAAATGACGATGACACTCACCAGAAGATTACAATGATGAGGTTGGTATGGACTAAGAAGTTGCTTTCAAGCGAATATATAATACCAACCTAGCAATGACATTATAAAATAATAATGTAATTATGTAATTGGGCAAGGAACTTCTGTCTTTTATAACGTCTGGTCTGCTCTGTCTTTTATAATAAAATTATTTTTGAATTACATTTACATTATCAAAACCACAAAAAGTTTTGACTTTTATTTACATATGAAAGTCTGAACTACTACATAAAATCCTACTACCAAGAAAAAGTTGAATGTGAGCAGCGTGCGGGCATCGTCAGAGCAAATCACTTCATCGTGCATCGTCAGAGCAAAGGAACTCCTTGAGGCAAAGGAATTCCTTGAGGCAAATCACTTCATCGTGCACCGTCAGAGCAAAGGAATTCCGTGAGGCAAAGGAATTCCTAGCAAAGGAATTCCTCGAGAGCAAAGGAATTCCTTGAGGCAAAGGAATTCCTTGAGGCAAAGGACCTTGCAAAGGAATTCCTTGAGAGCAATGGAACTCCTTGAGACAAAGGAATTCCTTGAGTCAAATCACTTCATCGTGCATCGTCAGAGTAATGGAACTCCTTGAGGCAAAGGAATTCCTTGAGGTAAATTACTTCATCGTGCATCGTCAGAACAATGGAACTCCTTGAGGCAAAAGAATTCCTTGAGGCAAATCACTTCATCGTGTAGCGTCAGAGAAAAAGCAAGAGCAAGAGCAAGAGCAAGAGCAAGAGCGATCCCGGACCCAGTAACCAACATCATGGCACACAGTCGATGAAGTGCACGAACACGGAAACTCGGCACATCTCAATCTTCTGATGAAGTGCACAAATACGGAACACCGTGCATCGTCAAAGCAAATCACTTCATCGTCAACGTGTAAAGGAATTCCTGGAGACAAAGGAACTCATTGAGGTAAAGGAATTCTGTGTGGCAGAACACCGTACATAGTCAGAGCGAATCAACGTGCGGGAGCTTTGACAGAGTGTGGGTTGGCAATCAACCCAAACCCTGGGGCTCTTTTAGTAACCAACATCATGGCACACAGTCGATGAAGTGCACGAACACGGACAGTCCACTAGGCACATATCAGTCTTCTGAAGGACTTCACCACCAAAGCTTCTTCGAACGAGGAGATCGACAACCAACAGAAAAGCGTCTTGCCAAGGCGGAGGATCGGTAGAGTTCATCTCCACAAGAAAAGCTAAATGAGACAAGAACAAACTCTCCCTACACTACTGCCATTTATAGGCAAAGACAACTCGAACTCATGCGCCAAGTGGCAGTCACTTCAAATTCAATTCAATTCAATTAATTTGCATTAATACCAATGCATCTGCCCCTTCTCAAGTAAAGCTAAGTAAGACGAGAACAAACTCTCCCAACTACTGCCACTTATATGCCATTAATACCAATGAATCTGCCCCTTCGAATTCTGCCAAGTCAACACCATTCTCCGTGTATTAATGCGCCCAATTGACGAAGAATTGTAAAAAAAGTTGATTATTAGAGCATCTCCAACCCTATTGTGAGCATCTGCCCCTTCAAAATGACTTTTATATATATAAAAAAAAAGTGAAAAAGTTGTCTTAGAAGTTGAATAAAAAGCAATTTTATTGTCTTCTCAAACTTTTGCATTGGAGAACATATTTTTGTCTAATTGTCTTGTGTGAATGACATCTTTCCACATATGAAAGACATTGTCTTAAGTCAACGACGTTTCATTTGGTTCCATTTGCTCTTTGTCGCTATTTCTCTTTCGTACTTTACAATTACGAAAATTGTGACCCGATTTTTTACAAACTCTACAAATTCTAGGCTTCATGATAGTCTGACTTACTTTAGGCTGGCTTGATTTTCCTTGAGAAGGCATTCCTTTTATTGCTACCGGATTTGGCTCTTTAAAAGATTCATGCACTCCATGAACTGCATCAGCTACCATTTGTTCTTCTTCACCAATATCGGTCACCATTTTTTCAACTCCATCAGAACAAACGACATCAACTCCGTTTCCTTCCCTTGAATTTTGCTTAATTTTTTACAATAATACGTAAACAGATTAACTTGTTCATTAATACCACCATACCTTCTGCTCTCAATACTGTCTGGGTGGATGAATCTTCTTTCTGCGCCAGGTCCGAAGAGAGCTCTCTCTTTGTAATCCTTGAGCCAACGAGTTTTTATCAAGTTCTTTGGAATATCTCCAATTTGTAATCTCTTCCTTGCTGAAAAAATATGCCTACAAGGAATCCCCTTGGTCTCCATCCACAAGCAGTCACATTTTATGATGTTGTCGGCCCGATCAAATGTAACCTTCCGGATGACACTATTTGGCGACATATACTTTTGGATAGTGCAAACTTCTGCCTCTCTTACGATGTGAAGGTGGAGAACAGTATATGTATCAGAACGTGTGATTTCCTTCCTTACCTCTATAAACACCATTTTATTATAAATTTTGGGAAATTTATCTTCTATTTCGGCTATGCTAGTTTGCTTCACAGCTGGTGTTGATAGTTTATCAGTGACATGCTTACTTATCTGGCCGTAACGTAAGGCCGCCAAACAGTGGTCACAATTTTTAAGGGCCTTCCATAGTGGCAGCTTCTCATTCTAAAATCTTTTCAGAAATGCGTTCATAGATTCACATCTATTTGTTGCAGTAGAATCACCAAAATAATTTTCACGTACGAATGTGTCCGCCCATCGCTCACTCGTTCTGTACAATGCAGTGGTCCACTAATTGTTCTCTACATTATAATCCCTTAGCATCTGCTGCCAACGGTTTTCAAATTCTTCGACTAAATAGTACCTGTTTAGAAAACATGGACAGTAACTAAAGTTGTAATATTGTAACAACAACATACTTCAAAGTAAAGTAGCAAGTATGCGATGTACCTTTTAATTAGAAGACTCAATTTATTTGCAAAACCCTCTTGGTGTACATGTTTGGCTGCATTGTTTAGGATATGCCATGAGCATGTTCGATGAACTACGCTGAGCATTAAATCCTCAATTGCTTTATTCATGGATCTGCAACCATCCGTGAGAACTGTCACTGGTAATTTGCCATTCATACACTCTTAGAATTTTTCTAAAACCCAAGAATATGTCTCTGCAGTCTTATTATGGATCATTGCAAACCCAAACACACAAGTCATTACATGATTGTTTGTACCCACTAGAACCACCAACGGCATTTGACTTCTATTTGTTTTATACGTAGAATCAAATGCTAGTGAATCTCCAAATAATTCGTAATCGAATCGACATGCACCGTCAGCCCAAAAGAGATGGGTCAATCTGGAATCTTCGTCTACCTTGTACGCGTAGAAGAAATCTGGGTCAATGCCCTCCTTAGATTGAAGAAATGTAAGTGTTGTTGTAGCATCAACTTCGTCTAGTGCTCTACTATCTTTAGCTAAAGTGTTGTATAAATCTTTTTTTGTCCATCCAACCTTATCCCAGCCACCTTTCTGGTGGACAAGTAAATTCCATATATCTTCAGTCCCCATCCCTGATTGCTTCATAAGCTTAGCTTGTTCTATCTCTGCGGGTGATATCTTACGATGGGATCTCAAAAAAACTGTTTCATAATCATTCGCCAGGCTATGGTTGTGATGTACGTGAAATTTTTTGACGAGCCACATCTTTGTAGAATTGGTGTACCCAATACGAAAAATTGCTTTACAACCACTTCTGCTTTCACGTCTTGGCTTACGAACCCTGTTAGGAGCTTCATTGTATTTCTTCTGTCTGAATCCCACATTCGAACAACACCAACTACGGACCATCACCATCCCAGATTTGTTTTTCTTTACTTCGTTCTTTCTAATACTAAAACCAACTGCTTTTGAATATATCCGGTAGAATGTCTCTGCTTCTTCAATAGAGTTGAACTGTAAGCCAACAATATCTTCATGTAAGAGTTATGTTGGAGCTTTGTTAATGTTGGCAGACTGTAATATTTTTTTCATCGTCGCTGCATCGAAATCCAATGGAGATTCACCATCGTCCCTAAGAATAGAATAAAAAAATAAGTATGAGAAATAAATATAAAAATATAATGTATTTCTTAAATCCATTAGAAATGGTGATGCAAAATAACATTTCGTTGTTTGCGTTGATGTCGTCGTCATCGTTATGATGCATTCTTTCGTTGTTTTCTTCATTTTGTTCTTTGTTGTCTCCTAAGTTAACAGCTTCCAAACTTTGCTCATCATCCAAATCATCTAACACTGCTCTTGAAGCGAAGCTTTCTTCATCAACTAATTCTTCCACACGACAATCAGTTTCTCCATGTGACGTCGCCATTGAAGAAAATAGAGTGTGTTAGAAACCAACAGAAGAAACGAAGGACAAAAAATAATACAAAAAGAAAGAGTAATGCTATTCGTACCTCCAAATTGTCCCTCATATATATATTCCTCCTTATGTGGCATCTGATGTAGCATGTTAAATAATATTGTGTGTCATCTGACATGACCGATGACATGGCAAATTTTAACCCAAAAAGTTAACTACCCAATTTTGTCCATATTAATTTAACGTTAATATTAATGTTAATTTAATGTTATTATTAATGAATGTTAATATTGATATTAATATTAATGTTAATGTTTGTCACCCTCACTTTTTCAGTTAGGGGTAAAATAGTAATTTTCTATTTTATAATATTTTTGGGAATTTTATTTCATGAATATTATTATTTAATTATTATAGGAGTCGGGTTCAAATTTCATCGCATTCCGAGTTAATTCGGGACCCCGGTGAATTTCGACTTGAGCCGTAATTAGCATGTTACCTAACCATGGCCCACCACACTAAACTTCTTGGTTTAGGAGTTTGGACTAGTCTCCCATGAGTAATTAAGTTTAATTATGATTTTTATTTATTTTTAGCAACTTCCGAAACCTATTTTTGATTTAATTAGCATTAGGCTTAGGGAGGGGCAAACTTGTAAATACAAGTGCCCCTACCCATGCCCCTTGGCCGACCATGTAGGTTCACCACCCCTCTTTCTTCTCCACTAAGCAACTCTTTCTCTCTCTCTCTTTCAAATTCAATTCCTTTCAAGCTTTTTCTTCCTCCAACCAAACCTAATCTAGGTATGATTTTCATTCTCAATTTATTCCTCATTTGCATTCAATTCCCTCACAATAAATGGAGAGGAGAAGATTCTCCACCAATTGCCCATAAATTTGTAGGATTTTCCTAGAAAAATAGGTTAAGGATTTATTATGGTTTAATCCTTTTTGAGAGTGGTATATATATATATATATACATATATATATATATATACATGTGTATTTATGTGTGTGTATTATTACAAGTATTGTGTGTGTGTAAGGAAAATTGGAGTGGTGGTGTTATGGAGAGTGTGTGTGCTTGTGTGAGTGTGTGTGAGAGGGTGGTGTGTGTGTTTGAGTGTGTTTGTGCCTAGGTATATATGTATATAGATTTATATATATATATATATAGGCATGTGTGTGTGTATGATATATATATATATATATATATATATATATATATATATATATATATATATATATATATATTATATATATATATATATATATACAAGTGTGTGTGTGTTTATATATATAGATAGATATGTGAGTGTTGTGTGTATATATTCATAGATATATATAATTGATGGTTATATATATATATATATATATATATATATATATATATATATATATATATATATAAGGAGGGAAGAAGAGGAAGAGATGAAGAAGAAGATGAAACAGCAGTAGCAGCAGCTACAGCTGCTGTAGCAGCAGCACCAGCTGCAGGAGCAGCAGCAGCCCTGGCAGCAGCTGCTGCCAGGTTCACCCCCCTTGTGAGCTTTAGCCTATTAAACCCCCCCTTTTGTATATATATATATATATATATATATATATATATATATATATATATATATACATATATATATATATATATATATATATATATATATAGATACGTAGAGAAGATTAGAAGAAGTTTAAGAAATTAGAAGTTAGAAAAGAATTAGAAGCTAGAAGGAAAGAATTAGAAGAAGTTAAAAGAATAGGAAGAAAAGTGAGAAATAGGAAATAGAGGGGATCGAGTTAGAGGGCGAAACGGAGCTCGGAGTATCGGAATGAGTTGAAACTTGGCGTGGGGCAAGAATACGTGAATTAGATTTTGCGGGTAGGCTCCCGAGTGGAAATCGGGGTTGTAGGGCGCCGGTATCGCGCCGTACCATTGCGTATCTTAAAATATTTAAGATACCGGCAATAGGCCGTAAGGTGGACTAGACGTCCACTTTACCTAGGTATCTTGGTAGGTAATATATGTATAGGCTAGTACCTTACTACCCTAGGGAGCTCGGGTCAAAATACCAAGCGTAGGTAGGCTAACTTGATAATTGCCTAAGCTAGAATTTTACCCTTTTTAAGGGTAAAATAGGATATTGGCCTACGGCCAAGATTTGAGTTTCGAAGTCCAAGATAGACTTGGATATGGGTTATAGAGGTTGGTAATAGTTAGAAATAGTCGCCTAGACCTAGTCTTGACCTCGGTTGACCCAGAGTTGACTTTTTACCCAAAAGTCAACCGTGAGTCAACGCTTTGTCTAGATTTGACCAAATCCAAACCAGAGTTGACCAGTTGACCAAAGGTCAACTGTTGGTCAACATTTGACCAATTTGACCTAGAGCTGACCTAGAGTTGACCAGAGTTGACCAGGGTTGACCAGTTGACCAAAAGTCAACTGTAGGCCAACTCTTGACCCCGTTTGACTTTCTTCGACTTGTTTTGACCTGTGATGACTGGTATGACCTAGGGTTGACTTGGTCTGGCTTAGATTGACTTGATATAACTTGATTTGACCTAAATTGACTTGACAGGACTTAGTGTGACTCAGTGAGACCTAGTTTGACCTAGATTGCATATCATTCATTGTGAATCATTCTTAAACTTGTTTAAACCTAAATTAACATACAGTATCTCATCTTTAGGTCTCTGATTTTCCACTCTGAGCATTGATATAGCCTACAGCTCAGGACAGCAGGCGAGTACATTTACTGATAGTTTTTATTGTCATGATATTTGCTATATCTGATTCAGTCGTAGTATCTTACTTGATTCTCAGGCACGATAGTTCACGGACTAGTATTGTCGGATTCCTGTCATAAGATGTCATTCCTGGAATTCTTGGGATATGGGTACTTGTTTGGTCTTGATTCTTGTACTTGTATTGACGCCGATTCCTGAAGAGGACTTGCTCCCCTCTTAGGGAATCCCGCGTCATGACGTGCTATGTTCGGATCCGTATACTATTCGGAGAATGGAGAATATTATAAATAGTGTGATCAATGCCCACCTTGAGTTACTACTTGTATCATAGCTATACCCTCACCTCACGATGGGTATAGCCTGACCTGTGCTACTACTTGCTCCATAGCTTACCATCCCGGCCGGACCGAGTCTACGTACTTGTAGCCAGTCGGCTGGAAGCCTGATTCTTGACCCATACCGATCACATTAGGCTATAATGTTCGAGGCACATTTTATATTTACTTTTCCTGTCATATATCCTGTTCTGTTCTACATTTAGTACTTTTTCACCATGCATGATATACAGTTACTCACATGCTCTACATGCCTTTACATTGTATCTTGATTGGAGACTAAGTTCTGCTCGGAAGAAGAGTTACAACCCCGGTCCTTGTTTGGTTTAAGGGTTGTAACTCGGCTTCCGAATGGTTCCCAAGTTTTCATATATCTTTGTCTCGTAGTTCATTATAATGTCTCTTATAGAACTTGTCAATTCATATGGAACTGCTGTTAGTGTTTGTACTTGCTCATTTTTCTGACAGGATACCGTTGTGATATATTACAGATGACTCTGAGGCGGACTGCTCGACCTATTATGGGCTCGAGTTAGATGGAGTAGCCTTGGATCGCGGCCTTATAGTAGAGCCACTAGATTTTGTACTTCCAGAGTAGTGTAGGTTAGCTAGGTTAGACTGGACTGCGATCCAGCTAGCTTTATCAGACTGTAGTTCTATATTATATTTTGATACCCTGTGATGTTGTATATATCTGGGCTTGTATTGGAATCTGGACATATTACTCTTTCATCTATCATATGTCTTTCCTTCTGAGCTATCTACCTTAGTTTTATTCTGTGATTGAGACTGTATTGTTATGTCACCTCCATTCGGAGAGTATATACTGTACAGGTATATTTTTACTGTTAGTCGTAGTATTTACAGACGTTATATACAGCATTCTACCACTGACACTGCGGCGTAGGCTGGACGTACCCACGTACTCGTGCCCCTCATAAGGGTGCGGGTTGTGACAATGTTACTGTTAATATTAATATTATTGTTAATGTTAACGATAATATTAATTTTAATTTTAATGTTAATATTAATGTTAACATTAATTTTAATGTTAATTTTTATTTTTATTTTTAAAAAAATTTGCCACGTCAGCTGCCAGATCAACATATCACGTTAGCTGCCACGTAAGGAGAAAAAGTTTAAAGGTACAATTTGGAGGTACAAATAGCATTATTCAGAAAGAAACAACTTACAACAAGGCAACAACACAACCTTTTCGTCTTCCTTGTACCTCCGCCACGTGGCCCTCTTTTGTTGGCTCATGAAAATGCTTGAGTGATTCTAGAAGCAAGCATAATTTTAAGAAAATAACTTCCAACAACACAACTTTCTCGTCTTCTAGGTACATGTATTATTAAATTGTGTAACTAATAACGCATGAGGAAGCATGCAGCAGCATTCTCCACGTAGCCCTCTTCTGTAGGATAACGCATGCAACAGCATTTAATGCTACGTTTACTGTTGTGTAATTATTTATATTGATATGGTATTAGTGTTTATTATTAAATTGTGTAGGATAACGCATGCAGCAACATTTAATGCTACGTTTACTGTTGTGTAATTATTTCTAATGATATGGTATTAGTGAACACAATCTGTGAGAGAGAACCCGAGAGAGAGAGAGAGAGAGAGAGAGAGAGAGAGAGAGAGAGAGAGAGAGGGAGATGGGATAAAGAGAAAGGATCTAGCTCGACTAGATTTTAAACTTAAAATTCAGTTTTTGATTTTCATTACTAATAACTAGTTCGCAGTACGAGTTTAGACGAACACTAACCGAGCCCGAGCAGCGTGACATCAGCTAGGTTTCTAATACCGTGGCATTCCTGTTAATTTAAAATTTATAATATTATTGAAACTAATATTAATACTAAAATTTAAAATAGTTTTTGATTTAACATTTACTTCAAACTAGTTAAAGTTAAAATTGTATTCTTTTTATTTAAAATGTACAATATTATTGGAACTACAATTAATATTAACATTCGCTTGTCCCGTAGTTTAAGTCGTATTTCACTGCTTGTTGCTTAAGTCTATGCACCCAAAGAACTTGATTGTTCAAGTCGAACGCATGCACAGCACGTTCCCTCGATGCAAGGCTTGACGTAGCCCTTGCTTGTCAAGTCGTTGCACGAACACGTTAGAGTTTTGTTGGGCTATCGAAGTTATAGCAAGCACCGTCTCCTATTGTCTGCGAACCTAATTTGCGATCGCACAAGACATAATCATAAGGTAATCCGAGACACGAGATCTAAGAGAATAAGTAGACAAATTGAATCACACATTAAGTAAAGAAAATTTTGAAATAGTCATTCCATACATTGCACACATCCCTAAATATACAATAAAGTACTCCAGTGACCTAGAATGGAGGGACGTTGAGCCATCTTCCTTGGACAATTGAGAGTCTTCAAAAGTGGAGTTACGGGATAAGTCTTCGACGCACGACCGAAGCTTCAAAATCACGAGCGTCGTCGAGCTAGTTGGCGCATCCTTCTTGATTTGCGGGACCTGCAAGAGCGAGGATCAATACGATCACATGTACTGGGAATGAATAATTAAAATCCAAGCTCTGCATTTGATTCAAGCAGTTTTATAAACATGTTAGCTAGCTATTATGTGATCTTTCTAACCATCCTGATCAATTAGCATGTCAACATATTTCGAGGCAAGCATATGAATTTGTAAGCATTAAGCAGCTATCATATTCATCCCGTGTCACGTGCATTTATTAAGCAGTGAGGGTGTGAAGGCCACTGGCAAAGTCAAGCCATCACAGACTATAGCTGGGTTAGACGATGACCCTTTTGCGACGGGTAGCGAGCCCTGTGCGAAAGTTTTCGAATAACCCATGCCGATGTAAGGCCGGCGCTTGCTATACTCGTTCCTCCTAGGCTGAATCGGACCCTTGGCCTAGGAATGGATTGGTTGAAGGAGCAATACGCAAGAATAGACTGCCATATTGGCAGGATTATTTTTGGTATTCCCGGTGAGGCAGAGTTTTCATTTTCTAAGGGCAAAATAGAACCTTCTTCACCAGTGTTGCGGATGACAGTAGCAGTAGCAGTTCAGTTTCCCAGAGTAGTAGAAGAGTTTTCTGATATATTTTCCGAAGAGCTTCCAGGCATACCTCCATAAAGGGAGATAGAGTTCACCATCGACTTGATTCCAGGGACGATACCAGTATCAGAGAGAGTCTACAGGATGGCACCTTCAGAGTTGGAAATCTTGTACAAGATGATTGAAGAACTCAGAACCAAGGAATTCATTCGTGCTAGTGGATCGCCTTGGGGAGCACCGATGCTTCTTGTGAAGAAGAAGGATGGTACATCAAGATTATGTGTTGATTATCGTACCTTGAACTCTGTAACAATCAAGAACATGTATCCTTTACCAAGAATAGATGACTTATTTGATCAGCTCAAGGGAGCGGCTGTATTCTTGAAGCTTGACTTGCGGTCAGGGTACCATCAGATCAGAGTCAGAGAGCAAGACATCCCGAAGACAGCATTCAGATCGAGGTATGGACATTGGGAGTTCCTTATTATGCCATTTGGAGCGACCAATGTGCCAGCCGTATTCATAGACCTCATGAATCGTATCTTTATGTCCTATTTAGATCAGTTCGTGATAGTGTTCATAGACGACATCTTAGTCTATAGCAAGAGTGAGGTAGAGCATGAGCAGCATCTTCGTGTAGTTCTTCAGATACTCAGGGAACACCAGTTGTACGCGAAGTTCAGTAAGTGCGAGTTTTGGCTGGATCGTATCTCGTACTTAGGTCACATCATCACCAGAGGTGGAGTGGAAGTAGACCCCCAGAAGATAGTGGCCATAGAGACATGGCCAGTACCTAACACCGTCGCAAAAATTCGGAGTTTCCTTGGATTGGCCGGCTATTACCGGCGGTTTGTGTCAGACTTTTCTCAGATTTCAGCGCCATTGACGTAGTTGACCCGCAATGATATGGCGCTTGCTATCTCTTTTCTAGAACCTTAACCTTTCTTTTTTTATGTGCAAAACTTAGCCTTTGTTTTGAACTTAGTCGATTTACTCACTTAGCCATATCGTTGCGTTAAACGTTAATTGATTCATTCATTGTCTTGTATAGGCTAAGTAGAATTGCATGAGGAAGCATGTTTTCCATTTTCAATACTGGCAGTTTGATAGCAAGTGTTTCGTAAAGAATTGTGCCACGATTTTCTTTGATTCTACACTATTATGACAAGCATTCATTTACTTCATATATTGATTTTAAAGTATAGGGACAAGGCGAAGGGGTCAGCCACTCGCCTTAGACTTGCTTCAAGCGAGCGACTGGTTTGCTGCGCTGACGTCGCCTACGCGATCACATGCAATCGCATAAGCAACTGATTAGAACGCTGTGTAATTCAAGAAATTTTGTTATAAATGCGAAGCTCGAACACGCAAGTCATAAAAACCCATCGGAAACATTCACAAAAAATGCATTCACGAAAACCAAAGCCAAATCCAAATCAAGTACGGCATGAATATCAGAGCAACGGGAGGTCTCTCCTGACTCAGCCGCAGAGCCAATCCTTGAGACGCAACCCGCTGAATATGGGACTTGGTTCCAAAGAATCCATTCCATAACGTGGAATGGATCTTAATTCAATCGTTCTCGTTCGATCGACTCGGCCGATTTCGACCTATCGGTCCCGACCGAATCGGTAGCGACATTGTTCCTTTCTCGCGCACCCATGGACGGAAACGGGGGACGATGTAGAGACGGGGCACTACTACGATCTCAAAGCTCGTCATATAAAGTATGACTTGGGTGATGGAAACACTGTAAACATGTTGGGACTGTAGGTCAGCGGCAGGTTCGAACGTGTGAAGATGGGCGATGGAAACACTGCGCCATGTACCGAGTTTGCGCTACAACTTGGTTTCGGTAGGGAGGCTGGCAGATGATGGCTGTCGCAGTCTGTTTGGGGACAAAGATTGGATGCTAGCGAAGGGTTCCCAACAGTCGACTCATCCAAATCAATGGGGACTCCTATGGCAACAACGACAAAACTTGATAATGATGAAGACGGTATCTCGGTCGACATTCGTGAGTATCGAGGTATGATCGGGAGCTTACTCTATTTAATTGCTAGCCGACCCGATATTATGTTTAATGTTTGTATTTGTGCACGATACCAAGCAAACCCGATATTATGTCACGCACGAAACACATTGAGATTAGACACCATTTTTTTCGTGACCATTAAGATTGATAATACTAGCTCTATAAATCTCACTTCCATCATTGAAACTAATATTAATAATGAAATTTAAATTAGTTTTTGATTTAACATTTAAACTTAGATTTAAAAGTAGTTAAAGTTAAAATTCCATTCTTTTTATTTACAATCTACAATATTATTGGAACTAGCTTTAATATTAAATCTACGGTGGCATTTCTGTTAATTTAAAATTTACAATATAATTGAGACTAATATTAATACAGTGGCATTACAGTTATTTCCAAATAGTCTTTTTCTTGTTCGGTCACACCCCTCCACGAGCGGATTATACCCCCGAAACGAGCGGGTTAAATAGCTTTTTCCAAAGAAAAGAACCCATCCGACTAGAGAGAAACAAAGGAGAGAAGAAGAACAGTCGCAATGGAGAGGAGCAAGAGCAAGATCAATTGCAGCGGATGGGCCGTCATCCCTTCGAAGATTCTCTCGATGATACTGGTACTGTCGGGGATACCGGCGGACGAGGTAATATGCAACGTGGCCCCAATTTGTCGTTCGTGGTGGAAGGCGCTCAACGGTCCCTTAGACTATTGGTCCAACGTCGACTTGGTACAGTGGTGCCGGAGGATCCAATCCAGTAAACCACTGAGATTAGTTTGACCGTAAAGAAGCTCGTGGCTTGCAGTGGGGGATATCTACTGTCCTTCTCCGCGTACAAGCTCGATGAAGCAGCCTTCCCTTTTACATGTTTAAGGCCCGTGCAAAATTTTATTTGGTCTTATTCTAATACTTTATTTTTCTATTACAAAATTTTACGTATGCTTTGTTAATTTCTATTGATGTTTTCCCATTTTTGTAATACAGTAGGAAATTTCTAAAGGTGTTGCGCATTCCGAAGTGCGACGTGAGTGATGAAACTTTCGTGAGACACTTGGAGTTTCTTCCGGTGCTGGAAGTACTCGACATTAGCTACTGCCTCTATATCACGTCGACTGAAATATTTTTTGTCGGAAAGTATTGCCACCGTCTAGTCAAGCTGAGGAGGAACATGCCCTCTCCAAATTTTATGCTCAGGAACAGATTCGTGCTAAAACGTCGAACGAGACGGAGGAAAAGGCCGTGGCTGATTTGATGCCGCGTCTCAAGCACCTAGAGATGGGATTAGGCATGTTCAATGGAGACACGCTGTGATCTATCATATACAACTGCAAGGGTCTTCGCGTGCTCGACGTACGTGGGTGCTTCAACGTGCACTTCGACGACGACCTCAGGAAAATTTGTAATTTAATACAGACATTTAAACGACCCTTTGATGATGTAATCCCAGGGGAACCTGGATACGAGATGTATAGTGATTTAGATCTCATCAATCAGTCCTGGGTGATTGGTTCTTCTGACATTACCAGCATGCATGTATTTCTTTCTATTTTTTACTAGTCTACATATACGTACTTTGTACGTATTTTAATTAGAATATTATAAAGTCAGTTGTCATCTTTTCGTCTTTTTCAGGTGACTATTTATATGTCAAGAGATTCGAAGTACAATTATTTTTTTAATTTTTATTTTCTATTGAGAATAATAACCTTTAAAAAATGGTAATGACATAAAAATTTATTACCATTGGAACATAATGTTATATGGAAAAATGAAACTTGCATGCAAACTTTATTCCTTTGACTCTTAAACATAAATGACATGCAAGTTGACATAATAACATCATGTTTATAAATACTCAAGGGTATTTTAGGAATTCAAAAGTTTGACCACCAAGTTTTCTTATTATATAGTAGAATAGATATAAAAACGTGTAATATGAATTTTATCCAATTATAGTTAAATACGCTTCTAACTCATTTGATTAAGGTGCAAGGTATTTTTTTTGAGTTCGATTCTCCATTTTGACAAAATTTTTCTTTTTTCAACAATTTTTACATGATTAATTTTTTTAAATAAAATGGACAGTGATATAATGATGCCTAAGACGGCTCACTTTTGAGCCGTTTTGAAACCTCATTATATAGTAGAAGATATGATATCAGTATCTTAACATTAATACAACATCTCAGTGTAATTATATCCAAGAGATTTCGACATTTCCTAACACAGATTTTACCTTCTTCAAGATAAATTTTGGCAGTACAAATTCTACTTGTATTAGTGGTATCAGTGTCATTCACCATAATTAATGGTGATCGATAGACATTTATACAAGAAGAGTGGCCCGGGGGAGATACGAAAGTATTGGTTTCTTTTTCACAACCCTTTAAAATCTATTTATACAGCCAAACAACCAAACTATTCATCTTCACCAGCCTTCAAAACCAATTTATATAGATTCAAAACAAAACTAAATAGCCAAACTATTTAAAATTCATTACCCTTCAGAACAGTCTCAAATGTACCATTCTCCGTCTTAAATGTACCATTCTCCGTTATAAATGTACCATTCTCCGTGTTAGAGGAACGGAGAATGGCCATTACCCGTCCCAAATTGTTCCATACTAAGTTAAAAGCATATAATAGCACCCAAAAAATGTTAACAATAGAAAAATTCTACAGAACCCATACACTAGACTCGAACCTAGGCCTTTCATGTAAAAGCCAAACAGCACAACCAACTAAGCTTGGAATAAGAAGAGTCACTGGAGGTCGTTGAATATCCCCAACTTCCAATAAGGAATAAGAAATTGAATATCCCCAACTTCTAATAAGGAATAAGAAGAGTCGGTTAGGAACGTGTATATATATACATAGGGGTCCCCATTCATTTGAGTAGGTTGCACATTTAACATAGCTCCAAAAAGATCATCTGGTTGGGAATCATGGCCAGAGTCTTCTTTCAATCGTCGTCGAGCCTCTCCGTATGGAGCACCCTCTGTGTCGCCTCCGGCCCATGACTGGCTGACAGAGGCTGCGGACTTCCTGACCTCCTGCGGGTTGTCATTGGAGGTCATCGCTCGACCTCTTCATCCGGCGCCCAACTTTGACCTGTTGCTGATCACTCTAGAGGAACGGAATTCTCTGGAGAAGAGGGAAGGGTTTCGCCGCCTATACCATAGGACGGGTGTGCACACCCTGCAGGACTTCGCGGAGATCCTCCGCGAGGCTAGTGAGGGGTAGACCCCTTATTTTTCTATTTTTTTAGTTTTTTACAGTTTTTTTCTCCTATTGTATCCTTCGTCGGAGAATGTTTCGGCGATGAAACTGGGATTTAATGCAATATAATATTTTGTTAACCCAATTTGGTTTCGGCTAAAAGCGACTAACTATTTTATCTATTTTTTAATTAACAAATCTTGTTACGTCAAATCCATATATCAGCGACGATATCCCCATCAATGACTTGTTATGTCATAGAATTGATTATGCTGCCAGCGTCAATCTTGCCATCAAATCCATCTTAAATATGATTACAAAGTAAACTAGATGACAACTTTGAGTGTTTCAACTTTACTCTTTTCAAGTACATAGTCTTGTTACCAAGTCATCAAACGTAAAAATTTCAGGATGGCAAAAATACGAGTATAGAACGGCTCAATGCAAAAAAAAAAGTTCAAAAATTTAATCAAATATTCGAAAAATGGAAATATTGAGATTAGAAACTTCACATTCTTAAATATGTTATCAAATTTTGTTAATTAAACATGTTTTCACCACGTTTTTTGTACTAAATTTTTTAATAATTTATACAGAACATGTGGATATATACTAGTAATAATGGTAATAAATTTAATTTTGGAAAGTAGTTTTTAAAATTAGGGTCTCAAAATCCCAAAGGTTTATGTAGTGATTTCACATGGATATATACTAGTAATAATAGTAATAAATTTAATTTTGGAAAGTGGTTTTTAAAATTTAATAGTAATAAATTCGACCGTCTTATACTAGTAATAATAGTAATAAATTTAATTTAAGACTCAAAACTATTCTAATTTTTTCCACTTCCCAAGTTCATATAAGACGGTCGAATTTTCCCTCTTCTTCTCTCAAACCCTCTTCCTTCTTCCAAACCCTCTTCTTATTAAAATACCGCCGAAGAAACAATGACCGTCTCCGAAGGGAAAAAATCCACAAAGGAATGCGATACAGGCCCGAAGGGTAGAACTTGCAAGGGCGATGAAAGCCAAGATTATGGTCGCTACGGCAGAGGCGGAAGCAGCGGCGGCGGCAACGACGATGAAAGCGAAGGCGACAGCCAAGCGACCTGCAAAAAAGGCTAAAAAACTTATTGCTCGACAAAGACCAAAAAATCTATCTTCGATATAGAGTCGTCGGAAGACTCAACTTATGAAGATCGAAGGCGTACTCAAGCGAAGGCTAAGGTGACAACGGATACAGAGTCATCGACGTACTCTGAGGATTTTGAATCATCATTAGAAGAGAAAAATGAAGAGGAAGAGCAATCATCAAATAAGTCCCAGGATGGAGAGGAGGTAAATTTTTTTAAAGACTCTAAATCTAAGAAGATTTACAATAAATATTTTAAGAAAAAGGCTGTTATGCATGAAAAATCAATTAAGATGGATGATGTCGAAGACGAAACTTTCCTGGATATATTAAAACTCTATCAATTGGAAAAACTGAACAAATCCTGTCTTGAGAAAATCTCTCAAACAATAGTAAGAGAATAAAAAAAGAAGAGGATCAACAACTGGTGTTTCTGAGAGGGAAACTGATTAGGGTAAATGCTGTTGTCATCAACGAATTTTATAGATTTGATCCAATTCCTGAGTTTGATTGAAAGATATTGATAATATTTCTACGAGGGATGAAATTCATGAGATTACAGGTATATCAGTGGGTGCCAAGACCCCTCAAAATGTATATAAAGATCAATTAAAACTTTGTATAAATTGTTGTATGCCTACGTATCTCAAACACTCAACCCTGCTGGACATGAGTTTTCCATCCATCCCGAGAGAGTAAAATTTCTTTATTATATGGAAAAGAAAAAAAGGACGGATATAGGTTCCTACATGTTCAATAGAATGATGCATCTCGTGGGAAAACCAACTACAAGGACAGCTCTCCCTTTCGGAGGATTTGTATGCTCGATGGCTAGTAAACATTCTATTCCAAGCTTAGCTGGGGATGTTTATATTAAAAACAAAGGTCCCATGAGAAAACTAACCTTCACTCGAATGTTTGGAAAACGGGCAGCAGCTGCAAGCAAACCATCAACATCTGAAAAACTATCAACTTATGGAATCAAAAACACTAAGGACAGGGTTGATGATCTATACAATTTTATTGTTGCAAACTTTAAGAATGTCTTTAAAGAGATGAAGACTATATCCGACAACCAGAAATTGATTCTGGATAAGATTAACCAGATAGAGGTTGAATTTGCTGACCAAGAATAAGATTTCCCTTCACTCGTGAAGAAGGTAAATGGGGCTAGCCCAAACTCTTATGTAAAAATACACACTGTGCACATTGACACTTTAATGCTAGCCATCACTATGATACTTCTATTTATATTTTTGGATATCATTTCTACATATACAGTGAGTCCATACTGACTATAATTTTTCTTATTCCGTCCCTCAAGGTATAGGTGAAGGATATTTTGAGGAAGAAGAAGAAAAAGAAAAAAAGAAGAAGAAGAAGAAGATGGAGATGGCTATGAAGATTCATCTTTTGAGTTTTGAAGCTTTTATTTTAATTTGGAAGTAATATTTGAATTGTAATATGGTTCTGAATATTTGTTGTACTTGGCGGTCAAACTAAATTTTGTGTTTGAAATATTGTAAGACTAAACTTTTCGCTTGTACTAAGTGCATAGTTCGTAATTTGTTTGGAAAATATAATATGGTCTTGAATTTAGAGTAGGTCTGATATTTATTTGGATTATTGTATTATGAATTATGCAGGTTCTATATTGAATTACTAACATGGATTGGGCAGATTACTGTAACGTGGATTATGCAGTTTATTGGACTTGGAATTAAGTATACTTAATTTGATTATGATTTTTTGGTTGAAGCATTTATTTGATTTGCAATTGGCCTTCACAGATGATATTGATATTTTGGTGTATTCCTTTGATTTGCAGATGTCCTCCACAGATTTCATGAGTCCTGGGTGAATTCCTAGGGTTTACAGATGGCCTCATTACGGATGCATTCCTGGGATCACTAAAACTTTATTTGATTGTAATGTGTTTTGCTTTCTATAAAAAATCATTACATCGATGCCATAAGTATGAATTCGATGCCAGTGTAATACATAATATAATCCTGCATGTTCATCCCTTGTTATTGCTAAAGCAAAATTATAATCCTGTCTGTTCATCCCTTGTTATTGCTGAAGCAAAATTGTAATCCTGCTTGTTCATCCTTTGTTATTGCCATCAGTACAATAATACTATTAGTATGAATTCGATGCCAGTGTAATGCATATTATAATATAAAAAAATTCTCTTGGATAGTAGGTTAATTATATTCAAACACTCGCAAGAAATTTTGTGCAGCCATACAGTGGAAGCCTGATAAAATGATATTCAGATTTTCTTGAACATGATTTAATATTAAATGAATATACTTTGGTAAATGATATTAAAAATACTGTAAATATTTGGTAAAAAAATATAAGATACTTGAACATTTCCAGTCCTAAATGTACCAACTTTGTTAAAAGCACAGAGAGTGTCCATTCTCCGTGTTAAAAGAACGGAGAATGACCATTCTCCATTTTAAAAGAATGGAGAATGACCATTCTCCGTTTTAAAAGCAAGGAGAATGGTCATTCTCCATGTTAAAGGAACGAAGAATGGCCATTCTCTGTGTTAAAAGCAAAGAGAATGGCCATTCTCCATCCAAAAAAAATATTCTCTTCGAAAATATTATAATTAGAAAAGTAAAAAATATTTCGTCCGATCAATACAGATTTTTTTTAAAAATATGTGAGCAGATGATCCGCCCGACCTCAGAAGCAGGTTTTCTTAGTTCACCACCACCACCATGACATGTAACTTTATTAACAAAATATTAAATTATTAGATAAAAAATAAAATTTCTGACAATGGCATGGACAGTAAAATTAGAGCAGTACCGCTGGTACTTCTCCTTGTTTGAGGAGGTCTCGACGACGTTCGATGCGAACCGGACCGATTCTTCTCGGCGCAGCTAGTACTCCTCGGTGTTCTAGGAGGGCTCGACGACGTTCGACGCGATCCGAACCGATTCATATTTCCTTCTTTATCTCTGTTTCTCTTTCCACCACCACCAACACCACCACCACCACCACCATGGCCTGTAACAAAAAAAATACAGAATTTATACGTTGATGCACAAAATATTAAATTGGATGGACGAAAGAGAGAGTAAATATGAGTTAATTTAGGGTGTTCATTGAAAAAATTAAAGTGAAAAATGACCTGCTAAAGCAAGTTACCAACAGGTCAAAAGTCAAAATCAACATTAAATGATGTTTCTACTCTATTATTCAATCCAAACCATTGGATCAGCATCCAATGGTCCAGATTTGGGATGTATCGATACATCTTTTTCTAGGGGATGTATTATAGAACGACCCATATATACATATATATATATATATATATATATATATATATATATATATATATATATATATATATATATATAAACATACACACATGCCTATTTCTCTCAAGTGCTGCTACCTACTGCCCTGAACCCCTTCCTAAGACATATGCATGATTTTTCCTCAATCCTATCTGTTATCAAACTAGTGTCCCTAGATCTTCTATGCACCTACTCCTAAACCCCATCCCAATACCCTTGACTGATACATGAAGAAAATAGGACTGCTACATTTGATACCTGAACAAAGTAGGACAAAGGGGCTGAGATATTTAGCAATTAATACATATACCCATTTCAGTCTCAACCCCAATAAACCCTACAGAGACTGCTATCTATAATTGAATCAAATGCTCACACCTGGTAATGTCACACGCTCAACAGTCCAAGTCCCCTTGAGTCTCTTTTCATCTGCTGCATAAAAAGGGGGTTTGCTCCCCTGCCTACTGTATTTCCTATTCTCACAGATTTAGAAATAGGGAAGATGGAAACCCCCCTCTCACTGCACAGTCTAAGTCAAATGTCACACTACAGTGGCTAAGCCACAGCCTACTGTTTGCCATTAAATACCAAGAATAAAAAATTACAGAGGAATTGAACTTGATTACAAACTCGCTTGTACAAGAGAAAGCCTAGAAAGAAATCCTAGAAAACAATCTAAGTATAATTGTTTAGTTTTGATTATGGGTGGTGACGATAGAGGCTCGGGAAAGTGTAGCAACTCTGCCTTACTCTTTGGACTATCTGACACGGTCCTTGCTCTTGAAGAAACTGTCCTTCGTAGGTTGCCAACCTTTTGCATGGGTGTGGTACCCTGCTATTTATAGTGATATATGTTTTGAGCCACATAGATGGCCACGTGGCTACAACAGTACATAAAGACCCTCTCTTTGACCGCCAGCTGGTGACTTGTTGAGATATTGTTACATCAAATCTGGGTGGTTGAGACTTGGTCAGCCTGCCACGTGTCCCATCGCAAGATAGGATTAGTCTGCTTGAGTCATTTTGAGCCGCATAAGCCTTTCAGTGTTCGGCCATGCTGGGCACATAAGACACATACGACTTAAGTCGCAGTCTCCCTTAGTCCGCATGTAGCTTGGGGACTTTTGAGCCACATAGGTTCTATATTTTGGGCCGCATAAAGCTCATGCGGCTTAGATTACAGTTACCCTTGGCCACATGAAGCACATAGATTGAGCCGTATCAGGTTCATACGGCTTGTGTCGTAGTTCTTTTGGCCGCATGGCCATGTCCAGTCTGGTGATATAACATTTTGTCTGATCACGTCTTATCTTCTTTTTGTCAGAGTGTCAGAGTTGTCAGAGCTGTCAGAGCTATCAGTTTTGCCAATTTTGACAAAGTTTGTCAGCTTTATCAGAAGGGTTGATCAGCTTGGCCGTATAAGTAACTATTCTTTTTGCGGCTCAAATCAGTCTGGTGAAGATGGGCCGTAGGGGGCATGTTGAGTCTGTTATGCGGCTCTTCTTTATGCGGATCGATTTGTTCCAAAGTACTTATCCGATCAGTTGTGATCCGTATGAATCCCATATTTTTATGCTTCTACAAAACCCCCTTCAAAGTTTTCAAATTGCAAATTTGGAATACTTTGAATAAGAAGCATGGACATATGTCAAGACCAAAAAAATCTTCGAGTCATGAGAGACGTTGTGCTGCAGGGACATTTTGAGCTGCAGGGACATTTTTGGGCCGCAGGAAGATATTGTTTGCCAGCTGTCACTGCTGCATTTAGTGTCTTGATTTGGTTTTGGATTTGGGCTCTTTTTTCGAGATAAAGCTAACGGTTACTAAGGATAAAATTCCTAAACGTTATCATTATCTTTTTATGGATACGAGAATTGAAGCGGCGATGACGGTTATTAAGGATAAAAAATCCTCGAGTGTCATCATTATCTTTAATGTCACCATAACCGACGCGACGTTCATCTGTTTCCACTTTGAAGAGCTATAAATATGGGCCATACGGAGAGAGAATTTTCTACTTTTTCTCCTTCGTCTTCGTTGTTCTTGTCATCCTTTCTGTCCCAGTTAGCCATGGCTCCAAAAGCTTCTAAGTCGACTGATGCTACGGCCAAAGGGAAGGGACTTGCCTCTCTGTCGAGAGCTACGGACTCTCCTTCCATTCATCCTGACGTGCAATCCCCTGTCAAGGGTAAGGATGGCAGGAAGACGACGACTTTAATTTTTTGAATGGCCATATTGCATATTTTATGCGCTGGCCTGTCATACGTTGTCTCTGTGCTTTAGGCGTGATTGATGCATGCCCTATCTGCATATGTTTTGTATGATGGGGCTGCATGGCTGATGCATAGACTTTGTCTTCTTCTGAATGTTAACCCCCCCACCCTTTTTCTTTTTTCATATTTTGTAGGGATTTGGCTAGCAGATTTCTCTAGGACCGGTATTAGCAATTTTGGGTATGGTGAAGATGCAACACTTGACACACACATCAGAGAGCTCAGAACTCTTTATGCTTTAAAAGAGTTTTCCTCAGATGGTAGGAAGAACCTTTATACGTCGGAGAGTCGGACGGTGGTGGGACGTCATCGTGAAAGTTCTATTTTCACGGCTCTCCAAGTAGGCAAAAACAACACTAGGGATGTTGTTTTGAAGGTATGGTCTTTTGGAGGAACGAGCCTAAGATGTCCGTAATACGGAGGAGAGAAAAGCATGTTATGTTTGCCTTCCTCCATGCGGCTCCTCGGAGATTCAACAGCCTTGTTTGCTTCTCAGCAGTAAAACATGACTTCTTTCGAGGGCCACGAAACTGCTTTTTGATGAAGACGAAGTGCTGCCAAACTGACCAAACTATGTATTGCTAGATTTTCCTTTCTTTTCTTTTTGCTGCCGATGTCGTCATATAAATGTAACTAATTTTGAATAAACAAAATACATTCACCCCATTCTTTATTTGTGGTATTTGTGGTGCTTGTACTAGAGGGCCTAATATAGCATTTGTGTTTGATAAAAGATATCCTACTGGGGTACTTTTTGTGGACCTGTTGCCCTTTTGCGCATATGAAAATGCGAGCAAATATATTTGAATAATATTTTTTGGACCTACTACTCTTTGGTACACCGATGGTACGAGTAAATATTAGGATAACTTCTATGGACCTATTACCCTTTTGCGCATTGGTGGTGCGGGTAATAGATTTGAAACAAAACCCAACAGAGGTAATATGGACGTGATAGGTTTTGTGGTCTTAACACCATGTCTTTTATCCCGGGTTGGGTACATGTGTTAAGTCGGAAGACTATCGGTATCAGAGGTAATATGGACGTGACACACGATAATCAGGCATAATTTTTGGTGGACCTATTACTCTTCTGCGCACTGGTGGTACGAGTAATAGATTTTGAGACAAAACCCAACAGAGGTAATATGAACGTGATAGGTTTTGTGGTCTTAACACCATATCTTTTATTCTGTGTCACGCCCCAGAACCAGAATATCGGAGAGATGGGGAATGACTCAGCCAGCTACATATTACGGGTAGAGGAAATACCGTATAATACGATCAATGCTGTCTAAAAGACGAGGGGGTGCATACTACATGAAAGTCTCCCTAGGGTTACTCAATATCTATTGTCCCAATCATTCAATTAAAAGTAGTAAGTAGAGAACATGTAAGAATGAGCAGTACGGCGTCCCAAACGCTCAGTCAAAATGTTCTTGAGATCTGGCTTTACAAAACATAGTCAGATGATATAACAAGGTATACACAATCGTTATCAGCTGCAGTCTGACTTAGTTACAATTATGTAAAAGTAAGTGCAAGACAGTCCGACTAACATGTCGGTGCCAAACGACAAAAAGTAAAGTAAGTAGCAAAATGGGCAAGGAAGCAAGGAACCTGCTCGTTCCCTCCTGCGATCATCCCTCTAGTATTGACCATCTTGGGGGTGAAAGTAAGCTGAGTACTCGGGAGCTGGCTCTAAATCTGGCCATGCAAAGCCAGAAAGGTTAGACCTCAAATAGCAAGTACCACAAAGAAAGTACGACATAAAGAATTAGAACCAGTGATAAGGATTAAGAATATAATAAATAATGTCTCTGCTTGCTACTGGGATTCACACAATATCACGATACTTCAAGCCAACCTCCCAACCAAACAAGGACAGAAGTTGACCCATTATATCTTGACATTCTCCTAATCTCACTAGTTAACAGAGTAGGTAAAGTACACAAACAAATCAATTTAAACGACAGTACAACTACTACGGCTTGCTAACTGTAGGTTTTAAGTTGTCCTAGAAATATGCAATAAGGGATTCCTCAGTTCTTACAATGTAGAAGCAAGGCTAGTCTACCCAATAATCAATTATACCAATCATGAATTAGACGTGTCCCAGCAGGACGCCCGTCATCAATATGCAAAAAAATATAAATAGATACCAGTTCCTGCCCGTGTGGCAGATTTGCAGTATCCGTCGGAACCAGCCGGCATGTCGGGGCACTAATTATCCCGAGATGGCTGCCATGTAAGAACTCGGGAATCCATTCTCTCCATGTAATAGTTATTTTATTTAACTTAATAGTCCCTATGTTAATTGAAATCTTATGCCGTAGATAATGTCATCCAGAATGAGTACTTTCGTACAGAGTACGATATGCATAACTCTACAACGATGTCCATGAGGTTAGGTTGTAGGTCTTACATAGTGTAATGCAACAATCAAACCTAGCCATGAAATAATCATGCCTTGACTGTAAGGTACACATGCTGCTTTTGTAGAAAAAAGTTGAAATCTGTACGTGTCCATATGCCAATGTTCGGGATCGGCTAGTCGATTGCAATGGTTCATAGTTAATATATGAACGTGTCTCATTCAATTCAATAGGACGACTAGCCAGTCTTTTAGTTCCAATTAGGAATGCATGATCAATCATTAGTCGAAGTAACATTCAATGTCAATTGGTGACAAGGCATGAAAGTCAAACTAGTATTTAGTATGGTCGAGTCTATAACTCTCAGGGTTAAGTTCCAGTCATACTGGGTATCCACAAACTAATCAAGACACAGGGCACACTCCACACAATAATATGTATTAAAATATTAGCATGCAACAAGTGGCATGTGGCCGCATGGACTACATGTGCCGCATGGACTGCATGTGGCCGCATGGCCTGCATGTGGCCGCATGGCCTGCATGTGCCGTATGGATTTTATGTGGCCACATGGACTGCATGTGCCGCATGGACTGCATGTGCCGTATGGGCTGCATGTGGTCGCATGGACTGTATGTACCGTATGGACTGCATATGGCCGTATGGATTGCATGTGCTGCATGGACTGCATATGGCCGCATAGACTGCATGTGGCCGCATGGACTGCATGTGCCGTATGGACTGCATATGGCCGCATAGACCAGCAAGCTCCGGCCATGGAGTTCTAAGAACTTCCAAAGGCCATAACTTGGGCTACCGGACTCGGTTTTGGGCAAAATAAAGGTCAAAATTGACTAGAATTGAATTCTCTATAATATGGAACAACTTGTTTTTGAAAACAACAAAGTTTGTTAGATTAAAATCACAAAAACCTATAAAAACCGAAACTTAAAAACTTAGATCTACACACCACCATCCATAGAAATCAAAAACTTCAAGACCTAAACTTGTAGAGGAAGAGGAGAAGAACAATATAGACTAAAAATAAATGGGGGTGCATGAAATCCCTCATGGTGTGCAAGGTATACTTGCCTCTCCAAAGGGGTTAGGGTTTTTGGTGGAGGAAAAGAAATGAGAGTTTGTGAGGAGAGAGAGAAAGAGAAGGGGTATAAATATCTAGCCTAAGTTAATCTCCACCACCCATTCCTTCCTACATAAGCTAGGCCATCCATCCCTTATCATGATGAACCAAGCTAAACCAAGTTGGTTCAACATGAACAAAATAAACCAAGAGCTAAGCAAAAGCAGAAAATAAAATACAGAAAAATAATTAGCATAAAATTAAAGAAATTAAATACAGGACAAATGCATGATAAATATTAAATAAATATATTCAAGCAGTACACGTATTAAAATACGTATTCTGGAAACGGGGAGTGACATCCCGGGTTGGGTACAGGTGTTAAGTTGGGTGATTATCGGTATCAGAGGTAATATGGACGTGACACACGATAATCAGGACCAGGAAGTTTGCTCAGAGATAATGATAAACTGGGCAGACTCCTGTGTGATAAAGCATTAGAGTAGAAGTTCAGAGGTATCAGCATACATGACTCACCACTCAGGGAGATGCGATGCAAATCTACTCAGAGAAAAATAGAGTGTGAGTTCAGACGTACTTGGTGTACATAACTCGATAATTTGGATGATTTAGTGGTTTGAGAAAGTACCTGCATATCCTTAGACATTGTATTTCTTCAAGAATTTGTTGTTTATGGGCATCATGAGCAAGTCTCTATTCTGCTTCGCGAGTCGGTATGCGCCGTTGGAGAATACGGTCTCGATGATGAATGGACCCTCCCATTTGGGCTAGAATTTGCCGGCGATTTTGTGAGTCATAACCATCAATCTACGAACGGTTAAGACAAGATCGCCTATTTGGAATATCCTCTGCTTGACTTTCTTATTGAAGGCCCGAGAGATGCGTGCTTGATAGGCCTCGATGCTTTTTTGAGCTTGCAAGCGCTTCTCGTCTAAAGCTTCAAATTCTTGTAGCCGTCGGCGATAGTTATCGTCCGATGTCAACCGGTAAGTAAGAGCCACATGAAGTGAGGGGATCTGAGTCTCCAATGGGAGAACTGTCTCGCTCCCGTACACCATAGAGAACGGTGTATTTTCCGTAGCCGTCCAACTCGTAGTGTGGTATGCCCATAAGCATTCGCCCAGCTTTTTATTCTAGTCATGCTTGTTTGAAGACACAAACTTCTTGAGAAGCTTGATTGTGGTCTTGTTAAAGGCTTCAGCCAGACCATTAGCCTATGGGTTGTAGGCCGTTGATGCCATATTCTGAATCCGATTCTTGTCACAGAATCGATAGAAGGCATGGCTTGCAAACTGCAGACCATTGTCTTGAATGATCCTCCGTAGAAGTCTAAAACAGTAATTGACGTAATATTTTATAAAACTGATCATGTTTGATGTCTTTACCTCTGCTAGCAGAACAGCTTCCGCTCACTTGAAGAAGTAATCGGTGATTGCAAGTATAAACCGGTGCCTTTTGGATGACGGCAGAGTGATTGGGCTAATGATGTCCATTCCCCACGCTTCAAATGGCATGAGGCTACCGTTGGGTACAAGAATTTGGATGGCAGATATATAAAATCTGTGTAGATCTGACAAGCCTTATACTTCTTTGCATAGTCGACTGCGTCTATTACCATTGTAGGCCAGTAGTAACCCATCCGACGGAGACGGTCCTGCAACTTCGGGCCCAGTTGATGAGCCCCGTAAACGCCATCGTGGGCCTCGTGTAAGGCTTCTTTGGCTTCTACATTTGACAGACATCTTAACAGTAGTCCATCGTAAGATCGTCGATATAACATTTTTGTTTCGGTGTCATAAAAGAATCTGAGAGACCGCCTTCTGATTGAAGTTGCTTCTTTCATATTCTCAGGCAGGATCCCGTAGGCTGCAAATTCGAAGAACAGAAATCTCCAGTCTTGCACATCATTAGTTATCTGGACAGAGTAACTCATATCCAGTTGAATGTTACTTTTGGGACAGACCAACTCATGGCCTATCATGTCGACTAAATGATGAGCATAATTTAGAATTGCCAAAGAAGCAGCGAGGCCTGCTAGGACATCGGCTTCAATATTCTGGACCCTAGAAATATGTTCTATAAAGAACCCCTCCATGGTTGCAATGATGGCAAATGTTGTCTGATGATAGGGAATCAGGTCCGCATTACGAACCTCGTACGAGCCTCAGATTTGACTAACAATCAGCTATGAGTCTCTATACGCTTCCAGGTATTTGACCCTTACCTCTTTTACAAGTCGGAGTCCGACGACTAGAGCGTTATATTCGGCTACATTGTTTGAACAAGGTTCTGTAAGAGAATATGCCCGATTGACTACCAAGGGAGAAATTAATACTACCCCGACTCCAGCGACGATATCACCATGTGGCCCTGTTCTTGAAGCATCGTCGAAGAACATTCGCCAAACGTCATCATGTGAAGTCATGTTTGAGTCAACGACTTCATCTGGGATTTCTTCATAGATTCTGGTTATTTTAGAGTCTGGATGGGCTGCAAGAAAGACGGCCAAGGCTTGACCTTTGACAGCCTTCTGCGGAACGAAGACCATGTCGTAGAGGGATAACAGTATCGCCCATGTGGCTAGACGAGAACTGAGTGTGCCTGGCTTGGTCATGAGAACCCTGAGGGGGTTAACTCGTGAGACAACATGGATGGTCTGCCCTGACACATAGTGTCGTATTTTCTGAACGGCGAACACCAAGGTAAGGCATTCCATCTCCACGGCGGTGTACCTATGCTCCGGTCCCACTATCATTCGGCTGAGATAATAGATGGCGTGTTCGTTCCTTGCATCATTATTCTGTGCTAGCAAGACACCGAGGGAGTGTTCCATCGCTCGTACATAGAGCAGGAAAGGCTTTCCGGTAACTGGGGCTACCAGAACCGGTGGATTTGACAGGTATTCCTTAATATCATCAAAGGCGTGTTGATATTCTTCATTCCATATGAAAGAGACGCCTTTCTTCATGAGTTGTGTGAAGGGTTGACATCGCCTTAAGAGGTTAGATATGAACCTCCTGATGTAGGCTAGTTTTCTCTGAAGACCGCAGAGTTCACGGAGGTTCCTCGTTGGACTCATCTCCAGGATTGCCTTTGTCTTATCGGGGTCTATGTGAATGCCCTGGGAAGTAATGACAAAGCCCAAGAACTTTTAGCTGGATACACCTAGGAAGGACTTGGTGGGATTCATCTTCAGATTGTGCGCTCGCATAAGGTCGAACACTGTTCTTAAATCGTGTAAGTGATCATCCTTGGAGCGGCTTTTGACAGCGATGTCGTCAACGTAACACTCCACCGTCTTGCTCAAGTGATCTCTGAAGATGATGCTCATAGCTCGTTGATATGTAGCACCGACGTTCTTTAGGCCGAAGGGCATGACTGTGTAACAGTACACACCGATCGGTGTTTGGAATAACGTATTCTTTTCATCGTCAGGAGACATTTTGATTTGGTTGTATCCTGAAAAGCCATCCATAAAGGACATGCGCTCGAAGCCATACGTATTATCGATCATTATGTCAGTGATGGGAAGAGGGAATTCATCCTTAGGACATGCTGCATTCAGATTACGAAAGTCAATGCAGATTCGGATCTTTTTATTCTTCTTGACAACTGGTACTATATTAGCTATCCAGTCTGGGTGTTGCTCCTCGCAGATGAAACCACTAGTTATAAATTTATCTACTTCTGCTTTAATGGAGTTCATGATGTCTGGACGGAACCGCCGTTTCTGTTGTTGGACTGGTTTTGCGTCCGGATGAATATTGAGCTTATGAAGTGCGATCTCGGGGTTTAGCCCTGGCATGTCTTTATAGCTCTAGATGAAAACTTTGATGTATTCTCTGATGAGTTGCAACAACGACTCCCGTTCGTCGTCGTCAGGCTTTTACTGACAAAAATTGGCTTTGGAAAGGATTCATCACCGATGTTAACTTACATGACCTCATCTTCAGTGGAAGGGTCACGTAGTTCAAAGCGCTTCTTCTATTGTACATCCAGTTGTTGGACCCATGGCTCCAATTCAAGAGGTTCGAGTAGATCTTCGTCTTCCTCTTCAATGTCAGTGGATGCCATGTTGACAGATAATGTCTGCCTGAATATATCTCCAATGCTGTTATCGGAATCGTTTGTAGGTGATTCAGATGAGTGAAAATGCCACTCGTATTTCTTATCAGAGCTCTCGGGTGTTGTTGCTGGTGTAACATAACCGAGGCCGCATTTGGACTTGCCATAATAATCCTGAGGTTTCCCAGACAGGATTGACAGTTACAGAGGCGATCGTCGACCATTACCGTAATTCAGACCTGGGGTAGCCTCTATATCGTACCCCCACTTTTGCATGAAGTACTTGGCTTGAGGACTATACTGGTAGAGTGGTAATCTTCCAATATCGGGTTTGAGATCAAACTCTTGTGGCATGAAAGGTTGAGGACCTTGTTTTCGGCCGAAGATGATCATGTGATCCCCTTGTCTTCTGCCTGGGACTAGGAAGTAGGCACCTCTAATAGGAGTAAGTCGGTTTACAGTATGGATGGTTGTCACCTGTATGTATAGGTTAATGTCCTAATCGTGCCCCACAATATACATCAAATTAAGTTTATTACACTCAAGATAGTTCAATGACAGCCTCTTATTGATAAAATAAGGAATTTTGTCCACAGGGATTACATCATCAGGAGAGGGACTATCCACCTTTGCAACCAGATACTTTGCGAGTTCTGCATCCTTTTCAGCTACCCCCAGCGTGACCAGGGGTTGAGACGCTGTCTTCGGCAGCTTGACCACCAAGGGTTCTGCTTGTAGCATTGGCTTGCCTAAGGGTCTCGGATCTACACTTGATTGCTGGCTCGTCTTAGGGAGACGGATAACCATTGGCTCGGCAGAAGACTTCGCATCTTCCAATCGCTTTTGACTGGATCTTGGCAATCGGACGACCATCGGCTCCCCAGATGGCCTCGTATCTTTCGGTCGCCTTTGCTTGGATTTTGTCAATCGGATCACCATCGGCCCTATGACGGACTTTGGCTCTTGGCTAGACCTTGGGAGTCGGATGACGATCGGTTCTGACTGCGCAGCTGGGGCAGAAGAACCGGGTACCTCTTTATGCAAAGTTGCGACAAGGGGTACGACTTTGTCCGATTTACGGGCCTAGAGATGAATTCTCAAGGGTTCCTCTGGCCTTGTGATGACCTCTAGTTCGTCAATTATGTGCTGCTTGGATTCTTCTTATAGACAGGCCTCCGAAGAGTAATAAGACTCAACCCCTTTGAAGGGATCGATGTCGGCAAATTCAGTATTCACGAAGCCGTGCTTACTGACATACTTGAAGCACTGGTGGAGTGTGGATGGCACGATCATGTAGTCATGTATCTACGGACACCCCAGGATAATATTGTAGGACGTATCTGCATCTATGACGTAGCAGGTAACCTCTGTCCCCAGGTCACCGATCTGACATTTCAATCGGATCTTTCCTAAGGGATATCTCATTCCCGAGTTGAAACCGCTAATGGCAGTGTTGGTCGCCGCTAGCCGGTGCATTGGGATGCCGAGGACTTGAAGTAAGCTTTTCGGGATGATACTTATCGACGAGCCAGGATCGATGTGCATCCAATCCACCTTGATGTCGCCTATGTATCCCGTGTAGTACAAGGTGCGATCATGCAAGTTGGTCTTGATCAACATGTCCTGTGGGGTGAATACGATGTTGGGCATTGCATCCACACAGTTGCTACCTGGAGATCTGCGGACAAGTCTTCCCATGTAGGTTTGACCTGGGCTAAGTAAGCGTCAGCATTCTGGAGCGCTTCGCTCAATGCGACACGAAGATCCTTGGAGAGCCTTAGGAGCTCGTATAACAACTTTGCCGGCGTATTAGCCAATTGTGCTAATATGTCAAAGTTGTAAGGTCTCTCCAGCCCTTGAGGTACATCTTTACGGAGCGGCCTGTCGAAGCAGATTTCTTTCGGCTTGGCCCTGTCTGCCGATGGAGGCTGAGATGGCCCCGGAACATCAATAGCAGGCAGCGTTGGCGGCTGAGGGTCCTCGACTGAACTACCCAGAGTGGGCTGGACTTGTGCCCCAGACAGGGTAACAACAGCCGTCGCCTCCTCAGCTTCGGCTGAAATTATATGGCAGGATCTGGACTTCCTGTCATTCTTCTTGTTGGCTAGAGATGACACCACCTGGGTAACTTCGGGCACTAAGTCTGGGTGCACCCACATGACCTCTCCTCATGATGTGGTGAGAGGTACCACGCCAGTCGTCTGGTCCCGGACGGGGGGAAGATTAGTAACCTCCATCGTTGCCCAGGGGATAGGTATTACCCCGTCTTGAGTACTTGTTAGAGGAAAGTCGTCGAACTGAATTAACACCATGTTCGCCGCCATAGTAACCTCTTCAAAGTCTAGCAATAAAGCTTTGGAGTCGATAAGACTCTGGATGTACCATTTTAATTAAAAGCAGTCATGAGTGGCATGATGAACATAGCGGTAGAAATGGCAGTATTTTGGGTCCTCCATCTCTGCCGCTCGACGCTCGCGCCTTGGTGGAGTGAGTTGGATCCTGTCCCCTTGCAAGAGCATGTCGAAGATAGGCTTGACATGACTATCTTCGAATGAGTAATTTACCTAGGGCCATTGTGATTATATCTGCTTTTGTTCAGGCTTCTTGGTCGTATCGGCAACCATAGCCTGTTTGCCTTTATTATCCCGATTATTGGAGGTGTCGTCAGTGTTGTTATTATTAGAGGTGGTATCAGGACGTTTGTTTTTGACCTCTCCATCAGGGATGTGTAATCCCAGCTGGCGAGCCTTCTTTAACTTCGCCTCCGTATTAGTGGCGCTTATGATGAAGGTCATCCAATCCCTGAACTAATCTTCACCCATCCAGAGGCTGATTGCGGGGAGCAACTTTTTCTGGCAGATCTCAATCAAGGAGCTTTCGGGATTGCCTTAGGGCAATCTCATTGCAGTTTGGCGAAACCGCTCGATATAGTTCCTTGTCAGCTCCCTCTCCCCCTGAACGACGTCCATGAGGGATGATATTGTCATATTATGTCCCACTTCGTAGAATCTTTCTAGGAACATGTGCTTTATGTCGTCAAAAGACTGGATGCAGTTGTCCGGAAGGTTACAGTACCAGTCGAATGCGATTCCCTCCAATGCTTCGATAAATAATCGTATGAGAATGGCGTCGCTATGCGGCAAATGGTCGGTTGTGACCTCGAAATAAGTCATGTACTGACTAGCAGAGGTCTTTCCGTCAAACAAATCAATATAAAACGGTTTGTACCGTGGCGGAAAAGGAACATCTCTCTACGCAACGGGATACGGCTGCCGTATTCTGAGGTCCCGGGAGGAATCTCGAGCATTGAACATTTCTCAAAGCTCCTGGACTTCCTTCCTTGCCTCCCTAGCTTCATCTGCAGCTGAAGAAGCGGATGCTCCTAAAGGATTGTCACCCAAAGGAGGAGCGGTCGTATTAGAGTCCGCATTGACTGCGGGTCCCGAGCTTGTTTGTTCAGGCGTCCTTGCCGGTTGGGTCGACAAGGCGGCTTTGATTTCGTCTACTGACTTGACCAAGGACATGAGCATGGCTTCAAATACTTCTAGACATTGTCGGTCAGTAGGTGCTTCATGATCATCGTCGGCCATAAAGACTGTTCGTACGTAGGTAGACGTGGAAGGGATCGTAGCAGAGGTACTCTCTGTGTCATACCCTCGTACCAAGAAATCGTCGAAGAATGTCGGAATGTCTTCCTCCTCGGACTCGAAAGGGGTGATATCCCCTGTGCAGGAAGCCGCATCGTCTTGGCGAAGGCGGTCATCCTCAGGGACGTCCACGTCAGTTGCATAATTCCAGTAGATCCCTACCTCCTGTGTATGCTCTTGGAACACCGGGTTATCGCATACTTTGAGGGGACTGCTACCCCCGGCCTCATCTACCCCCAGGGAGGTCAAGGATGTACCCCCAGGTGTTGGGAGCTTCTTTCTGGATTGAGTGCCTAGGTAGACACCCCCTGTGGCTGTCGGGTGGCAATCCTCCAGATGAGAGTTTCCTTGCAGTGCTGGCTGAGATTGTCGGGCTGAAAGAGCCTGCCTTCTTTCCTCCTTTGCCGAGAAGAACCTTCCTAGTTGAATTACAGGAGGCAAAAGAAAATTTCTCGTCTCTTGGAATTTGTACATGTTTCTCAAGTTGTTGTCGGAAAGGTGCTGGCTGGTGCAGTCTTTGGAAAACGGACTGCCGACCTTCAGGTGCTGCCGACTTGTCGCAGCAGCAGTTGATGATGACTTGGGTGCAACGATATCCCGAAAGGGGCTCATCACATGCCAAGGTTGCTTCTTTCTCCTTGAATTTGTGAGTAATTAGCTCTCGCAAGTCGATTGCAGGCTGATCTACCTTTGCATCCAATTTATGGACTCGGGTATCCCGAGCACACGGGTGCGTAGGTATCATGTTTGCTCCCTGATCTGAGGCTAGTAAAAGCACTTGCTCTCGATCATTGGAGGGAGACTTTTGAGACCCGCCCTGTCCGTTAGCCCTGGTTGTAGCTCCCTTCCAAAAAATTTAGAAATATTTTATTTTTAATTATTTTATTCGAATGATGATTTTTTAGATTTTTGTAAATAATTATTTAGTTAATTATTACGGTGGATGACTTAAGTATTTATGGAGTTATGGAGCACAAAACGATTAGAAATTATGGCACGGGAGATGTAGCAGTGTGCCTTGACTAGTATACTAGCTATGCCAGGGAAAACATAGCCATAGGGATGTTCGAACTAGAAAAACTGGGCCAAGTTATGACTTGACCCTTTTAAATCATTTAATTATATATTATTTAATAAATTGACTTTTAGACGACCCGGTTGTGCCAATTTAGTCTGGACTCAGTCCGAACTGGACCTGAACCCATATAGTTAAGTAGTATTCTCAAAGACGTTCATGTAGATATATTTTATGATATTTCTTTATTGCCTATTAGCAGCTACCTTCTATAAGTAAATAAATATTTTTTTGTGTACACAATTTTATATGAAAGACCTACTTTAGAAATTATGTTATTATCAGGTTCATTGAGAAGTTACAGATAGATACATATATAGGTTTATATATATATATATATATATATATATATATATATATATATATATATATATATATATATATATATATATATATATATATATTGTGAGAACCCCTCCTTTTATTAATCAAGGCTCAAAATGCCGAAGTCCGAAGACGTATACAAGGCATCAAAAGAGAAAGCCTATACAAGTATACCGAAAAAAGGATCTAAGGGGGGAGAGAACTTGAAATCCTAAAACTAGGAAGGGATCGAGGACCAGAAAGCTTGCGTGCTGTGGAGCATATGGTGCTTCGTTTACGACATTGTCGGAAGATTTCCTTCATTAGCTGGTCTGCTGAGTATTGATAGCCCTCGTATCTCGCCTTGTTGCGATTTTTTCAGATTGCCCACGTAGCGGCCGCTGCTACGATATAGTAGCCGTGGGAGGCTGCACTCCAGTTGTCTGCCAGATCGTGGAAGCGTCTGCCACCTGGAGCTATATTGAATAGCTGGTTAAGGGTCCTCCAAATCCCGCCTGGCAGACTCCCCTCCCAGAATATGTGGTCAATAGTCTTCGCTGACACTCGGTGCAGTAGTTGCACGCTGACGCTAAACTAATCCCGATGGAGTTAAAGATCTCGTCCGTCGGCAGTTTTCTCTTAATGACTCTCCAAATGAGGAATGACCATTTCTTGGGGATGTAAGAATGCCAATATCTCACAATGGTGGGGTTCGGTTGCCCGCTCCCTCGGATAGCAACTCTCGTCGACCTTACTGAGAATGCCCCGGAAGCTTCAAGCGACCATCTCGGTACGTCTGCATTGTGACCAAGGCTAATTTCGTGCAGACGAATGTTGTCAACCATTTCGTTATCGGACCATTCGCGGATCTTGTTCCAGTTCCAGTCGTTATTAGTGTAGTTCCACAGATCTCGGATCCTACTGTTTCTGAGGGTCGTCGCAATACTCGGGATTAAGCTGTCTCCAATCCATCTCTCCAGGAAGGGGTTCGCCTCGCCGCCATCCAGCTGGAGTCTCATTTCCGGCTCGACGGAGTCGCGTCCGATAAGGATACGTTGCCAAGTCGCTGAGGATCTGCTGTTGGATGTGGCCACATATGGGTGTATATGTTTAAAGTACCTGGCTTTCATAAACCTGGTCCATAAGTTCTCGATCGTGCGGATTTTCTACCATAATTTCATGGAGAAAGCTTGAACAATGTGAGTGAGTTTGGTGAACCCCAGACCCACTTCCTCTGTGGGGTGAGCCATGGCTTCCCAGCTAGCCCAGTGGTGTTTATCTTGACCTTTGTTGTGTCCCCAAAAGAAGTTACAAAAGATCTGTTCGACCGAGGAGAGAACCTTCAAGGGCGGGGAACACGCCGTCAGAGTATAGATAGGAATGGAAGTGAGCACGTGGTTGATGAGGATCAATTTGCCAGCTGGGGATAAAGTGACATTATGCCACCCCTCCAGTTTGTTCCTAATCCTGATCAAATTCTAAAAAATGTCCGAGTTAGATTTCCCATACACCAGGGACAACCTAGATAGTTGAACGGAGGGTGTGCAATGGTGAAGGATGTTAAGTTGAAAAGACGGAGAGCGTGTTCTCTCTTGATGCTGTAGTGGGCGTAGATAATGCTCTTGGTGATTGATCTTTTGCCCAGAGCATCTAGATTATCTCTTCAGTGTGTTGTGGACCACCTCCATCGCTCCGATATCCCCTGATGTGAAGATGAGTAAATTGTCGGCGAAGGCCAAGTGGGTAATGATTGGGCAACCACTGGAAGTGTGATAGTGCTGAAAGTTTGGGGTGATGACCATGTTGTTAAGTTTTCTGCTGAGGGCATCAGCATCTATGATGAAGACCGTGGCAGATAGAGGGTCGCCCTGTCTGACACCGCGACTTGCTTTGAAGAACCCTTCTGTTTGGCCGTTGGTAACTGTTGAGAACCATGAGTTGCTAATGGATCTCCACACAATGTTGGTCCAATTTTTCGAGAATTCGAATGCCCTGAAGACCCATATCATAAATTGCCAATCCAGTCTGTCGTAAGCTTTCTCCATGTCAATTTTGATGGCGATGTTTCCCCCTCTAGCTGGAAACTTCATGCAGGTGATTAGCTCATGGGCCAGCATAATATTGTCCTGGATGTTCCTCCCTTGAACAAAACCACTTTGTTCCTCGGAGATGATTTTGGGGAGCAACCCTGCCATTCTGGTGGCGATGATCTTGGATAAAATTTTGTTGGTGAAAGTACAAAGACTGATGGGTCGAAATTCGCAGAAGGATTCTGGATTTTCTTTTTTTTGGGATGAGGATGAGCTTGGCACTGGATATGGCTTTGGGGTAAGTAGCTCCTTCAAGGAATGCGATTGCCGCTTCGGTGATGTCCTGCTTGATTATATCCTAACATGTACGGAAGAAGACGCCCGTCAAGCCGTCCGGTCCAGGGGCACTGTGCTCGTTCAGCGCCCACACTGCTTCTTTCACTTCCTGTTCGGTCAGGGGAAGTTCCAACTGGGCGTTGTCGGTATCATTTATGAGGGTGGGAATTTGGTCCAGGAAGTCTCTATCTTTATGAACCGGCTTTTTGGAGAATAATCTGGAGAAAAAATCTGCTACAGCCGTCTGGATGCTCTTATAGTCAGTGATGATGTTTCCATTCTCGACAACGGTGTGGTGGATCAATAGTTCGTGTCTGCGGCCGTTGACGTAGGCGTGGAAATATTTCGAGTTTTTATCCCCCTCGCTGTCTCATTTCAACCTTGCTTTCTGCTTTCAGAAGTCTGTCTCCACTTTGAGTCTGAATTTGAGCATAGCCTTGGTGAGGTTCATAGCTTTCCTAGCCGCGTGGGATCGGTTTGAAGCAAAAATGGTTTCGGCACAGGTGACATCGTCCTCCGCTATCCGAATGGCTTGAAAGATGTCCCCGTAGGCACGTTTGCTCCACTTAGATAGAGCTTTCCTCGTTGCTTTGAGCTTGTTGCTCACCCGGGTAAGGGGGTTGGGAGAGTCGTCAGGACTCCAAGCTTCCTCCACGATGCCCAAAAATTAGGGGTGATCGGTCCAGAACTCAAGGAATTGGAAGCTCTTTTTGGCTGGATTAATATTGTTTTTAATTTCCACCAGCAGAGGGGCGTGGTCCGATTCTGAGGAGTTGAGGTGGGACAGTTTGGAATTAATCCCCATTCCGTGCCAGTGATCGTTCGTGAGGGCTCTATCCAGACGGGAGTATTGACGACGATCACCTTCCTGCATGTTGTACCAGATAAACTCGTTGCCGTTGAACTGGAGAGGGGCCAGCTGAGCGTTGAATATAAAATTGTTGAAGTTTTGCATGGCTGCTGTGGGGGGTGGCCGGCCACCAATTTTCTCTTCTCTACGGGTGATTGCGTTAAAGTCCCCGATGCAAAGCCAATGGGAGTTGGTGTTGTGGCTGTATATGTCTAGAAGTTCATTCCATAGGTATTTTCGCTCAGCGATCTCGCAGCTGCCATGAACCGCTGATAGGATAGCACGTTCGGCCAGCATGGGGTGTTCTACCAGCAGGAGAGGGTTTGTCAGGATTCCTGAATGACATCGAGGTTGACGTTCTTTTTGCAGAGGATCCAAATATCGTATCTGCCTGCTATGGCCGTGGGTAGGCCTAGCTGCAACTGGATAGATTTTAATCTTTTGGGGGGAATTTTGGGTTCTATAATAATGAGAATGTCGATCTTGTGGATTTTTCGAAGGCTGGAAAATTCTCCTTAATATAGGTTTGTTCCCCAGACCGTGGATGTTCCAGGATAGGATGTTAAGCATTAATGAGATTATGGAAGGGTTTTTTGTTCCGCTTGGCGGCGGATCTTGTTTGGATTGTTGATGTGTCGGCTGTTCCTATTTCGGTGTATTTCCCGTACTGGGTATACGCTTCCGCCTTAGACGAGGGGGGAGGGTCTCGTCTGGGTTGCTCGATCGTTGCCTTGGAGGGGTTTATCAATTCCCCGGTGGAGTCAACGGAGGGATCCTCTGTGGGAATGACCAGGGAGTCGCTGGCGTTCCCAATCATCATGATCGCTTGTTGGAGGGGAAAGCCTGCGGCTTGGATCTGTAGTCCTCTCCTAGCTTGGTCTGGCCCGAGGATTGCGAGGGCTTCTACAATAGGATCATCCGTTGAGCGTAGTTGGTCGGCTTCGCTGGGGATGATAGTAAGGGTTGCTTTAGGAGGGACCTCGTTGGGTTGAGGTTGATCTTCTTTATTGTTATCAGTGGTCGTCTGGGCCCCCTCCGTGGGCTGGGGTTTGGGTGCTGTCTCGGAGAGGATAGAAACAGCTAAGTCCGTCTCTGATAGAGCATCCGAGTCGGCCGATTCCAGGATGTCGAATTGGTTGAAGAGAGTGATGTTTTGAGCGATGAATGGGGTTAGGGCTTTGCTCTTGCTCTTGTCCATCTGGCCGTCACAAGAACCGAATCGAGTGTGCGAGTTCGGAAGAGGTAGAAGGGGTGGCTTGGGTGTCCTCCCCTTTGTTTGCTCGTTGACTTTTCGGCCTGGTTTCGTTTTGAGTTCTGGGTAAAGGCGATGACAGTGCTTTGGTAGATGGCCTGTTAAATGACAATGGTTGCAAACTATTATATGGTTGTCATAGAGAATTTGTTGGGTGTGGGTTTGATTGTCCAGCTCGATGGTAATAAAGTTGGGTGGTTCTGAGGTGAGGTTGAGTTCCACACAGATTTTGGCATAGTGTGCCTTGATGAGATTACTGGTCTCTGGCGCTGCTGCCACATATGTCCCGAAGGAGTTGGCAATACGTTTGAGAGTCGCTGGGACAAAGCATATGAGGGGTAGGTTAGGCAGGGTCACCCAGGCGGCGACCGTCGCTAAATCAACTTTAGTATTAAAACCTGGAGACCACTTGATGATCTTCATCTGGTGGGAGTCGATCTTGCAGGTGCCATTGGACCACACGGTCCTGTGATCGCCTTCGGAGGAGAGGTAGAGGAGGATATATCTGGGGTCGAGGGGAGCCACGCAAAACTTTGTCGAGAGTCTCCAACTGGCTATCGTCTCTTGCACTCTGGCGAGTTTGGGACACCTGGTAGAAAATTTAAGGATAAAGGTGTGGGGGAAGGCGGATGACATAGACGATAATTCCAGGACAGAGAAAGGGACCAACAGAACTGGGGAGTCCTGGGATACTCAATATCCGGGAGGTCGACGTCGAGGACAAGGAGGGCTTTCGCGGAAGCTAAGTCTGGGCGGAGCTTGGCGGCATAAGATGGCTGGGCTGCACTGGAAGAAGGAAGGACCTTTGGTCATACTACTCCTCAAAATACGGTCACTAAATCTTATAATCTTTTAACTACTGGCTAACAGTCCTTCCAACAGATATCTAGGGCATATGGCATCTATAATCCCTTATATCTACAAACAACCAAAACTCAATAATCAAGCAGTATTATACTGTAACTTAAGAATGTCTGATAAATTCTAGACAACACGATCGTTCGTCACCTCGAGATAAAAGGGGACGAGAATTAATAGTACGGAAAGCAAAGAAGTATAATCGAGAGCAAATATGGAGTTTTCAAGGACGTAGAGAATTTCTGGGAGAATTTTCAAGGCAGAGTGGATTGAGATTTCTAAGGTTTAGTCATATCGCAGGCTCGTACCAGTACAGTTACGTAATCGGTACGATATGTTCTGACCTGCATGGGCCACCACAAAAACTTGTCACGACCCACACCCGCTTTTCGGACATGAGCTCGTGAGCAAGCCAGCTACGTATCAAGCGGACTCCAGCCCGACTCGAGTACGTATAAGCTGTCAAGGTCATAGTATCAAGTCTAATCTAAACTATATCTCAATCCACAGGAATCATATAAACAAGAATGAACAAGTATGGGTCATGGTCTGCAGCCCATTAGCAAATTGTTCAATTAGACTCCAAGAATGATATGAGTCTATAAATAAGCAGAGTATATCATGATATAGAATATAAAGCACGAGAAGATAATAAAAAAATATCACAAGCAAATACCTGTGTCCCTGCAGGTGTAATCACTACCGTCATGAGCCGCTAACTAAACTCCACGCAGTCGCTAAACCTGAAGAGGTCATCAGGTCCTCAGAGGACTAGCAAGATACATAATATACAAGCCAACATGTAACAGTACAAATATACAGAGATGTAAGGAACAATCAAGGATACCCGACTAGACAAAATGAACTAAGACACAAGATCTAAACACAAGGATCCTAAGACACTGGCATGCCATACTAGAAACGGCTAATAGGTCAAAGCTATAGACTGCAGTCAAGGCAAGTACTCACAATCTATAGTGTCTCAATCGCAGTCAAGGCAAGTACTCACAACCAAGACAGTAGCCAATCCTAGTATAAAAAATCCTATAGACCGTAGTCAAGGTAAGTACTCACAATCTATAGAATGTCAAAGTCAAGTCCTACTCAAGTCATGTCAAGTCAAGTTAAGTTATAATCAAGTCGAGGAAATCGTGGTGTAGGACTAGACGACTCTATCAAGGAATACATATGAAACTAAAACAGTATACCAGATAGAAATATCATAACAGAAAGGAATGAGAATGTGCAGGCAACTAGAAATATGTAAAGTAAAACTATAACAGGACGAGTGTACAAGACATGGAATAAAGCAATCACGAATGTCAGGAAAAGAATTACAGCGAGATGATGAACATGCATATAAATTATATTGTACAAGTTGGTAAGGTATACTTGCCTGGGGTTTGCACGGAGAACCAACAATGTATCGCCAATCATAAGTCAGAAAGTCTAAGTCATCACAACTGTCTCCGAAAGCTGAAATAAACGTTACCAATGTTCTCAGAATAGTCAAATTAGCGAGGATTGCCTGTCCTTAAGTCCAATTCTAGACACAGGAGTAAAATGGTAATTTTAGGCAAAAACGATGTCCGCCGTTAGACCCACTTTGTACCGAAAAGCGTGCCAGAGTCAACGGTCTCTAAAGTCGTCAAACTATATGTCAACAGGTCCGATTTTTCGATACGAATCCAACCGTATGTCCAAAGTTGGATTCCGGTGAGCCGTGCACAAAATCGCCCGTTGAGTCGGACCGTAGGGCCTACAAAACGGTGATCCAATCAACTGTCTCAGAATTGGACCAAACTCGGCATACATGACCAGAAAATGATACGGTCCTATTGGCGCAAGTTTTGTCTCGATCTGACGAGCGTGCACAAAGTAATTAGGAAATTTGCACAGAAGCCGATACGGTGAATTTTGACGGATACGCATCAAATTCGTCGTGCACACGCGACCAATTTGAATATCGTCAAAGCCCACACGACCACGAAGCCGTTATGCACCTTTCGATGCTTTCGGTTCGCGACTGCGTCACCCGGATTGGCGGGACGCACGTCGTATCGGGAGATTTTCTAGTTTTTAAAAACAATTTTTTCAGTTTTTTCCTGATTTTCAATTTGGTTTTAAACAGAATTTAATCCACTAGAAAATAAACTAAAAGTGTGGTCTCAATCTCGGTTATATTTTCTACAAGGCTGTTTAAGCGGTTTTCTAAGTTTCACAATATCCTGGTCGTAAATCGACCGCCAACTTTGGGTTTCGGGACAGTTTCTATAATCCAGAATTCTCGATTTTTCTCGATTTTGGGAATCGATTTGCGACGCGCACACCACGAGTTATACCAATCTATTTGAAGACTTTAAGGTGCTATAGGTTAGCTTCGTACCTGTGCAATTGGATCGGAAAATGATCAAGTGTGGAGAAAGAACGATCGCGGCGAACTCGGGTTGCCGCTGCACTTGCTGCTGTGTTGCTCCCTGTACAGGCCGAGCGTTTGGCCGGCGGATGGCCACCCCGGCGACGGTGCAATGGCTGTACGCGCGCGGCGGAGCCCTAGGGGCGCGCGTGCGTCTGGGGACGGGGGTCGAGCATTCCTCTAGGGTTTTGTGTTCTTTTCCGTTCTCTCTCGATCACTTTTCATATGTATATGTGCGTATACATCCTTCTCGGTTTGGCTGGGCTGAGTATAAAATCGGGTTGGCTGGATGGTGTTCGGGCTTTGCCCCTGGGTGGGCCTGTCGGCAGGCCGGGCTGGGATCACGGGCTGGGGAGTTGGTTTTATTTGTTTTCTTTTATTCTCTAAGCTTATTACATATGTATACATGTATATTTACACTCACGTATATACACATATACATACATGCCTATACACATATACATACATGCCTATATATATATTTATATATTTATATACACATAAACATACATATATATATGTATATACACGTATGCACATATATATTTATATACATACACGTATACACATATATATACATTTATATATATATATATATATATACACCTATATATATATATATATTTATATTTTTATATATATACACATACACATATCCTCCTATATATATGTATATATACACACACACACATTTACACCTATATTTATATAACATGTATATATGTATAAACATTAATAAATTCTGAATATATGTTTATACAATAATATAATATAAATAATACCTATTTTACGATGAAGAAAACAACCATTTAATAATAACTAATTATTTTAATACAACAACAATATTATTAATAATACTAAGAATCCCGATAACAACTAAAAATAACCCAATAGCAAGTGTGGTAAGATTTGGTGAATCTAGTACGCAAACTCTTTATTGGCTCCCGAAAATCACACAAATATTGTAAACACTAATAAAATAATAGTAATACTTATAATGTATATAACAATTATTAGAAATTAATTGCCAATTCCTAAAGATATTGCATCTACCTAGAATATGTCTACATGGCCGTATTGGGTCTCACTACATGCCTACATGGGCTTGGATTTGGTTCGGCCCAGTTCGGACTAATTTGGTTCAACCGGTTTCCTGCAAAGTCAATAAATCTAATAATAATTAATTAAACTTATTTATAATGGCCATGCTATAACTTGGCCTGGTTTTCCTAGTTAGGACACACCTATGGCTTGGCATTCCCCTACCATGGCTAAACACTAGTCAAAGCACGCCACTGCACTTTTTGTGCCATGATTCCTAACCGTCTTGTACTTCAAAACTTAACCATGGCTAAAGTCGTCTACCGTAATAATTAACTAAATAATTATTTATAAAATAAATATAAAAATCACCATTTTAAATCAAATAAATAGTAGAAAAAATAATTCAAAAATTTTCGGGAAGGGGAGCTACACTGGTGGAAGCCCGGATGAGCCGGAGGGGCGGCGGACCCGGGGGGGCCGGGCGGCGAGCCTGAGAAGCCAGGCGGGTAGAGGAGAGTGCTGGATGGGGAGTAATATGGGGGAGGAGGCGAATCAGGGAGGGGCGGGGCGGCGGGATCTGGCTGGCCGACCAACGCCAGGCAGTCGGCTGGCCAGGGCTGTAATATCGAACACCTACGAGAGTGGCCTCCGAAGGCCGAGCGGGGAACTATATATATATATATATATATATATATATATATATATATATATAGGAAAATATAGGGACATATATTTTGTGTAAATATTAACATATGTGTGTATAAATAAATAATATGTATATGTGTGTATATATATATGTGTAAGTATGTATGTGTGTATATATATATATATATATATATATATATATATATATATATTTGTGTAAAAAAAAATATATATATATATATATATACATTATTATTACTAATAGAAAATAGAAATAGAAAAAAAGAAAAAGGAAAATAAAGAATAAAACCAAAAACCTGTACAAGCCTCCCAGCCATGGGCCCAAGCCCAAGCTGGGCACCCCAAAACTGTGAGAACCTGAGAGGACTCGTCCCCTCCCTATGCGCGAACCCTAGGAGCCGACCCCCGCGGTTTTATATAGAGAATGAGAGTGAGATTGGGAGGAAATACTCGAAAACCCTAACAAAACTAGACGACCCCGACACCAGCGCCACCGCACGCACGCCTGGGCTTCGCCGACGGTCGGCCAAGCCGAGCACTGCCGCGGATGGCAGCACCCGCACGCACGAGGACAGAGGAATGGCAGCAGCAACGACAGTGCAAGCCCGTCTTCGCGGTAAGATTCATCTCTCGACACTCCACCATTTTACGAACCGTAAGTTAGTTTCGAATGCCAACATAACCGCCTCGAAACCATAATAATTGGATTTTGTATAGGTTGCATGACCAGTCCGTGAGATCGACCCAAAGTCGATCGAAAACCTGCTCAAAAACAGAACATGAAACAGTCCATGAACCCATATTGGAATATCGATTTTGATCGATCCAGTAACAGTTTAGAAATTCCACTTGAACAAAGTTAGAGAGAACATGTAGGGCTCTACGACCCAATTTGCAGAAGTCGATTTCACCGACTACGCGCCGAGAAATCGGATCCCAAAGTTTGACAAAAACCTGTTTTCAAAATTAGAAAAACCTTCGATACGACGTGCGTCCCGCCAATCTGAGCGACGTGGTCGTGAACCGAAAGCATCGAAAGGTGCGTATCGGCTTCGTGGACCTGTAGGATTTGACGGAATTCAAATTGGTTGCGTGTGCGCGACGAATTTGATACGTATCCGTCGAAATTTACCGTATCGACCTCTGGGCTAATTCTCCAATTACTTTGTACACGCTCGTCAGATCGAGACAAAACTTGCGCCAACAGGACCGTATCATTTTTATGGTCCGGTATGCCAAGTTTGGTCCAATTCTGAGATAGTTGATCGGATCGCCGTTTTGCAGGTCCCACGATCCGACTCAACGGGCGATTTTGTGCACGGCCCACCGGAATCCAACTTTGGACATATGATTGGGTTCGTATCGGAAAACCAGACCTGTTGACATATAGTTTGACGACTTTAGAGACCATTGACTCTGGCACGCTTTTCGGTGCAAAGCGGGTCCAACGGCGGACACCGTTTTGGCCCGAAATTATCGTTTTGCTCCTGTGTCTAGAATTGGACTTAAGGACAGGCAATTTTAGCTAATTTGACTATTCTGAAAGCGTTGGTACTATTTATTTTAGTATCTGGAGACTTTTGCATGTGTTGACTGATTGTGGCTCATTGAGTGGTATAGTATTATTGGTTTCACCAGCTAAGAACCTTAGGTAAGTACACTTTCTGATTGCTTTTCGATTTATATTAGACTATACATTTCATGTTTATACATATGTCTTGCTGCTTGTTGACACGCTCGTCACACGGAGTAGTCAGGAGAGGAAATATCTTAGTAGACATGTGGACTACCCAGAACTATCCCCCGTGTCTTTCGTGGAGAATAGCAGCTGCACACGACACGTGCAGGGTGCCGGATTTACCCCATAGCCGTTCACATGTCGAAAAGGATATTTTACACCACATAGATAGTTGTCTTTTATTTGTTTTTCTTATCTTCTTCACAACCTGCTATGTCATCAGTTACTTTCTAGTTTTTATTTCTCATATGTTATTTTTATGTCTTGTTAATTCTATTGTGTTTTCGTATTACCGTCGGTTTGTGTACTTGTTCCATTCCTGAATGAAAACCAACATTTTTCAGGTTAGCTGTGGCTCCACTTAGCCTTGGGAGATACGGGTGTACTTGCAGACAGAAACCTAGAAATAGATAGCAGTTGTATCATTTTCATTAATTACGAGAACTTGTACTTTCTTTAAATATAAATGTTGTAAATGTTGTAATAAACTTAGAAATGTGAATGAGCAGCAAATGTTATATTTTGTGATTTTGAGCATCTTGGCTGTGACAACTTTCTATCGTCGATTCTGCGGCGTAGGCTGGCTTGGATACGTCTCGTATCCGAAAAGCGGGTACGGGTCATGACAAGTTTTTATGGTGGCCCATGCAGGCCAGATTTTGCAAAATATCCGAACTCGTGATGGTACTTAAGTTAGTCGTACCATTGCAAGCCTGCGCCTAGGAAATGCTCATTCACAATTAGGATTAAAATGATTTAGGAGAATAACTAGGATAAGGGTCCCTTATTAATTTGACTAATTGGGTAGTTAAGATTTTCTGATAGGCCATGCCATTTAGATACAGAATTCTTAAATTCAGATAGCTTGCCAGATCTATATAGATACACTATTACACTTGATATGATGATATGATTCAATGTGGATATACTATTCACTTGGTAAGTTAGACTTTCCTAGAATTAAGGCTTTAATCTTGATAAACTGTTCAATTTTCTTTTGCTCTATTAGATATAATTCTTATATCATAAGTTAGAATTGCCATTTTTAAATTCTGTTTTACTGTAAGGAATTGGTTTATAATTTATGATTCTGCTATTCATATATGAATCTCGAGGTAGACTTGATTCAAAGTTTTTCCTCAGCCATTTGAAATAGATACGAAATAAATATTAGGATGTTCTTGTTTTTCTTGTCTTCAGTTATCTCCTCCCCGATCAATCTTTTACTTTAAGGATAGAGACTTATAGGCAGATGTTTACACTTTCTATCATCGTCAACTAGTTTGAATCCCTAGTAGCTCCTTGAAGTTCTTAGGAATATAGTTGGAACAGTCTTAACGACTGCGACGGCTAGCCAGCAGCGCACTAGCGAGGCACGATCCATAGAGTGGAAATTGTTTCTAGGAATCGTAGGTTATGGAGCATTGCTCAAAACTAAATCTTCGTTGACCTCCTTAGACCTTGTGTCAATATAAGGTAGAGTATCTGATAGCATATCACATCTGAATCACGGAACCAAGAGTTTGCCACAGCTAGAGTATACGGGCGAGGCATAATTCTCGATAAAATGACTTCAGACGTGATTACAAGTTTAGGATACTATAGAGAATAGAAAGATGTCCTGTGTGTTCCATAAGATCCAAAACCAAAACTAGAGAAAGTTCTGTAAGTTGGGTAGCATGTCTCCCAACCTAGCATTCTGTGGTCCTTGTGATCTATTAACGAGGTAATTGACTGACACTAATAGGTTTACCTAGAATATAGAATTTAGAGGCCCATAACCCATTAGTCGACCAAGGTCTTATGGATAGAAGATAGTAGGAGGACTGTAGAAGCAATGACACCAGGTAAGATTTTGATTCTCTCAAAACTCGGACTACTTGTGCCTCCTTCCAAAAATCTCGCATATTGGTATTTTGACTATCTTGACCAATGCTGCTATTACAACCTAGTTTTTGCAAGCTTACTCTTTTATTGAGCTTGATTCAAGATATATGTTTATTGGGGACGCCCGCTAACATATCGTCTAATCAAAATCAGTGTATTACGGTCTGATCAACTATGATGCATTTGGTTCGCTTTTCATTTAACTACCCTACGTGGATTGAGATATCGAGGTATCTAGGATCTCATCCGCGACTGCATTGACAATTTCTCTTGAATCATACATTTGCCTTTGAATCACGTAATTGTACTCAGTGACATCATTCTTGAACTCTTTATTGTTTTGTCTTTCACTGGTTTGGAAAGACAAAAGCTTGTAATTGGTAGATAGATACCAAGTATCCCCCATGGCTATGCTAGTTGTATATGCAAGTGTAGCTACCATCGGCCAACCCTATGACTAGAACCTTGCCTTGAGTAACTCGTCCTCCCTTCGACACTAAACCTACTATCTTGATCTTCTAGTCATTGGAGTCCGAGAATAATTAGGATCTTCTCCTTGATCAAATGCCAACCTAAGAGACTACCTATTCTCAAGAGACCAAATGTAGTGAGCCTCTAATTATTTGTTTGAAGCTTGCTTTAACTAGAACCCTTGTGATAATGGACTGGCAGGCTTGACACAAATAGAAATTCGTGACTCAGTTGTTAAAAATCTTTTCATATGATGTGCCTTAGAGTTGGATTACCCCGTCGATAACTCTTGTATACTATGGACGTGTAGATCCTTCTATTTTATCGACCATGTGTCATTCATTTTCTATTTATTGAGGAACGATCCTTGACTTGACTTATATCTACCGTAACCCGTTACGCCGTGCCGTATTCTTTATTAACAAGAGTCGAGGTACAATATCCGGACTTTAGAATTCTTCTAACTTTATTATTCCTAAAACCATATCCTAGCTTCTAAGGTGGGTAGACCATAAGCCTTCTAAAATTTTGGGGTATACGAGGATTACTGATTGATTAGAGTAATTTGCATTAGGATGATAATTAGTGCCCCATGGACTCCCACTTTTCATTTAGATCATTTTTGTGTCCCCGACCGTGTCATTAATATTCGGAGCACGAGACCAGCTGTTACCTTCCAACAGATTTCACATGCAAGATCTAGATGAGTCACCTTCATCTAGGTATATCATGTCCCACTCAAACCCGTCCCCTTGTACTCTATTTTTGTGGTACGACTTTCAGGACAAAAGGACTAGCTATAACCCTTACCATAATACCGGTATATTTTTTGACTTCCACTAGAGCCTCAACCTTAACTCAATTCATTCGACCCAATTTATGGTTGTGACCTACTCGAAGCCCACTATGCATATGCCACTAGTGTGCCACCCAATTGAGGTCTTCTCGTGCTACTTAACCACAAAAGTTACTGAAGGCGTATTTTTTTGGGCTTACGGAACCTGTTTAACCAATCTGACTGGCAACTAGCTCAACCCATTGGGTGGAAACCTATTCTAGGTTACCCTAGCCTAATAGAAATAGTTTTATCATTGGGATCTTGTCCAGTCAATATAGGTAGAGATCCAAGGTTCATCCAACCAACGATTGATCTCCAATAAGGGAACCCAATAAGACCCAGTAAAACCTATCCATACATACCACCATATTTGGACTATAAATCGAACTATTTAGAACATGTCCCCATACCTATTATGTAGTCTCCACCTCCTAGAATGTGAAGTCATTCGTAACCCTTATTCTATCTACCTAGAAGTTGCGATACGATCTTGTGTTGCATTTATATCCCTTGTTCGTGTGTCTAAATAACCACAGAACAGGTCACAATCTTGATTTCTCAAATTACGTTCTATTTTGGAACCTTGTTTAGAATTTTGAGAACGAAACTTCTGTATTACACGGATTGCAAGTCCCTCTAAGAAGCGGAGGGTTCTTCGATTTAGCAAGTGGCTAGACTAGAGTAGTCCAATCTAGCAAATAAGTCAATGGTTCATAAACTTTCTTTCTATCTGCATCATTGGATACTTTCTACCGCTATTGAAACGTCATATCTCCTCTCGATTATTCTTCCTTATCTTCTTGTCCTTCCTATTTTGGAGCGACGAATGGTCATGCTTATTAGATTTTATCAATATATTTTAGCTACTTGTGTAAATTCGTTGCTTGTTAAATTTTGGGTTGCTTGATAAATAGGAGAGGATTATAGATACCATATGCCTAAAAATCTGTTGATAGGATTGTTAGCAACTAGTTAGAAGATTATAAGATTTTAGTTTGAGGAGTAGTGTGACCAAAGGTGGATAGAAGTCCTAGAGTTTATGTAGTTACAAAATGGCTAGGAGGAGGATATAAACTATTTTGAGGAATTAAAGTTAAGGAGATTAAGGTAGTAGTAGACTTCCCTTTGTGAATTTAAGGAATAGTTATGAAATAGAATTTCGAGGATGAAATTATTTTTAAGGTGGGTAGATTTGTAGCTCCCCTTTCCGAAAATTTAGAAATATTTTATTTTTAATTATTTTATTCGAATGGTGATTTTTTAGATTTTGTAAATAATTATTTAGTTAATTATTACGGTGGATAACTTGAGTCTTTGTGGAGTTATGGAGCACAAAACGATTAGGAATTGTGGCACGGGAGATATAGCAGTGTGCCTTGACTAGTGTACTAGCCATGCCAGGGGAAACCTAGCCATAGGGATGTCCGAACTAGAAAAACCAGGCCAAGTTATGACTTGACCCTTTTAAATCATTTAATTATATATTATTTAATATATTGACTTTTAGACGATCCGGTTGTGCCAATTTAGTCTGGACTCAGCCCGAACTGGACCCGAACCCATGTGGTTGAGTATTGTGCTCAAAGACGTTCATGTAGATATATTTTATGATATTTTTTATTGCCTATTAGCAGCTACCTTCTATAAGTAAATAAATATTATTTTGTGTACACAATTTTATGTGAAAGACCTACTTTAGAAATTATGTCATTATTAGGTTCATTGAGAAGTATATATTATATATATCTATATATATAGATATATATATATATATATATATATATATATATATATATATATAATATATATATTATTGTGTAAATATCTATAGGAATAATATATATATATATATATATATATATATATAATATATATATATATATATATATATATATATATATATATATATATATATATATCTATATTATAAATATAAGAGGAATATAATATTTTCTTATTGATATATATATGGAAAATATCGGGACATATATTTTGTGTAAATATTTTATATGTGGTGTATAATAAATAATATGTATATGTGTGTATATATATTGTGTAAGTATATATGTTTATAAATGAATATATATTATATATCTATATATATATATATTATAATATTATATATATAATATATATATATATATATATATATATATATATATTTTTATATATATTATATATATATATATTATATATATATATATATTATATAATATTATATATATCATTTATATATAGATTAGATATATATATATATATATTAATATATATATTATATATATAAAAAAAATATTATATATATATATATATATATATAAATTATTATATATATATATATATATATATATATATTATATATATATATATATATATATATATATATATATATATTAGTTATTACTAATAGAAAATAGAAATAGAAAAAGAAAAAGGCAATAAAGATATAAACCAAAAACCAGCCAAAGCCTCCCAGCCCTGGGCCCAAGCCCGAGCTGAGCACCCCAAAACTGTGCGAACCCGAGAGGACCCGCCCCCTCCCTATGCGCGAACCCGATGAGCCGACCCCGCGGTTTTATAAGAGAATGAGAGTGAGATTGAGAGGAAATACTCAAAAACCCTAACAAAACTAGATGCCCCGACAACAACGCCGCCGCACGTGCGCCTGGGCTTCGCCGACGGCTGGCCAAGCCGAGGATGGCAGCGCGTGCACGCGCGAGGACAGAGGAATGTCAGCAACAATGGCAGTACAAGCCCGTCTTCGCGGTAAGATTCATCTCTCGACACTCCACCATTTCACGAACCGTAAGTTGGTTTGGAAAGCCAACATAATCGCCTTGAAACCCCAATAATTAGATTTCGTATAGGTTGCACGACCAGTCCGTGAGATCGACCCAAAGTCGGTCAAAAACCTGCTCAAAAATAGAACACGAAACAGTCCATGAACCCATATTAGAATATCGATTCCGATCGATCCAGTAATCGTTTAGAAATTCCACTTAAATAAAGTTAGAGACAACATATAGGGCTCCACGACCCAATTCGCAGAAGTCAATTTCATCGACTACGCGTCGAGAAATCGGATCCCGAAGTTTGACAAAAACCTGTTTTCAAAATTAAAAAACCTTCGATACGACGTGCGTCCCACCAATCCGGGCGACGTGGTCGCGAACCGAAAGCATCGAAAGGTGCGTATCGGCTTCGTGGACGTGTGGCCTTTGACGAAATTCAAATTGGTCGCATGTGTGCGACTAATTTGATGCGTATCCGTCAAAATTTACCGTATCGACCTCTGTGCAAATTCCCCCATTACTTTGTGCATGCTCGTCAGATCGAGACGAAACTTACGCCAACAGGACCATATCTTTTTTCTGGTCCTGTATGCCAAGTTTGGTCCAATTCTGAGACAGTTGATCGGATCGCCGTTTTGCCGGCCCTACGATCCGACTTAACGGGCGATTTTGTGCACCGCCCACCGGAATCCAACGTTGGACATACGGTTGGGTTTGTATCAAAAAATTGGATCTGTTGACATATAGTTTGACGACTTTAGAGACCATTGACTCTGGCATGCTTTTCGGTGCAAAGCGGGTCCAGCGGCGGACACCGTTTCGGCCTAAAATTACCGTTTTGCTCCTGTGTCCAGAATTGGACTTAAGGACAGGCAATTCTAGCTAATTTGACTATTCTGAAAGGGTTAGTACTATTTATTTCAGCATCTGGAGACTTCTGCATGTGTTGACTGATTGTGGCTCATTGAGTGGTATAGTATTATTGGTTTCACCAGTTAAGGACCTCAGGCAAGTACACTTTTTGATTGCTTTTCGATTCATAGAAGACTATACATTTCATGTTTATACATATGTCTTGCTGCTTGTTGACACGCTCGTCACACGGAATAGTCGAAAGGAGAAATATCTTAGTAGACATGTGGACTACCCAGAACTATCCCTCGTGTCTTTCGTGGAGAATAGCAGCTGCACACGACACGTGCATGGTACCGGATTTACCCCTAGCCATTCACATGTCAAAAAGGATATTTCACACCACATAGATAGTTGTCTTTCATTTGTTTTCCTTGTCTTCTTCACAACAGGCCATGTCATCAGTTACTTTCTAGTTTTCATTTCTCATATGTCATTTTCATGTCTTGTTAATTCTATTGTGTTTTCGCATTGCTGTCAGTTTGTATACTTGTTCCATTTCTGACTGAAAACCAATATTTTTTAGGTTAACTGTGGCTCCACTTAGCCTTGGGAGATACGGGTGTACTTGCAGACAGAAACCTAGAAATAGATAGCAGTTGTATCATTTTCATTAATTGCGAGAACTTGTACTTTTTTGAATATAATATTATATCTGTTGTAATAAACTTCGAAATTTGAATGAGCAGCAAATGTTATATTTTATGATTTTGAGCATCTTGGCCGTGACAGCGTTCTACCGTCGATTCTGCGACGTAGGCTGGCTTGGACACGTCTCATATCCGAAATGCGGGTACGGGTCATGACACTGGGGGACTGGACGTGGGTGGTTCTGTACAACTTTCCATCAAGGGCCCGTATAACAGTTAACGGTGTCCGCTGATGGTTAACAACTTGGACAGTTGACTGGGCTTGTTGGGCATGCACTTTCCTAGACTTCTTCAATTTAGCACCTGAGGGCGCATAATAAGATGAGTCCATATTGGAATATCCCACATTCTCAATGGGCCGCATAGAGTCGAGCTCGCATGAGAGACGGTTGAACACAGAGCTTCTGACAGGGCCGCATGAGACACTCTGTCTATGGCCAGGATTGGCTGCCACATGGGCCATTTTTCTACGATCGGAGTTGGCTGTCGCATGGGCGATCTGCATGCGGCCAGAGTTGGCTGTCGCATGGGCGATCGGTCTGCGGCCAGAGTTGGCTGCCGCATGGGCCATCTGCCTGCGGCCAGAGTCAGCTGTCGCATGAGTCATCTCCCATCTCTCTTATGCGGCCTCTTCCTCGTTCGCATAGATTTCCCTTGTGCCCCCGAAAGCTCGGCATCGTAGTGTTTTCTTTTGCTGGATTTGGGGACAGTGGGGTTCTCTGCGGTCGAAAGCAAAGCCGCAAGAGAGTCTTGATTACCGTCTTGGGCCGCAGAAGGAGCTTCTTCGAGAACCTGGTCGGGGGCAACAATTTTGCGCTTCAACATCCTGCAGGTACTCTTTGGGTTGGCTCACTTTTGTGATGGACTGGCGCTCCCTTCAGAGAGCATTTCTTCGAATGCTCGTTAGTCAAATCGAACCACGAGCATTTGCTGCATGGAGCCAAACTTGGACGCGTCAGATTGCATCACCAAGTTTTTATCAAAAGAGAAGGATGTTCCCAGCAGAGTCGCCATCGTGTTTGCCATTAAATACCAAGAACAAAAAATTACAGAGGAATTGAACTTGATTGCAAACTCGCTTGTACAAGAGAAAGCCTTGAAAGAAATCCTAGGAAACAATCTAAGTACAATTGTTTAGTTTTGATTCTGGGGGATGACGATAGAGGCTCAGAAAAGTGTAGCAACTCTGCCTTACTCCTTGGACTATCTGACACGGTCCTTGCTCTTGAAGAAATTGCCCTTCGTAGGTTGCCAGCCTTTTGCATGGGTGTGGTACCCTGCTATTTATAGTGATATATATTTTGAACCGCATAGATGGCCACGTGGCCACGTGGCTACAACAGAACATAAAGACCCGCTCTTTGGTCGCCAGCTAGTGACTTGTTGAGATATTGTTGAAGCAAATCTAGGTGGTTGAGACTTGGTCAGCCTGCCACATATCCTATCGCAAGATAGGATCAGTCTGCTTGAGTCATTTTGAGCCGCATAGTCCTTTCAGAGTTCGGCCATGCTGGGCCGCATAAGACTCATGCGGCTTAAGTCGTAGTCTTCCTTAATCCGCATGTAGCTTGGGGACTTTTGAGCTGCATAGGTTCTATATTCTGGGCCGCATAAAGCTCATGCGGCTCAGATTGCAGTTACCCTTGGCTGCATGAAGCACATAGATTGAGACGCATAAGGTTCATAGGCTCGGGTCGCAGTCCTTTTGGCCGCATGGCTATGTCCAGTCTGGTGACATGATATTTTGTTTGATCACGTCTTATCTTCTTTTTGTCAGTGTCAGAGTTGTCAGAGCTGTCAGTTTTGCCAATTTTGACAGAGTTTGTCAACTTTATCTCAGAAGGGTTGATCAGCTTGGCCGTATAATTAACTATTCTTTCTGTGGCTCAAATCAGTCTCGTGAAGATAGGCCGCAGGGGACATGCTGAGTTTGTCATGCGGCTCTTCTTTATGCGGATCAATTTGTTCCAATGTACTCATGCGGTCAGTTGTGATCCATATGAACCCCATATTTTCCATGCTTCTACACCTACATCCTGGCCTATATGGCCTACTGCACTCCCATCTCTCCCTCATGCCTTAGCCATTTACTTACATCAATTGCATATAACACTAATGGTCCCTTTCCTCTTCATTCATGTATACTGATAAATGATAAAATGGACTGATGCATGAGTTAAATCTCAACCTTCATTTCCCTTTACATGTCATTAGTTAACTAGTATATATATGGCTTCTAAGGACTAGTATATGTAAGCATCACACATACTAACTGATCATCAAATGGATATGGGACTGAACATCATAGGTAGGGAGAGACTGAACCAAAAAGATTTGGACACAAGAATAAAGGGAACTGAACACTATGACTACCATTCAAAGTTCAAAAGAGGACTGAACTTAACATAGCCTAAACAATGAAAGGATATGGACTGATACTCGAAGAGTATTCAGTCAGATGATACCTACAGCAACTGGGTCTGATACTTGGACAAGCTAAGGGTTTGATTAGCAAGCAATTTGGAATGAGCAAATAATGAAGGATTTGGGACTGATACTATAAGTAAAATTGGGACTGAAATCAATTTCCAAAGACTGAACATCTAGATAGGAACGGAACTGAACAGTGGACCAACTGATATTCAAATATCAATCCCACTAATACTCTCATCACCCTCATCTACCTACACTCGACTACTCCATAAACCATGTGTGTCAGTCCTATGTTCCCCTCTAACTTGTACACATACCCACATACAAGTACAAGACGCTCTCTTACTCAGGGAACACTCACACCAAGGTATCAAAGCCCCCTTCACCTTGCCCGACCTCAATCTTCCCTCTTCCTAACCTGGAATTGAATGTAGGATTCAATTCCCCTACTGCCAAGTGCAGCCATTTTGTTGCCCTGCTTCTAACATCCTCCCATACAATAACTGGACTGATAAGACATCAAGATAGACTGATATCCTAAGTCTCTCACTCATGACAACTGCCATCCCTATAGGGACTGAACTAAAAAGTGATGTCTAAGCTACAAATGAACTGGACAATAGGTGATACCAAGAACTGATCAAAGAGGAGTTGTGGGCTATACTCTAAGGACTGGACATTTGAGTGGATATACAGGACATCATTTTGGACTAATACTCAAAGTATCAGTAGATATTTGGGACTGAACAAGAAGAAAACTAATAGACTGAAACAATTTGGTATTGAACATATGAAGAAGGGAATGAATCATGGAGTGATATGGTAAGCCAAATGTGGGCTGAACAGTAGTGAAATAGACTGATACAGAGTAAATGCTAATATGTGAATCAAATATGGACTGTTCAAAGCTCACAGACTGAACAAGCTAAGGGATTGAATCAATATAAAGGCAGGGGATTGACCTAATAATGTCTGAACATGAAATAGAGTGGAGACTGAACATCTGAAGGCAGGACAGAACATGAATATTAGAGTGAGGTCTGAACAGGTTATATCTGATCCTAACAACTGGGTGGACTGAACAATATAGTTCAAGGGAACTGAATTATACTTGGATGTCGGTTAATACATATGCACTCATAATAAATTAATGACTGAACACTAATTCATGGACTGAATAAAAGAATGCTTAAGACTAGGCAATAAATATAGACTGAACATCATAGATGAAACAGACAGTACAATAAGGACTGAACATGATCAAGGCTGACTAAAGGAAATGGGACAGGTAGTGAATCCCTATGGCCTGAAACCAAAATCTCGATAAGGACTGAAATGTATTGGGCATATACAATCTATTACATGAACAACCACCTACACATAGTTCCTATTTTCAAGTCACAACTCTCCAAGGGTATAAAACCATATATTACCCTCAAATATTACCAATGAACATACTAATTGATAACTTACATGAATATACATTAGTAACAAGTGTCAAAACTAAAATTAGAGGATTTGGTGCTCTTTGGGTCATTTTGTCAAATACTTGGCGTGCTTATCGGACACGTCCGTGATACGCACTCCAAATGGATTCAAACTTGACCCCAAGCTCACCTACATGTTTTAAATCACCATTAGAGCCTAACAGATCTATTTCACAAACCCTAAAATCTTATTCTCGAATTTCCCCCAAAATGGGTCAAAACACAAAGAGGAAAGTCTCCAAAAGAGAGGAGTGTCACGACCCGTACCCGTTTTTCGGGCGCGAGCTCGTGAGCAAGCTAGCTACGTATCGAGCGAACTCCAGCCCAAACCCGAATATGTAAACATTATTACGGCTATGGTATACTGCCAAATCATGGCAAGGCATCACTATATCTCAATCAACAATAAGAATATAAAACATGAATGAACAGTTATGGGTCATGGTCTGCAGCCCATTAGCATATTGTTCGATTAGACTCCAAGAACGATATGAGTCTATAAAATAAGCAGAATATATCCTGGTATGGAATAAAAAGCACGAAAGGATAATAAGGAATATAGCAAGCAAATACCTGTATCCATGCAAGTGTAATCACTACCATCATGATATGCTAACTAACTTCATGCAATCAGCTATCTGAAGAGATCATCAGGTCCTTAGGAGACATAGCAAGATACATAAAAATATGCCTATCTAATAGTTAATCATGCATAAGAGTATAAACAGGCTATAAACATGAAATGAGACAAAAACTGACAAGTGGCTACTGACAGGTAACTATGAACACGGATACGGGATCAACTACGCATAAATGAACTGCAAGAAGAACAAGTAAACAAGAGATCAATGGAATACCAAACCCTCGCCCCGAGTGTGGACTCGCAGGTTTGAACTAATCACTAACCCTTGCCCCAAGTGTGGACTCACAGGTTAGTTCACGATAAACACCCTCGCCCCGAATGTGGACTCGCGGGTGCAAATGGTCAACCCTGCCCCGATTGTGGACTCGCAGGTTGTGGAAACGAATACAGGAATAGCAGTTTAATTACACATACTTGTGGACACAACCCAGTCAAGGTACAGGTGACGACATGGTATAACTCAGTCATGACGTAGGTAAGGACAACTCTAATATGGCTATAATATGAACAAGCCTGATATAACTACACTATCAAGTCATGAAATACTGATATACAAGCAAGACAATAAACTGATAAATGCGATATCATATAAATCTATAGCAACTAAGGTAACTAAAGATAACATACTAAAACAGATAAACTATAAGCTTGAAAATGAACTGTAGAGGGAGACAAGGTATCTGGCCCGGAGTTTGCATGCAGATCCAACAGAATATAATCAACTACTAAGCCATAAAGTCCAAATCATTACAACTGTCTCCAAATGCTGAAACAGACATTGCCAACATTCTTAGAATAGTCAAATTAGCTAGGATTGCATGTCCTTAAGTCCAATTCTAGACACAGGGGCAAAATGATAATTTTATGCCAAAATGATGTCCCCCGTTGGACCCGTTTTGCACCGAAAAATGTGTCAGGGTCAATGGTCTCTAAAGTCATTAAACTCCATGTCTACGGATTTATTTTGATGATACGAACCCAACGGTATGTCCAATTGTGGATTCCGGTGGGCCGTGCACAGAATTGCCTGTTGAATCGGATCGTGGGGCCCGCAAAACGGCGATCCGATCAACTGTCTCAGAATTGGACCAAACTTGGCATACAGGATCAAAAAAATGATACGGTCCTGTTGGCACAAGTTTCGTCTCGATCTGACGAACGTGCACAAAGTAATTGAGAAATTTGCACAGGGATCGATACGATAAATTTCGACGGATATGTATCAAATTCGTCGCGCACACACAACCAATTTGAATTCCGTCAAAGCCCACACTTCTATGAAGATGATACACACCTTTCTATGTCTTCGGTTCGCGACTACGTCGTCCGAATTGGCGGGACGCACGTCGTATCGAAGGATTTTTTAATATTTCTATTATTTTGAAAACAGGTTTTTGCTAAACTTCGGAATCCGATTTCTCGGCACGTAGTCGATGAAATCAGATTCTGTAAATTGGGTTGTGAAGCCCTATAGGTTGTCTAGGTCTGTATTTAGTTTGTTTTTGAAAATGCCTACTGGTTGGTTCAACAACAGTTTTCCAAGTTGGATCCCAAAAACAGTTCTAATACCCTATTTTTGATGGTTTTTCGTGAACTTTCAAGAATTCTCACAATTAATCTAGAGCAAACTAGATCAATCTAGTTGCACGATTCTGTAGGTGGTTAACTAAGCTATCATTAGGATTTTACGAGTCGAAGAATCGTTAGATGAGGAGGGTGAAATCTAATTCGAAACCAAGTACCTGTGTAGGGTTGCTGCTGTTACTGGTATCGCGGCTACTGTCGCCACCCGCGCACGCGCGCGCGTGTCTGCCGGCCGGCGGTGGCCTGCGGCGGCGCCATGGTCGCCCTCGAGGTCGGGGGTCGTGGGGTTGTGCTGCTCGAGCGATAGGTTTAGGGTTAGGTTTTCTTCTCTCTCGATATCCCTCTTGTTTATATGCGGCAGAAGAGTCAGATTCCCTGTGTTCGGGGGAGGGGGGGCGGGTTCAGCGTGGGTTTGAGCTGTGAGTTACTGGGCATGGGCCTGGCTTTGTTGCGTCGGGATTCCCTTCACTGCTTGGCTGCCATAGGTTTTGCTTTTATTTATTTTTCTTAATATAATTATTTATTCTCTCTATCTATATACATATGTGTATATATTATATATATATATTATATATATATATATATATATATATATATATATATATATATATATATATATATATATATATATATATATATATATATATAAAATATAAAATATATATATATATATATATATATATATATATATATATATATATATATATATATATATATATATATATATATATATAATATATATATATATATATATATATATAATGATATATATATATAATGATATACACACATATACCATAGATACAAGCACAAGCAATAAAATATTCTAAGTAGCATCAAAATTTACATTATAGAATTCTTAGTTTTATATACTAAAATTTGTACAAATAGAATAAAATTATATTTTTATAAATATAAGCCTAATTTTCATATACTATGAGAATACTTCTATATATATACACATGTATACATAAGCTAGATAAATCCCAAAATCCAACATTTTGTTAAGGTAATTATTTACCGTATTATCAATAAACATTATTTAGTTTTAAGAACTTATAATACATATACAACCACCTTTGTGAAATCGGCTACCTGGTCACTAAATTAGAATAGTGATACAACATACGTCTACATGGACGTCTTTGGTCTCCCTACGCGCATACATGGGTTTGGGTTGGTCTAGATCTAGTCCGAGCTAAATCGACACAACCGGGTCTCCTACAAGTCAATAATATAATTAAGAAATAATTAAAATGTATTTAGAGGTTAAGTCGCAACTTGGCCTGGTTTTCCTAGTTAGGACGCACTTATAGCCGGGTCTTTCTTGGCATGGCTAATACACTAGTCAAGGCACGCCACTGCACTATTCGTGACATGATTCCTAGTCATCTGGTACTTCAAAACTCCACCATGGCTATAGTCATCTACCGCAATAATTGACTAATTAATTATTTATAAAAATCTAAAAATCATCATTCAAATCAATTTAAAAAATAAAATAAATTCAAAAATTCCGGAAAGGGAGGCTACAAGGAGGAAGAGTCAAAACTCCTCTCCATGGTAAACCTAATGCATGGGGGTCCCTAATGAATGCCTCTACACTAATTTGATGAAAATTAATGGGTTAGAAAGCTCATACCAATTGTGACTTGGATTCCTGTAACGCCCCAGTCCCAAAATACTTGGGACTAGATACGTATCATGCCAGCTGTATACATACGAAATACATGGACCTCGTATGTATACATAAGCTGTAAATGTAGTAATCCAAGACAACTAAATCTCATCCACAAAGTTAAATAATGATATAAAGCAACTTTGAGTTTGTCAAGTACACAATAGTTGGGCGGAGACAAAGTCCACTACCAACCAAATTAAATATGGAAAAATATACAAGGAAAGAATTTAGCAAGCGAGAGCAATGGCGAGTCCAAGAGCAATCATCACGAAGGAAGGAATGACCTTAGCTAGAGCACCTGCAAGAATCACGAAAACACACACACCTGGAGAAAAACCAGGTCCTCAGAGGGACGTAACAAGACACATAATATCATGCCATAAACTGAATAAATAAAGCTCAATAGAAAAGTATGCATGAGTAAAGGTTCCTAACCATTCTAGGTGAATTGCAATTTAGAGGACAACGTTCTACGCAGGGGCTGTCTCAAGCATGTAATAAAGAGTGGCCAACAAGTAGCGCTCATCCGAGACACTATCGCCCGGGTAACACGTAGCGCTCATCCGAGACACTATCTCCCAAATGTGTGTAAAATAAAAGTAGCCCCTACGCTAGTAGCTGTCCCCTCCCCCCAATGATACTATACGTGTGTCGTAACCATGACACACAAACACATGTCGTTTCCACAACACGAGTTTATAATAGATAACTGTCAAGTCTTCTAACATGCCTCTATTGACAGTTATTCCTACGCATGCGTACGGGTGATCAGCCAACACGCAAGTGACCACTACATGACACTCACACTCTCACACACAACTCGTGTACAATCGTGGAAAGTCAATGAGACACACTAAATTTGAAGGTAGTCCCTTAACTCTAAGTCAATTTTTACAAAATATAGTAATTTGTATCTACATATAGTTTAGAAAGAAGCAACTTGAAAATAAACACAACATGCATGATATTGAGCAGAAAATTTAAACAGTAAAGGCAAGGTGTCTTGCCTGGGGTACCGCCTGGTGTGGTGCAATAATCCAGCAAGTTTTGGTTGTCCTTTAGCCATGATCGAAGCGTAGGGCCCGAAATCGAGAAGGAAGTAAGGGTACGATTAGTCATGATCAGCTAAGATAGTTGATGAAAATTTGAGAAAATAAATATATGTACTAATTTTTGAAAACTACTTTCATAATAATTTACGTAATTAAAAATACCTTATATTTACAATTTTGGAAAAATCCTTTTTATTAGCCACTACATGTTCATATAATACTTGAAGAATCGAAAATAATTTTTAGGCTACAACCATTCTAAGTTCGTAAAGATTTTTGTAGAAAATCTATATTTTTATTAATTAGATAAATATTTAAAAAAAATATCATACAATATTATATAATCAAGAAGATATACATTAAAATCGAGAAATATTTATAATATATTTAAAACTGCATTTTTATTAATCAAGATATTCTTTAGAATATCATAAACAATTTATACCCTATGAATATAATATAATAATATTTCAGGTTAAAAACTAGACTTTTACAAATTTTAGATTTTTGATATGGGTAACAAACACATTAATAATAATAATAATAATGATAGTAATAATAAGATAATAATAATAATAACATTTAAATAATAATAATAAAAATCATATTAACAATGATAACAATAAAAACTAATAATAATAATAATAATAATAATAATAATAATATATAACAATAATATATAGTAATAATAATAAAAGTAACAATGATATATAATAATAATAATAAATATAATAATAATAATACTTAATAATACTAATCTTACTGATTTTTCCAAAAGAAGAGAGAGAATACAGAGAGAGGAAGTGAGAGAGAGGAGTCGAAAAAAAAGGGTTACCGAGTGGCGCTGCTCCGGTGCTCGGCTGCCGGGCGGGCGGAGGAAGCTGACGTCGGCGACGGTCACAGGGGAGAGAGGAGCGCCGGATCTGGAGTTCGCCGGTGGTGGGAGGCAAGCGGTTCGCGGCAGATGGGGTTTTTCGGCCGGGGTTCGACGGAAGGAGGGTCCTCGGTGAGCGGATAGGCGCGCCGGCGCTGGAGAGTTGGTGGAGGCGGCGCGGACGGCCACGCGGGGAGTCTCGAGGCTCGAAGGAGAGCACGGCGGTGGGCTACTCCGGCGTTCGGCGGCACCAGGATCGGAAGCAGTCGCCCGGTCGGTGGAGGCGGTTGACCGGAGAGGGGATTCGGCTGGTGTGCTCTCGTCGACACGGGGCAGCGCTCGGCGCTTGTAGGCGGGGAGCTGCCCGACGCTCTGGTGTCGGTCCCGGATCTGGGCGGCGGTGCGGATAAGACGGCGAGGAGCGACGCCTACAGCAGGGTGGCTGCGGCGGAGGTAACGTAAGAGGCTATCCCCCTTCTTTTTCCTTTGCTTGTGGTGGTGTTGGTGGATTGGGGGTCCGGCGGGTTGGTGTCGGAGGTGGTGAGGGTGATGGATCCGGTGGTGGTTCATGGTGGAAGGGGTGCTGGTGGCGACGAGGGTGGCCAGGATGATGATGACGGAGATGGTGGTGGTGCTGGCGCCGTACGGCCCGGCCGAGAGATCGGGGACGGGGCACGGTGAAGGCGGGGCTGAGACGGGTTTGTTGGCCGGGGGATTGGTTATGTGGTTGTCGTCATCGGAAACGACATGGAGGAGAAGTGCAGTGGCAGGGGTCAGGATGCTGTGGTGAGGACGACGGTGATGGTGGTTTGGGTTGAGGGAGATTTTGATGGTGGCGGGGATTGGGTTTAGGAATTATTTGTGTCGGGCTGTCGACACGTAAAAAAAATTGTATATGTAGCGGATATTGGAATAAGAAGCTGGGCACGGACACGATGCACATATGTTGGTTGTGGAACAATGGAGGAGTACCTCTCCTTTTATAGGAGGTGGGAATTCCCATTACGATATGAATTGTGATTGTTTAAATACCCCATTAGATAATTATCTATAATTAAATTAAATCCAATTTAAATCCAATCTAAATCCAAATTCAATTTAAATCCAATTAAATGCAAATCTAATTTAAATCAAATTAAATTTTAGTTTAAAATTAATGGGATAAATCAAATTCTAAACATGGATATTTATTTAATCTATTTAAATAACTCCAAAAACTAAATCATGATTTAAATGGACACAATAACTTCAAAAATATTTTTTTCAAAATACCAATAATAAAATTTTGAAAATAATAATTATTTTTAAATATCTTTTTGAACAATAAAATATTAATATTAATAAATCTCAAAAATATATTTTATTTAAAATAAACTAGCAAATAAATACGAAATATATATGTAGGTACAAAATGATGTTTTCGTAATTATGTTTTTCTAGCACACAATAAAATATTATTTTATTATTAATAATTATGAGAAGTTAAGGACTTTATAAATAAATAACAACTTGAAAATTTTGGAACAATAACAAATAATTATTATGTATATTATTTTGAAACTTTTAAAAAATAGAAAAATAATATTTTCAAAAATATGTACGCTCGCACATAATCGCACTCGTCGAACAATTTCGAAAAATAAAATTTCGTGCGCGACGTAAAATACGACTATGCGACGTATAATACAAAATTTTAAATCAGTACCGAAATTTAAATAAAAATACAGTAGAAATTTAGGGGTTTTACAATTCCCAATAAAAATAGATCCAAGATTCAAAGTCCTCCAAGCTCCAAGTGCTACATTCCCTCCAAGTTTGTCAATAGAGCCTTCTCCTCCAAGAGGAAGAGAATGAGACTAATTTGGGTCACTTTGAAGAAAATTTGGTGGTAGGAGGAATTGGGAAAGAACCCTCTAATTAGGGTTAGGGTTTGGAGTGAAATGAGGAGGAAGAAGATGAAGTAGGGCTTTATAAGGAAGGTGGGCTGCTATGAGGGGTTTAGTTTAGGATTTTGGCTAAGTTGGAATGTCCACTGAGCCCCTCTCCAATGTCATAACAAGTTAGGGATTAAACCTTCCTTCCTAATTAGTCAAACCTTCTAACTAATTCTTCTAATCTAGCTAGAGACTAACTAAAGTTCATTTAGTCTAGTCCTAATCTTCTAGTTGGGTGGTCATGACAAGTTAGTTTAGGTCCTTTAGGATCACTAATCACTATTCTAATCTAAAGGCTAACCATTATCCATATTCAAAAATATCACATACACTATATTAATTATTTAGATAATTAACCAAAATATAAAGTTTAGTTTTGAAAATTAATTTACCACTCAAGATATAATATGAAATCACAACAATTAGGAAAAAGTCAAAAATATCCCTATTCTAAGAAAGTGGTGGTTACAAACCTACCCTCTTAGAAAAAATTTGTCCATGAAATTTAAAGTTGGTCGTACTCCTTCTAGGTCAAACCCCCAACAATCAAGTCAAGAAATTCTATCTAACAACATGCATGATCATGTTCCTATTGATCGTGATTTCACAGTCTCAAACAGAATCACTACACTATCTAGCACGGCACAAAGTATCCTGACATGTACTAATAAAATCACACAATTAAGATGGAAAAGGACGAAAGGAAGAAGAACAGGAAAAGACAGACCTGCTAACCCGTCACCCGTAGCATCGGCCTCCTCGACCGTCAACGCAAAAGCCTTGCCTCCCTGGGGTATATTCCTCTGATGGTGCGGGGCATGATGTTGCGACAGAGGTGGCCTAGCTCCCTTTCTCTTCTTCATGATACTCAAGTAACATCCACACTAATACTTTACTCTATTTAACTAAGGTACCATCTATATGGTATCTATTCTGCAATCTGATAACCATACCCGTCTATCCAGAATCATGTTTCCAGAATCCTCGTCATGCTAGTAAGTATGGCTACGATAAACCATAGGTCCGCAACTAAGGTACTTACCTCTAGAATCATAGTATCTAAATTTTTTGCATTGCCGCATGCTTGGCTACAAAAACTTTAAATTCCCACAACCCAAGAAATACAACCAAAATCAGACTCTATGCCTTCGCCATGCCAGCTAATATGACTTCGGTAAACTCTAAATTCCATAACTTAGGCAACTTAGTCTATAAGATCTATCTAACAACATGCATGATCATGTTCCTATTGATCGTGATTTCACAGTCTCAAACAGAATCACTACACTATCTAGCACGGCACAAAGTATCCTGACATGTACTAATAAAATCACACAATTAAGATGGAAAAGGACGAAAGGAAGAAGAACAGGAAAAGACAGACCTGCTAACCCGTCACCCGTAGCATCGGCCTCCTCGACCGTCAACGCAAAAGCCTTGCCTCCCTGGGGTATATTCCTCTGATGGTGCGGGGCATGATGTTGCGACAGAGGTGGCCTAGCTCCCTTTCTCTTCTTCATGATACTCAAGTAACATCCACACTAATACTTTACTCTATTTAACTAAGGTACCATCTATATGGTATCTATTCTGCAATCTGATAACCATACCCGTCTATCCAGAATCATGTTTCCAGAATCCTCGTCATGCTAGTAAGTATGGCTACGATAAACCATAGGTCCGCAACTAAGGTACTTACCTCTAGAATCATAGTATCTAAATTTTTTGCATTGCCGCATGCTTGGCTACAAAAACTTTAAATTCCCACAACCCAAGAAATACAACCAAAATCAGACTCTATGCCTTCGCCATGCCAGCTAATATGACTTCGGTAAACTCTAAATTCCATAACTTAGGCAACTTAGTCTATAAGATTTATTTTGGTAGAAAATTAAGTCAACGATGAACACCAAGAATCAAATTCAACAACGGACAAAGGAGAGTAGACGAAAATTGTTGGAATTGAATTTCGAGATAGTTTATAATGAGAATCTCAAGGATCTTCCCAGAAATCTTCTCAAGAAGTCCTAACTGTGATTAGGTATCCTCTCGCCCTTTAGCCTATTCCCTAATTCCTATCGAAGGCTCAAAGCAGTACAACTAAATTGTTGCACTACCACGATATTGCACTAATGCGAATCTTGACCTGCATGGGCCATCACTAAAACTGTGTCATGACCCGCACCCGGTATAGGGCACGTGTGCGTAACAACATCCAGCCTACTCCGCAGCATCGACGGTAGAATGCTATCTCGGTCACTAACTAACAGTGTCACATAGTGATATAATGTACCTGTCATAGATCTCAACTCCAAATAGAGGACAAGTATAATGATATGGTAAATACTCAAACACAATCTAAAGCACGATAAGATATCAAAAAGTCTAAATACCTATAAAGTCTAAAAACATCAACAACATCTAATACAAAAATCAAAATCTAAGTCTTAATACAAATAACAAAATCTCCATTATTATAAGTCAAAGTTCTAACAGAGAATCTAAAACAAGTCAAAACTAGAACTAAGTCTCTCGGTCACTTTTGAAAATTCGAACCCATGGTAGCTACCCATTCCTCGGATCCATAATAAGTGGGACACAGATCCCCTGAGCAATCATCTGAAAAATATATCCAGTCAGGATGGAACGAGCACATCTCCTCTAGTAGTTCCAAATAAATGACAAAGACTATAAAATAGTTATAAAAAGTAATATATGATGAACATGATAAAATGAGTCAGGAAACGAAATAGAACAACAGTTTAACTAAGGTTCAAGGAGAGTAAAACATAGTAAATCAGAAAAGTATGGTAATAAAGACTATAAATAGAGATATCCGAACTAGAACAAATGTGATGTGAGTCCAGATAGTACAATACGAGTCCAATGTGAATCCAGTACAAGACACTAACCTAGTGTGTTTTGAAATACCGCTTTCGATATGCAAACAGCTAGGGGGTAAATACGGCAAATCGTACGCTTGGAAAGCCTGCGACGGATATCTTTCCAGATTAGACCAGTAGTAAATACGGCACATCGCATGCTTGGCCTAGTGGCGACGGCTATCTTTCCTGTAGGGGTGGTTCCAGTATGATTTGAAATATTTGTATGTCTACTCAAATATTTCCTCGCCCCGACAAGTACAAGTGAATCCATATCCTGACACGTAAATAGAGTACAAGTCTAGCCAGAAAGTACATGATGCCCGTAGGTGTTTCCAGTAGGTGATTCCAGAAATAGAGGCCAGACAAGTATAATATGTGTGCCGCATACAATGGATCCAGAAATACAAATCCGTGTTGTGCCAGAGAATCAAATAATACTATACTAAAAGCTGAATCATAATGATCATCAAATAAATAAAAACTATCAGAGAATGTACTCGCCTACGGTCCTGAGCAGTGAATGAGGATCGATGCCCAAAGTTATGTCACACAAACCTATATGTGAGATATACATGGTTATTTGGTGTTCTAGAGTAAACAGTATATTTAAATGTATTTATTACATGCTTCTAGGCCTTTTCTAGGTCATGGAAAGTCAAACTAGGTCAACGCTAGTCAAACTAGTCAATTGGTCAAGTCTGGGCAACCTTAGTTCCTTTAGTCTAATTCTAGGGTTTTTGGACTAAACTTTATGTTCTAGGTCATGATAGTTAGTTAGGGTATCATGGTATCCATACCAAGCCTCAATACTTAATATCTAGTTACTAGGATATCCCACACTAGTACACATATACAAGTATAAACTATTGCTATATATTAACTATAGCTATAACACTCAGTCATCAACTAGACTTCTATTCACTTGTGAACCTTTTATGAAATAGTATGTAGTTAATAGGATTAACATAAATGAACTAAAATTATTAGAGTGGACTGCCCTACATATAAGGACTGACACAAAGCAGTGAAGGTCTGAACTTCCTGTGGGTTTGAACTTCATCCTTATGCATCACACACACACACACACACACACACACACACACACATATATATATATATATATATAATAATGGCTAAAGCCTTCATTGATACAAAAAAATGGATTGGAACCGGGAGATAGCCCAAGTTCCTACAAGGTGCGGGTGTAACCCTAAACAGAAGTCCTGACGCGACGCGTCACTACCCAAAATTCTATTAAAGCACTGGGTTTTTTTTTGGAAAAGTCAAACAGGGATTCAAAAAAATTCGAAAATTAGAAAGGACACGACAGGGGGGAACCGATGCGCTGGCGGTTGCACCGGTCCCGAGGGGGGAAACCGATGCGCTGCCCAAGGGGGGCATCCTGTCCATGGTGGCGCGCATCACGAGGTTGGCTCTCGGCCCGAGGCCAGCGTGCAGCCCGGGGGAAGGGGGGCCATGGGCTCCGGCGAGAGGCCATCCGGCAGGGGGGGTCATCCCGGCGGGGAGCGCCGGCGGGAATACCGAGGAGTGGGGGTTTGCTGGACGGAAGAGGGTGGCTCCGGCGGAGGGGCGGCCCGGAGGGAGATGTCCGGGGGAGGACAGGACCGGGATCGTCCGGACGAGCTCGATAGGGAAGCCGGCCGGCCGGGCATCCGAGCACGGGGGCGCCGACGGGGAGGCCGAGAGAGGGACCTGCGCCGATGAGGCACGCCGAACCCGAGGAGGAGACACTAAAGGGGGGAAGGTGGGGGCCCGATCTCCGGGGGGGCGGAGGTCGGCCAACGGTCCGAGAGGAAGAGAAACAGGGCGGCCAGGGGAGGAGAAGCACGGCAGCGCCGGCGAGGGGAGAGGAGGGAGGGAGCAGGAGGGCTCGACCTCCGGGCGGGCGGCCGCAGGCCGAAAACCTAGGAAGGAGGTTCAACCGGCGAGCGTCGGAGGGAGCTCCGAAGCTCGTAGCGGGGAGCGGAGGAAGAGGGCACCGCCGCCGCCGAAGGAGGTCCGCCGATCCACGCCGGGGAGGAGGCCGGAGAGCACTCCGATGACCACGGTGCGGCGGACGGAGCGGGAAACGAGAACAGGGGACGCGGCGCGGCCACTGAGGCCCACGAGGAGGGGGCGCTGAAGCTGGCGACGGGGTCGGGGTGGAAGCGGCGGGGCCTAGGGCCGGGCCGGGGCCGCTGAGAGCCGGGAAACGCACGGGCGCCGGCCACTCAAGAGACAGGAACGCTGCCGGCTTCTGGGGGTGGCGCAGCTGCAATAGGAGGAGCCGGCCACGACAGAGGGACGGTGAGAGGAGGGGAAGGTGCCGGACAGGAAAGAGACGCCGGGGCCACAACGGGGGCGGCCAGGGGAGGAGGCGCCGAAGGCACTCCAGAACCTGAACCGACGGGAGAGGGGAGCCCGGCCGTGCGTGCGGGAGGCCTCAGCAGGGAGGGTGGCGGCGGCGCAGTAGGAGTGGCGACTGGAAGGGCCGAAAAAGGTGGGGGCACAGCGTGAGGCGCAGCAGCTGGCAGCCTGGTCCGACCGCGGCGGCGCTACCGAGGACGCCCAAGGGGTTTTGTGGGGGGGAGGGGATGTGGGAAGCCCCCCGGCGGGAAGCCGGCAAGGGGGGAGGGGTGAAGCACCACTGCGGCCATCCAGCGGAGGGGAGGGGGCCTCCGAGGGGGGCGAAGTAGGAGAAGGGCGCCCCCACCGGCCCCGGCAGGCCGACCAGCCACCCCTGCCACAAGATCCCGGTGGGCGAGGGGGGCGGAGGAGCCAAGATGGGGGAGCCGACCCGCTGCATCCTACCTCAATTAGAATTATATATAATATATCACACACACACACACACACACACATATATATATATATATATATATATATATATATATATATATATATATATATATATATATATATATATATATATATTTGGAATAAGGGTAAATTTTATTCTACGTATAACTCAGTAAAAGTATTACAGTACACAATCTCACATCTCTTCCACACCGGTTAGGGCGCCATTATAGATACATCGAATTCTAAATTATTTAGAATTCCAACGGGAGGGGTAATCAGCCCCTCAAATATACGTCTGTTATGCTCCCTCCGGACGTGCCAGACTGATGCTGCAAGTCGAACTCTGGCCATTCTAGCCCAACCAAGCTCCATACCTCGGCGATCCCTAATCTAAGTGAGGATCCTCCGTATATCTCTAGCCCTACCAACACCTCCTAGTGACCTCGTGCATTGCTCAGACCATATATGCCAAGTCACCGGACACTCAAAGAAGAGCTAGCCAATAGATTCAGCCGCCGATAAAAATAGTACGTACTTTGGGTCTGGGATCTGTACCCCAAACCTGATGAGCCTGTCCCTCATTATCAACTTGCCAAGCAGCAGCTTGTATGCACATAGTTGTATTTTTCGGGCAATCTCCTTTCCCCAGATAAAATCGAACTCCGCCATCCTGTCATGAGGGGTCCTGACCAGATTGTAATAACTCTTGAAGTGGAAGGGGACTGCCCCACCATCCATCCCAGGAGCAGCCCAACTTCAGGAAACTGTATGCTAGCTAGAGTCAATGGTGATCCGGCGAATCTCCTCTCCAAACTGAGCAGTATACCGATAGTCCTCAGGCCTCCAAATTCCATCCCTGATAATCAGATTGCACTTCAGCCCTCTACTCGCCTCTCTGTCCATCTGTGATCCCGAGGTCTCAATGAGGGAACCATTGCCCATCTATGGGTCTAGCCAAAGATCGGTGTTAGCCCCATCTTTCATGATCCTGCATATAGTGGACTGAAGAACCGATCTGCATCTAAGAATAGCTGAGAAATTGTTATCAATCCTACAGGACCAAAAATTAGTCCGCCTCAAGTATCTGCTAGCCATCCAATCTGCCCAAAGAGAGCCGCCTTTGATGAATTTCCAAGCCATCTTCATCCCAGAGGCCTCCCTAACCGCAAGAAGTCATCGCAACCCCACTCCTCCTTCCTTCCTAGGTCAGCAGAGTTGCTCCCATGCAATCGCATGCATACCTCTTCGCCAGATAAAATTGGTGCATATACTCTCCACCTTCCGGATGGTGGCCACCGAAATCTTTATCGACTGCAACCAGAACATAGCAATGCCCGAAATGACCGACCTCACTAGCTCGATGCGCCCCCCAAAAGATAGTCCAGCTACCTGCCAGCCTTCCACTCTCCTTTGGGCAAACTCTACCAGGCTTTGGCAGTCTTGGTCCCTAGCATAATTTACCGTCAGAGGTACCCCCAGATACTTAACCGGTAGTTCACCTTTCTCCACTCCCAGCGCAAAAGCCCTTTCCTTCTTGAGTGAGCAAGTCTAGTTGAAGTAAACTCTGCTCTTCTTCCTATTCAGCTGAAGCCCAGACAACCGCCCAAACTCCTCCATAATATCTGAAAGCACACGCGTCCCCCGCATAAAAGGCTGAAGAAGAACCAAGAGGTCGTCAGCATAAATCAAGTGGGACACCACCAGATTTACCAACCTGAAAAGAGGGACAATCTTCCTACTATACACCGCCAGCTCTATCAGGCAAGTGAAGTACTCCATCACAAGAGTGAACAGATACGGACAGAGGGGATCCCCCTGTCGAAGTCCTCTATGCTTCTGAAGAAACCATAAGGAGTACCCTGGATGAGAACCAAAAAAGTGGGAGAGCAGATGCATTCCCTCAACCTCGCTACCCACATCTCGTCAAACCCTATAGCTAGCATAAGATGGCAAAGGAAGTCTCTGTTGACATTGTCATACGCTTTCCTCAGATCCAGCTTCATACAGGCCTTCATCCCCCTAGCTTGTTGAAATCTCTGATCATCTCATGAGCAAGCAGACTGTGCTCAGCAATCGAGCGACCCTTGATGAAAGCTGCCTGATTCCGAGATACAAGACCCTGCATAATCTTCTCCATGCGTCGGCACATAAGGTGGGTAATTATCTTATAAAGATAATTACAATATGTAATAGGCCAAAAGTCGACGAGGGAAGTAGCGCCTTCTTTCTTCGGGACCAGGGTCAGGAAAGTGTGGTTCAACTCCTTCAGCAGCTTTCCTTCCAAGTAAAACTCCTGTACCGCCTCTAGAACTGGGTACTTAAGCACACCCAAGTGTCGCCTAAAGAACCCACTAGAGAAGCCGTCCGGTCCCGGGGCCTTAATGGGATCCGTATTCATCACAATAGCCTCCACCTCCTCTAATCTCACAGGGGCCAACAATAAGCTATTCCCATAAGGCGTCACCAGCCTCTTCATGACAAGCTCAGGAAACAAGGTGGGATAATCAGTCTGCTGATACAAGTCAGAATAAAACCTGACTGCCTCCTCCTGAATCCCCACCTGGTCGCCGACAAGCCTACCCTCGCCATTGAGAAGCATGGGTATGCTGTTCCGGTGCTCTCTGGTCCGGATCACATCGTAGAAGAACCTGGTGCACCGGTCCCCATCCTTGAGCCAGGAACACTTGGCCCTCTTTGCCGCACTGATCTCCTGCTGGAGCCTCAGGATGTTGACCTTCGAAATCAGGACCTTCTCCCTAGCCGCCAACTCCTCGCTCAACATATCTGCTTGTAAAGCTCCCTGAACCTCCCGCAGCTCGGTCTCCTTATCCTCAAGGGAAGACCGCAGCATCGTCTTCACCCAGTTCCGAATGGTTTTCTTAGCCTGTTTTGTTGGCCCATTGGTCATGGTCAAACCTGATTTTAATAATTGATCAAACTCTGTCTCAATATAATTACAAGTAAACTCAGATGTTTACCTACGACATTTTGGATACTGCTCAACAATGGTTATCATCAATGTTCAAGACTGAAGCCATTTGCTATTCAGAATGTACTTTCTGTTAAGCAATATAATTTTTTATTTTATTGAGTCTAGGAATACATTGTACACCGAATCGTACTGGCAAATATGTTATCCGAAAATATTTTTCAAAACTATCATATTCTCATCCTATTCTTTTACAAATGACCGACGTTTTTGAAAAACATTCTTTTTACAAACAGCTTCTGAAGGATTTTTCAAAAAGCCAAAATTTATTTTCTCCAAATAAACTAGCAGAACCCCAGGAGAACTCGGGCCGAGTTCGGCCAGAGTTCGGCCATGTGGAACGTTAGTGAACGTTGGTTTTTTAAACTTGGTCTTCCTTCAGTTACGGTTTGTTACAAAGAGTTCTGTCCAAATTCTGCCCGAATTCTGTCAGAGTTCTGTCTTTGGAAAAACTATAAATAGAGAAGTATTTTGATCATTTCTGATCACCAATTCACTTTTAATCTCTTCTCTTCTTAAGCTTACATTCTTCCAAAGAGTTCTAAAAGCTTTTATTTTCAAATCCCAAGCCAGTTACAATCCTCTAGTCGATTTGCCAGTACGGTACGGTCTAGAAGTTCCAGAGCGATTGTAATCAGAGGCTTGATAGAAGATTCAAATCTTCACAATTGAAGTTGGTCGAGTTCTTCGTATCAAAGCTCGCGTCTGTAGAAGTTGCAAGGACTTCGTATGAAAACTTGCGGGATTTTCCAATAGTGGATTCAACTGGAAGCTAGAGTTCTTCCGACTAGACTAGTACTCACCAGAGGAAGTATAAATCTCAGTATTTGCGTTTGCCTTCTGATCACATTTAAATTTTGTTATTTACTTTTTATGATTATTATTTTATCTGTGATCTAACTGCTAACAAATTTTTAATTAGCAATATTCCGCTGCCTACTCTATTCACCTCCCCTCCTCTAGAGTATTCTGCTTTACGAATTCGTTCCTACAATTGGTATCAGAGCGGGTTATACAGTAAAGCAAGGTAAAACAGCAGTTATATTCAATTTTATATAGATCACAGCTTACACATGGCAACTGTAAAATTCATAAGTGAAGGCCAAGCCACAAACAGACCTCCACTGTTTGACGGCACAAACTACACTTATTAGAAAACACGTATGAGTTTCTATTTGAAATCTCTTGATTTTGACTTATGGTCTATGGTTATTGATGGCTATAAAAATCCACCTCGTATAAATGTTGATGGAGTTTTAACTGAAAAATCTCATAACAAATATATAGAGGAGGAAAAGAAAAAGGCCAGTCTTGACGTACGTGCTATTAACGCTTTATTTTATGCTTTAGACAGAACTGAATTTAACAGGGTATCTATCTGCACAACTGTAAATAAAGTGTGGAAACTTCTTGAAGTCACACATGAGGGCACAACTCAAGTCAAAGAATCAAAGGTCAGCAGACTTACTCAAGAGTATGAGGCGTTCAAGATGAAGCCCAACGAAACAGTTACTCAGATGTTTGAGAGATTCTTGGATATTGTAAATCCTTTGTCCTTCCTAGGCAAAGATTACAGTAACCATAAAAAGATTTGCAAACTCCTGCGAGCACTTACAAAGAACTGGATTCCGAAGGCTACTGCAATCATTGAAGGAAATGACCTCACTACCATGACACTTGAAGTACTCATGGGTAAGCTACTCACTCATGAACTAAAGCTACAAGATTTTGAAGAGCCTGCACCAAAGGAGAAGACGATCGCTTTCAAGGCTCAGCACAGAAGATCTGCTGAAGATGACTCAGACAACAGTGAATCTGATGCTGAAGATCAAGCACTCCTTACAAGAAAATTCAAAAGATTTTTGAGATATGAGAAGAAGACAAAAGAGAACAATGGCGGCAACAGCTGGTATCAAGATGATGCTGTCTGCTACGGCTACAAGAAGAAAGGACACATAAAGAAGGATTGTCCTACAAACTCATCAATAAGCAAGAAGAGCAACAGATACGAGAAAAGGAACCTGAAGAGATCAACATCTCGGAAGTATGCCAACACCAGCATATGGCATGAAAGTGAAGCCAGCGACTCAGAAGATGAACAATCAGAAGACGATGCAAATGTATGCTTTATAGCATCCGATCAGGTACTTTCTGAACCTATAGTTGATACATATGATGACTTCACCTTTGAGCAATTAGGATAAGCCTTCAGTGAACTGTTAAGTGATTACAGGAAACTACGTAGCAAATATCAGACCTCTAAGAAGGTACTCAAAGAGTACAAAGGTAAAATAGGAAGGCTTACCGACCTACTAGCTAAGGTTAAAGATAATGTTAGTGAGTCAGGCGAGCTTTCTTCTATTAAGCTCTTATTACACGAGACTACCAAGTCATCCGAAGAAAAAGACAAGGTTATTGACCAACTGAAAGAAGAACTTTCTAAAGAGAACAAAAGTCTTCAAAGTGCACAAGTCAGAATGGAAGCACTCACTTCTGACTATACTAAGTTATATGACACTTCCAAAAGATTGGAAATTAGGTTAGAAAAATAGCCTGAGACTGCTGCTTCCTACCCTAACACGTGTCACTTACCGAAAAATCGAAACATTCCCAAACCTAACACTGTCAGACCTAATCCTATCAAACCTTTACCTAAAAAGGTTATGCCCAAATAGGATAATAGGTATGCTTTCTTCTATACTAGAAAACCTAAACCTACCAACCATGCACACCACTCAGCTTTCAATACTCAACATGCTAAATGTCATTATTGTGGCCTCATTGGTCATATATCTTCTGCATGTAGAATCAAAAAGTTAGTAAATTTAAATATTTATGCATGAATACCGAAAGCTAACCAGTCAGGATCCTATAAAAAATGGGTACCAAGAGTTTCATCTGCAAATTGTTTTGTAGGTGGGACGCCCTTCACATGCTAGGAGCAAATAGATCCTCGACAGCGGTTGCTCACGGCACATGACCGGTGACGCTTCATTATTCACAATACTGTCGAAAAGGAATAAAAAAGGATACGTCTCCTTCGACAATAATTTAAAAGGATATATAATCGGTATTGGTGATATTCGTAAGGCTCCCTATCCAGTGATTAAAGATGTTTGTCTTATTACTGAGTTAAAACATAATCTGCTCAGCATAAGCCATTTAGCTGATTACGGTTATGGTATTAAGTTCGTAAAAGATAAATGTACTATTATTGAAAGTTTAACTGGTAGTACTATATTTGAAGGTATTAGAGAAGACAATATATATGTTTTCTATTTGTTGGAAGATACTAATATTTCAGGTAGATGTTTAATGGCTAAAAGCGATAAGAGTCATCTGTGGCATATGAGACTCGGTCATGCAAATATGGATACTATTTCCAGATTATCCACGAAGAAGCTAGTACGCAGTTTACCGGACATTACATTCAAGAAGGATTCGGTATGCAGTCAATGTAAAAAGAACAAAGCTACTCGATCCTCTTTCAAGTCAGTAAACATTGTATGTACTACTAGACCTCTACAATTGCTACATATGGACTTATTTTGTCCTAGCAGAGTTGCTAGACTCGGAGGTAAACTATATGCTTTTGTAATTGTAGATGATTATTCTAGATACACGTGGGTATATTTTCTGACATGCAAAAATGATGCATTATCGGAATTTGTCACCTTTTACAAGAAAGTACAGAATGAAAAAGGTTACATGATCACTCGTATTAGAAGCGATCATGGAGGCGAATTCGAGAATGCGGAGTTTGAGCAATTTTGTGACACACACGGTTTTATGCATGAATTCTCCTACCCTAGTACTCCACAACAAAATAGAGTTATGGAACGTAAGAATAGAACTCTATCCGAAATGGCCAGAGTAATGTTAAACCAGTTTAGTCTACCCAAGTATTTCTGGACTGAAGCTGTCAATACAGCTTATTTTGTTCTCAATAGAGTTCTAATTCGACCCAAATCGAAGAAGACTCCATTTGAGTTATGGTTTGATAGAATTCCATCAGTTTCATATTTTAGAATATTTGGTTGTAAATGCTTTATTCTTAATACAAAAGATAATTTGGGAAAGTTTGACGAAAAGGCCGATAAAGGTATATTTTTAGGTTATGCGGGCAAAAGTAAAGGATACAGAGTCTTCAACAAAAGAACCATGATCAACGAAGAGTCAATCAATGTCACCTTTGATGAACTAAATTAAACGACAATCGATGACAATGACGAAGATCTCAATGTACCCAGCAAAGCACCAGCTGATCCTCCTAGAGAAGATCCAGGAACCAGCTACCTTCGGAGTCTGCCAAAAAGATTGAAGTTCACGGATGATCATCCAAAGGACTTGGTAATTTGTGAGATTACCAAGGGTGTAAGTACTCATTCCTCTAATAAAGATATAGCTTCTTGTGTTGCTTTAGTCTCACAGTTTGAACCCAAAAATATTGATGAAGCATATAGTGATAATTTTTGGATAGATGCTATGCAAGAGGAATTAAACGAATTTGAACAGAATCAAGTTTGGGAACTTGTTCCCAAGCCTATTGATCATCCGGTCATTGGCACCCGATGGGTATTCCAAAATAAACTGAACGAGAATGGTTTAGTGACTCGTAATAAGGCTCGACTCGTAGCTCAAGGATACAATCAAGAAGAAGGTATCGACTACAATGAGACTTATGCCCCAATTGCAAGATTAGGATCCATTCGCATGTTATGTGCATTTGCATGTTTTTATAATTTTAAGATATTTCAAATGGATGTCAAAAGTGTATTTTTAAATGGTTTTGTAAAAGAAGAGGTTTATGTAGCTCAACCACCCGGTTTTACTGATTTCAAATTTCTTGAATATGTTTTCAAGTTGAAGAAAGCTTTATACGGTTTAAAACAAGCCCCTCGTGCTTGGTACGATCGTCTAAGCACTTTTCTACTTGATAACGGTTTTTCAAAGGGAAAGGTTGACACTACTTTATTATAAAGTCTTTGAATAATAATATTCTTTTGATTCAAGTCTATGTAGATGATATTATCTTTGGATCTACTGATGAATCTCTTTGTCAAGAATTTTTAAAGTGTATGCAGAATGAGTTTGAGATGAGCATGATGGAAGAGCTGAAGTTTTTTCTCGGACTGTAAATCAAACAAACCAACAATGGGACATTCATAAATCAAGCTAAGTACACAAAGGATCTACTAAAGAAGTTCGACATGGAAGCAGCAAAGCCACTTAGCACTCCAATGGTGACTTCAACCAAGCTTGATATTGATGAACAAGGCAAACCTGTCGACATACGTAAGTATCGAGGTATGATCGGTAGCTTACTTTATTTAACTGCCAGTCGACCAGACATTATGTTTAGTGTTTGCTTATGTGCACGTTTTCAAGCTAATCCTAAGGAATCACATTTGTGTGCAGTTAAGCATATCTTTCGATACCTTAAAGACACTTCTTCTGTCGGCTTATGGTATCCTAAAACCATGTCATTTGACCTAATCGGTTATTCTGATGCTGATTTTGCCGGATGCAAAGTAGATAGAAAAAGTACTAGCGACACATGTCATTTTCTAGGAAAAGCTTTAGTCTCTTGGTTTAGTAAAAACAAAATTTTGTTGCATTATCAACAATCGAGGCTGAGTATATCGCCGCAGGACGTTGTTGTGCACAAATTTTGTGGATAAAACAAACCTTAGAAGACTATGGATTGCATTTTTCACATATACCCATTTTCTGTGATAATACTAGTTCTATTAATTTGACTAAGAATCCAGTATGTCATTCTCGTACTAAACATATTGAGATTCGACATCATTTTCTTAAAGATCATCAACAAAATGGAGATATAGACCTTGTATACATAGACACGCAGAATCAATTAGCTGACATACTCACAAAATCTTTAGCAGAAGATCGTTTCAATTATTTACGTCGAGAATTAGAAATTTTAGATATCAATAATATTAATTAATTTTGTATTATTAATTATTTATTCGAAACTCATAAACTGTTTTCGAAATAAGCCTAAAAAGAGTCTGTCTGTCACCACGACTACGGTCGAAGCAAAGTGGTATTTAAGAGTTCTCCGGTGAACATCTGTTAGCTGGAACAATACTCCTACAGCTAATCTGAGACAGATGCTGAGTAAAGAATATTAATTTGTAAAATAATATTAATTATACTACTTTGAGATTTAAAATTACTAAACTTTGAATTAAGCATTTGAAACGAATTAATAAAAAAGAATGTGGCCTCTTTTGAATTTTGTTTATATATATTTATAGCCAGGCAACCCTAGGCGAATTCGGCCCGAGTTCGGTCCGAGTTCGGTCCGAATTCGGCCAGAGTTCGGCTGGGTATTTATATATACCACCACCAACCCGAGGCTTCCTTCTTCTTCATTCTTCCCCATATCCTCATAACAGCAGCTCCGTCCCTCCGAACCCTAGTTTCTTCTCCATCATTGTTCTTCCAATCCTTGTTGAGTTTCTTGTCCAAACTTTGGATTCATGCGGAGATCGTCATCCTCTTCGACATATCCAATTCTTGGAAGGTATAATCCCGTCTTTCTACCACTTTTCAATACTTAGGGTTTGTAGAAATTTTTGGAAAAGAATGCCTAAGTTCAATCCCTTCAAAAGACCAATGCCAGTGAAGAGGCATCGTCTTCAGATACGCATATGGATTGCCTCTTTTCTTCGGTCCAATCGGACGATGGTGCGTCGGATGAGTTTTATTTTAAAACTTCCGATCAAGCGTTATTGTGGTATGCTGATTTTAACATACGTACTATTTGCACCGGTTCGCCGATTAAGTGGACTGTCTTTCTGGATCACCGCCCTTATTTTGAGGCATTAGGGTTACAACATTTTGTCACCTTACAATTCTCCATTGCCACTAATGCCATTAGACTATTCTACTGTAATTTCGTGTTAGACACTTTTACAGCGAGGACACGTATCGGAGGAATTGATATCGAATTCACTGATGACACATTAGCGGAAATCCTTAGTATCCCAAACGAAGGTGTCCCGCTAGATGATATCACTGATTTTGATTTCCCCGATGGCACGACACTCGTTAGTTTCAAGAATGAACTTTGCGCGCCCGCACGCGTTCTTCCTAAAAAGTTCAAGGCTAATAACTTGAACTTGTTTAACTACGAATTACATCGCATCATCTATTCCACTTTACTTCCAAAATCTACTTCTAAAGATGATATCACTGTACTTGAGCTTTCTGCTCTTTATCATATTCTTAAGGGGATTCCTTTTTCTGCCCCTAAGACTATCATCCAGATGATGGGTAGATGTCGCGGAAAAGACTGCAACCTATCTTATGCGATGCTTATTCCTCGTATTTTTCAGAGATTTGATATTGAATTATCTACTTGTGCTGTCGACCCCGAGCCCAAGTTTCTCAAACTTTCTCGTTGTAGCATTGCATCTGTTCCTCCACCAACTGCACCTACTCCTCCTGTACCTACTCCTACAGATCCCACAGCACCTGTTCCTCCTCATTCTTACCCTATGATATTTGAGGGTATCCATCAGTACTTATCAGATCTGCAGTCTTTTTATGTTGAGACCTCTAGGGAACACGAGTTCCGTGATGTGACTCGGTTCCAGGCGTTTGCCAACTCCTTTGCCGATCTGAGGTTTGTGTAGACGGGTCATTCTGCTAGCTCTCTGCCTCGAGACCCTTCTGTTTCTGGCTACCATATTGACGATGAGGCGGTTCACTCTCTGTTCCAGCCAGGAAACGCATATGATTGGTATCGTACCACTGGCGCCACTCCTCGTACTTCTGGCATTGGTACTTCTAGAGCTGGTCCTTCTGGACATGCTGGAGCTGCAGCTGATGACATTGATGATGATGATGAGTTTTGAGATGTTAGATTATTGAGACTGTTACTTTTTGTCTTATGTTTACTTGGAAATGCTCCGACATTCCAAGATTATATCAGTACTCTTTTATTTAGTACTTTTTCTATTATGTGACTATTCATGGACATGGTTTTTGATTATGCCTTAGTTTTGGCATCTTAGTCTATTTCAGGACTTTATTTGTTTCAGTTTAATAGTAGCACTATCTATCTTTTGTTGCTTCATTCTTTATTAACTGCCTGTGACAAATACATGCCTGTGTTGTTTTTCTATCGACTATCTGTTTCTCTTACTATGTTTACTGTTTCTACCATGCCTGTCATGATTATTTTTTTCTTGTGTTTCTTCACTGTTTGTTACTTATGCATTGATTGCGGGAGAGCTTTCTCTTATGCAATTATTTTACTAAGTGACAACAGGGGAGAAATAAGGATCTAACATTTTTTGTGAATACAGGTTATGAACAATTTTTTGATTACTATTTTCAATTGATTCCAAGCTTAGATGTTATATCGGCAAGGTTTGTCAATTATCAAAATGGAGAAGATTGTTGGCCCATTGGTCATGGTCAAACCTGATTTTAATAATTGATCAAACTCTGTCTCGATATAATTACAAGTCAACTCAAATGTTTACCTACGACGTTTTGGACACTGTTCAACAATAGTTATCAACAATGTTCAAGACTGAAGCCGTTTGCCATTCAGAATGTACTTTCTGCTAAGCAATGTAATTTTTCATTTTATTAAGTCTAGGAATACATTATACACCGAGTCGTACTGGCAAATAGGCTATCCGAAAACGTTTTTCAAAACCATCATATTCTCATCCTATTCTTTTACAAATGACCTACGTTTTTGAAAAACATTCTTTTTACAAACAGCTTCTGAAGGATTTTTCAAAAAGCCAAAATTTATTTTCTTCTAATGAACTGGCAGAACCCCAGGAGAACTTGGGCCGAGTTCGGCCAGAGTTCGGCCATGTGGAACGTTAGTGAACGTTGGGTTTTTGAACTTGGTCATCCTTCAGTTACGGTTTGTTACAAAGAGTTCTGCCCGAATTCTCCCCGAATTCTGTCAGAGTTCTGCCTTTGGAAAAACTATAAATGGAGAAGTATTTCGATCATTTCAGATCACCAATTCACTTTCAGTATCTTCTCTTCTTAAGCTTACATTCTTCCAAAGAGTTCTAAAAGCTTTCATTTTCAAATTCCAAGCCAGTTACAATCCTCTAGTCGATTTGCCAGTACGGTACGGTCTAGAAGTTCCAGAGTGATTGTAATCAGAGGCTTGATAAAAGATTCAACTCTTGACTGATATATGAAGAAAATATATATATATAATAGCCCTTGACTGATACATGAAGAAAATAGACTGCTACATGTGATACCTGAACAAAATAGGATAAAGGGGCTGAGATATTTAGCAACTGATACACATACCCTTTTCAGTCTCAACCCCTATCTACCCTATAGAGACTGCTATCTATAATTGAATCAAATGCTCACACCTGGTAATGTCACACACTCAACAGTCCAAGTCCCCGTGAGTCTTATCATCTGCTGCATAAAAAGGGGGTTTCTCCCCTGCCTACTGTATTTCCTATTCTCACAGATTTAAAAATAGGGAAGATGGAAAGCTCCTCTCACTGCACAGTCTAAATCAAATGTCACACTGCAGTGACTAAGCCACTGCCTACATCCTGACCTATATGGCCTACTGCACTCCCATATCTCCCTCATGCCTTAACCATTCACTAATACATCAATTGCATATAACACGAATGGTCCCCTTCCTCTTCATTCATGTATACTGATAAATGATAAAATGGACTACGGCATGAGTTAAATCTCAACCTTCATTTCCCTTTACATGTCATTAGTTAACTGGTATATATATGGCTTCTAAGGACTGGTATATGTATGCATCATACACACTAACTGATCATCAAATGGATATGGGACTGAACATCATAGGTAGGGAGAGACTGAACCAAAAAGATTTGGACATAAGAATAAAGGGAACTGAACACTATGACTACCATTCAAAGTTTAAAAGAGGACTGAACTTAAGATAGCCTAAACAATGAAAGGATATGGACTGATACTCAAAGAGTATCAGTCAGATGATACCTACAATAACCGGGTCTGATACTTGGATAAGGTAAGGGTTTGATTAGCAAAAAAATTGGAATGAGCAAATAATGAAGGATTTGGGACTGACACTGTTAGTGAAATTGGGACTGAAATCAATTTCCAAAGACTGAATATCTAAATAGGAATGGCACTGAATAGTGGACCAACTGATATTCAAATATCAATCCTACTGATACTTTCATGACCCTCATCTACCTACACTCGACTACTCCACAAACCATGTGTGACAGTCCTATGTTCCCCTCTAACCTGTACACATACCCACATACAAGTACAAGACACTCTCTTACTCAGGGAACACTCACACCAAGGTATCAAAGACCCCTTCACCTTGCCCGACCTCAATCTCCTCTCTTTCTAACCTGGAATTGAATGTAGGGTTCAGTTCCCCTGCTGCCAAGTGCAACCAATGCACTGCCCTGCTTCTAACATCCTCACATTCAATAACTGGACTGACAAGACATCAAAATAGACTGATATCCTAAGTTTCTCACTCGTGACTACTGCCATCCCTATAGGGACTGAACTAAAAAGTGATGTCTAAGCCACAAATGAACTGGCCAATAGGTAATACCAAGGACTGATCAAAGAGGAGTTGTGGGTTGTACTCTAAGGACTGGACATTTGAGTGGATATGCAGTACATCAATTTGGACTGATACTCAAAGTATCAGTAGATATTTGGGACTGAACAAGAAAAAAACTAATGGACTGAAACAATTTGGTATTGAACATATGAAGAAGGGAATGAATTATGGAGTGATATGGTAAGCCAAATGTGGGCTGAACTGTAGTAAAATGGACTGATACAGATAAATACTAACATATAAATCAAATGTGGATTGTTCAAAGCTTACTGACTGAACAAGCTAAGGGATTGAATCAATATAAAGCAGGGGACTGACCTACTAATGTCTGAACATAAAATAGAGTGGGGACTGAACATCTGAAGGCAGGACAGAACATTAATATTAGAGTAAGGTCTGAACAGGTTATATCTGATCCTAACAAATGGGTGGACTGAGCAATATAGTTCAAGAGGACTGAACTATACTTGGATGTGGGTTAATACATATGCACTCATAATAAATTAATGACTGAACACTAATTCAAGGACTGAATAAAAGAATGCTTAAGACTGAGCAGTAAATGTCGACTGAACATCATAGATGAAGTGGACAGTACAATGAGTACTGAACATGATCATGGCTGACTAAAGGAAATGGGACTGGTAATAAAGCCCTTTGGTCTGAAACCAAAATCCCGACATGGACTGAAATGTATTGGGTATATACATTCTATTACATGAACAACCACCTATACATAGTTCCCATTTTCAAGTCACAACTCCCTAAGGGTATAAAATAATATATTACCCTCAAATATTACCAATAAATATACTAATTGATAACTTACATGAATATACATTAGTAACAAGTGTCAAAACTAAAATTAGAGCATTTGGTGCTCTATGGGTTATTTTGTCAAACACTTGGCGTGCATATCGGACACGTCCATGATACACACTCGAAATGGATTCAAACTTGACCCCAAGCTCACCCACATGTTCTAAATCACCATTAGAGCCTAAAAGACCAATTTCACAAACCCTAGAAATCCTATTCTCGGATTTTCCCTAAAATGGGTCAAAATACAAAGAGAAAAGTCTCCAAAAGTGAGGAGGATGAGTCAAAACTCATCTCCATGGTAAACCTAATGCATAGGGGTCCCTAATGAATGCCTCTACACTAATTTGATGAAAATTAATGGGTTAGAAAGATCATACCAATTGGGAGATGGATTCCCAATGAAAATAGATCCAAGATTCAAAGTCCTCCAGGCTCCAAGTGCTCCAATCCCTACAAGTTTGTCAATAGAGCCTTCTACTCTCCAAGAGGAAGAGAATGAGACTAATTTGGGTCAATTTGGAGAAAATTTGGTGGTAGGATGAATTGGGGAAGAAGCCTCTAACTAGGGTTAGGGTTTGGAGTGAAATGAGGAGGAAGAAGATGAAGTGGGGGTTTATAAGGAAGGTAGGCTGCTATGAGGGATTTAGTTTAGGGTTTTGGCTAAGTTGGAATGTCCACTAAGCCCCTCTCCAATGTCATGACAAGTTAGGGATTAAACCTTCCTTCCTAATGTTTAGTCAAACCTTCTGACTAATTCTTCTAATCTAGCTAGAGACTAACTAAAGATCATTTAGGCTAGTCATAATCTTCTAGTTTGGTGGTCATGACAAGTTGGTTTAGGTCCTCTAGAATCACTAATCACTATTCTAATCTAAAGGCTAACCATTATTCATATTCAAGAATATCACATACACTATATTAATTATTTAGATAATAACCAAAATATAAAGTTTAGTTTTGAAAATTAATTTACCACTCAAGATATAATATGAAATCACACCAATAACAACAATTAGGAAAAAGTCAAAAATACTCCTGTTCCAGGAAAGTGGTGGTTACAATCCTACTCTAAGATACTTATAGATAATGACATATGACATTATATATGCCAATTTTTATTCTTTGTTAATGTTATATATGGGCCAGTTCATGTTGAGCATCTTGTTAACGGGTAAATATGGCATGATCCAAACAAACCCAACACTATTTCCTTCTCAGTGCCATTGCATAATGGAGATATATTCTGTATATTTATTTGTTATCTTACTTGCTTCTACACAAGTTTTTGTACTTATAGTTTGAATGTTAGATGGCCAGATGGTTGATCTCTACCATCAAGCATATATAGAGAGACGACATCAAAGTTTCTGGTGACATGTCATGTTAGTTTCACTTCAAGAAAAGATTTAATGCAAGCATCATGGATAGTGCTTAATATGAATCGACCTTACATGAGCGTGCCCTAATATTTGAGTACTAACTTGTCAGATATGGATACTGTGTGACAAACCACTAGCACTTGTCGAACATTTTTTTAGACATTAATTAACATTGAGTGTACCTAGTACCAAAAAAAACTGCACATACGCACAATATGATCCAGATCAATTGATATAGCAAATTCTCTTTCATTTCACAAGAACAGAGGAACAGGAAAAAGAAACATCTAGGAGATAGCAACACGTTCTTGCCATAGGTGATTATGGGAAGAAAATTGTGTTGGTATACTTGTTGATATAGTCTGTTAATTATAGTAGCTCTTATCTAGCATAAATTTGACATAAACTTTTTGCTTAAAAATTGTTGTCCAACGTAAACAAAATATTATTTGGATAACATGCAGCCTATGCAATCAATACATATTGGTTCAGTTCGTCTTATTTTTTTTGTAATTTTATTTGTAAATTGATATAAATTGCTCGAATTTTGTAACATCCCAAATGGGTGCATGCATGACAGCTGTTGTATTTTATGTTCGGGAGAAATTAGTTGTTCGCGATCTAAATTTTTGTAGGTCACAGCAGGTCTCTGGCCCCCGAAAGGCTAAAAGTGAAAATAAAAACATGAATGTTGGTATTTCAATATTGTAGTTGTATATATTCTAAACTATAAAGTTTTAAAGTTGGTGCCATAAGGTTGTTCTATCCGTAGATATTCTACGTATGCATTATTGTCCTGCCAACTATCATGGACCCGAATTTCTATGTTTAGAATTATTATTATTGATTAATAATACTTTTATTTACAACTATCAATAAGATAGTCTTATCTAGAAACTGTAATCCATGGAAAAACTAGATAGAGACATCTTATGCATGAATAATAGTGCTACTACCAACACCATCCATATGATTAGGATCTTTTTCTCCCTAGTATAAATATAGTGCGAAATTAGTATCCATGATAGTTGGTTGTGTTTATACTATTTAAGGCTCTGGCAGAGCATACTTAATTTTATCTAATAGAACCCAACTATTTATAAAAAATGTCTTATACTCTCATACTCCCATAATTCCAGAAGACTTTTACTGAGTTTTAAGGATATAAGAAAAATAGGTAAACTTTGAGAAGTGAAATAAGGAATAATTCTTTGTAACCACTCGTCTAAGAGAACCAGAAGTTCGCCTAAGAGAACCAGATGTTCATCTAGATAGATTCTCTAGTTATTCAGTAGAGATATACATCACTCATATTAAGGATGTCAAGTCACATACTATCATAAGCCAGAAGTTCAATCTTAAGTGTCAATTGTGAGCCAGAAGCCGAATGATCCTATAACTTTTAAACTGTGATAAGATCGGCAAGACACTCCAAGACAATGATGATTAGAATTATAATAACTAATTCGTGTGGTCATCTCTTACCAAATTGCAGCATACACCATTAATCTCAAGGATAAGTTTGTCTCTAAACCATCAATTCTGAAGATTGTATCTGAATAACTAGTAACATAGTTTCAGTTTCAAATTGCATTTTTTTAGATGGCTTATGTTGGTATTATTTGAAACTGTAATCTTGGCATCTACGTTTTGTGAATTATAATGGCTATATTTATCTTCTTAGATTATTATATATCCTAGACATAAGATATTTTATGCGATACGTTAATAAGACAAAATTTTCGTCTTTAGGGGGAGATAGGAAGATATATTATCATTCTAGAACAACATCGTAAAGCATCGTTCTAAGAAGAACTTCGTGAATCATCGTTCTAGAAGAATTTCTTGAATCATCATTCTAGAAGAACGTCCTAAAACTCCATTCCAGAAGAACATACCATGACATACTTCTATATTATCTACTCTCGACTAAACTAGGAGAAACTATTTCTTGTATTTATTACAAATAAATTATTATATGTTTACTTAATTATGCTGCATAAATAGTTATACCAACTATGTATTTACTTTCTAATAGACGTACCAAAAGAACCGAATAATACAAAAGATTCTAAAGGTGTAACTCCTCTTCCGAATTTTTAAACTTTTTTATTTATTTATTCTATATATTTTTCGAGATTGTATTTTGGATAATATTTTTGCATTTCTAAAGACCATTATGGTTCAAGGATAATAATTAGTTTCGCTATATATATATATATATATATATATATATATATATATATATATATATATATATATATATATATATATATATATATATATTTTTATATATATATATATATATATAATATATATACATAAAGATGTCTCATGTGCTCGGTGGTGGTTCCCTGCGGGCGATTCCCGTTGCGTAATCCCTGCCCTTCCGGCGAGGCCGCCGCCCCCGGTCGTTCTTCTCCCCTCCCCCCTCTCCTCCCTCCATTGTGTTTGCCTCATGGCCCAGTCCCTTTAGGCCCCTTTGTGGGTGGCGCCCTGGCCGTCGGATCTTCTAGCCCTCCTCGGGCTGCCGTCCAACCCTCATCCGTGCGCCCCTCCGCCCTCTCCTCTCTGGCTTCCCTGGTCTCCAGCTCGCCCTGCCTTGGTCTTCCTCCCCCTCCGCTCCTCTCCGGCCCGGAGCCGGTCGACCTTCCCTGTGTTGCGGCTCTCTTCGGCCCCGTTGACTTCTAGTGTGTTGAGGGTGCTTTGCCCAAGGCGTCTATTCTCCCTCCTTGGGGGCTGCTCCAGCCAACGACCTCCTCGTCTTTTTCTGTTTGGCTGTTCTGGCGGTCGTCGTCGACCCTCCTGGTGCCTTCACGGCGACACCCCTTTGCCCAGCAGCTGTCGGAGTGTTGTTCTTCCTTCTCCTTGCGGGTTCCCGAGGTGCCAAATGTCCCGTCCTCGGGTTGTGGACCCCTTCTTGCTTCCCCAACTCATTTTCGAATTCTGAAATGAGGTATTTCCAGTTGTCCCTTCCACCTTTTCCGTCTGGCGTCTGCCCTATAGGGCCCTCCCCTCTTCTTAAGTGCACAGGGGACCCGTCATCTCGTGCTAGTTGGCCTGCTCCAACAACCCTCGTGCCTTCTATTTCTGGCACGCTCCCTGCGGGACCTCCGCCTGGTGATTGCTCATCCCTTTTGCCTCCCTCTACTTCGGGTGGCGCACCTCTTCCTGTGTATGTAGGTGGCACGGGCGTGGCTCAGCCCCCTACTCAGATACGCTCTATCATACCCCATAAGCCAGAATACTGGAAAGCGGGGGACAGACACAGCCAGCTACGTACATTGAAGTACAATCCACCTCGATATACGATCACGACTGTCTAGATGTATGAGGGTTTATCTACAAGCCAACAGTCTCTTATGGTCATGAACAAGCCTAGTGTCTCAATCTCAACAAGCAAGTAATTGTTACAAGATGTAAGATCGTCAGACATACAAAGTAAGGCGTCCGAAATATTACATATTCAGATAATCATGAAGCTAGTCATACAAAATACGAAGACTAGCAAGAGTTTAAGTCATACAACCCTAGGATTTGTCAATCATGTAACAGCCCATAGGCAGACAAATTAAAGTTTCAAACGAGCTAACACTTGTTCGGCGGCTAAACGCCTCAAATGTATAATTTACAATAAAGTGGGAGAGCAAAATAAGAAACCCACTCGTTGTCAAGATTACGTCTGGTGTTCACCATCTGGCTGGAAGACAGGTAGATCCTCGGGTGCTACTCCGAAATCTGGCCATACAAAACCAGCTGGGTCAGAACCAAGAAGAGCAAGTGCCACAAGGAAGACTTCACTTAGGAACTAAACCAGCATATTAGATCACAAGACATAAATAATAACAAGAAAACTGGAGTTAGGAAAATAGGGGATAAACGATAAGATAACTAAGAAACTATTTCGCTAACCAAGTTACAACCTGTAAACTAAACAAGGACCGGGGTTGTAATCCTTCACCTGAACAGAGCTTAGACTCTAACGATTTATCGACGAGAGTAAAACATAAACAGTAATGCACTGAAGTAATCATAACTGGCACTGTCTAGATAAGGCTAGACTAGATTCCATTCATAATTTACGGCCAAGCAATGAGTACGGCTTGATACTTTAACTAATTAGGGTTGTCACAAGCCTATTTACTAGCAAGATGCAATGAAATGTTCCAACAGTCACAAGCCCTGCAGACTATCCATGTTATCCTGACGCAGGTTAAGAGAGTTGATTAGGTGACTTGGAGGTGCAACGCATGACAGTATACTGGAAATGCGCCCTACTCGACGGCAGGCTATAAGTCCACTTAAGGCGCTCAAATAACAGAATTGTCTGTGACTGAAAAATCTTTTTATAAGCTACTTGATCAATCTAGTCATTATCCTAGTCAGATTTAGTATGAATCCCTGACCGTGGTAATTGTAGAAGCATGGAAAAGAATAATAATTATTATGTGGCCCAGAATCAATATGAAACTCCATACGGCTGAAAACTTGGGGAGTTTCATGCGGCTCAAAAATCCCTGAGAGCTTCATGCGGCTCAAAGAGCTTCATGCGGCTCAGATAGTTTCATGCGGCTCAAAAAAAGCCACGTGGCCTTATGCGGTTCGAAATAGGCCCATACAGTTGGCCATAAATTACTCCGTGCAGCTGGCCATTAATGCTCTGACACAAAGTGACAGCTCTGACATGATGGCTCTGACATAAAGAAGAGACGCGACATGCTCATAAAAAGAAGAGAGAATCTTCATGATATCGGACGCAGTTCACAAAGTCCAAAGAAAGTTCTTTATGCGGATCGCCTGTGTGGCCTTCATGCGGCTCAGACATGAGGCCACCCTCATGCGGCTCAGACATGGGGACAGTCCTTCATGCGGCTCGCAACATAGTGGCAGTTGGAACATATGGCAGAAGTTGACTAAGTCTTAACAACTCAGATTTATTGTAACCAATAGATCATAGCAGTTCAGATTTATTTCAACCAAGATAATAGTCCAAATTTATTGCAAACAGATAAAGATTAATCTTAACCAATCCCCAACCGCCCACTTCTCAAAGCACAGTTACAAGGATGTGGCTACGTGGCTGTACACCCCACTCATCATAAATTTCTATAAATAGCATGGGATTATTCCTTTTGCACACACAGAGAGCAACAGAGAGACACACAGAGATAGAGAATTTCTTCGTCGGAGCCGAGGTTGCGTTCGATCGTCCAAGGAGTAAGGCAGAGTTGATAGCACTTTCCCGAGCCTCTACCGTCACCCCCCAGAATCCAAATTAAACAATTATACTTAGATTGCTTTTCCTAGGTTTTGTTCCTAGGCTTTCTTTTGTACAAGAGAGTTTGTAATTGTGGATTAAAGTTCAGTCCTCCCATAAAACTGTTCTGTTCTTTGTAATCAATGGCAAACACGATGGCGACTCTGCTGGGGACTAACTTCTCAACTGCTGAGAAGTTGGTGATGCAATCGGACGCAGCCAAGCTCGGCTCCACGCAACAGATGCTGGTTGTTCGCTTCGACCAGCAAGCGTTTGAAGAGATGCTCTCTGACGGGAGCGCTAGCCAGGTCCAGAAGTGAGCTGGCATAAAGAAGGACCGCAGGGAGTAGAGGCCCAAAACTGCTGCTCCTCCCTAAGCTCTGGAAGAAGTGTTCTCTGCTGCCCAAGACGGCGGAGAAGACTCACATGCGGCCCTACTTCAGGCCGCAGAGGACCCTTCTGCCCTCAAGCCTGGCAAAGGAAAGCACTACGATTGTGGACTTGCAGGAGCAAATGGGAACTCTGTACTGTCCAAGAAGAAGCCACATAAGGGTGCCAGCCGCATGAAGGCTCATGCGACCACCAATCTCAACCACATGGAGAAGACTCATGCGGCTACCAAGCCCAGCCGCATGAAGAAGGCTCATGCGGCCACGAGCTCCAGCCGTATACAGAAAGCTCATGCGGTCGCCAATCTCAACCACATGCAGCATGCTTATGCGGCCGCCATGCCCAGCCGCAGGGAGATGGCTCATGCGGCATCCAATCCCAGCCGCAGACCATTCCCCCTATGCGGCTCGGATTCAGTCTTCGACCGCCTCTCATGCGGTCCTAACCTCAGATGCTCCCAGGAAGATGTGCCAGACTCTGTGCGACACAGCTTAGACTCTTCCTACTATGCGCCCTTAGGTGCTAGAGCAAAGAAGTCTAGGACAGCACGGGCTCGTCGAGCTCAGTCAGCTGTCCCAACTTCTGAAAATTAGGGAGTATCGCTAACTGTTATACGGGCCTCTGATGGAAAGTTGTACAAAACTACCTGTGTCTAGCCCCCGACGGCCAACGGACAGGGTGGTTCTCAAGAGTCTCCCAACAATGATCAGGGGTAAGTACTTTTACTAGCCCTACGTTAGGAAGCAAACATGATACGAATGCACTCGTGTGCTCGGGACTCCCAGGCCCACAAAATGAATGTAAAGGTTGCTCGAGATGCACTTGACTTGCGTGATATGATCCTTCACAAGCGCAAGAAAAGAGAAGAAACCTTGGTGTGCAGAGAGTCCTTCCATGGACATCACTGCACTCAAGTTATTGTCAACTGTTGCTGCAACAAGACAGCAGTACAAGAGGACCGGCAGTCCATCTTCCAACGACTGCAGCAGCCAGGATCGGTCCTAGAACAAAGCTCGGGAGACGATGTGCTTCCTTTCGCCTATTGCAATTCTGCCCGAAAAGTCCCTACTGGCAAGGGAGGAAAGAAAGTAAATGTCTCCATCCCGATAATCTCAACTAGCGCAGCTAAGAAACTCTCATCCAAGCGGTTGTCCACAACCACCACAGGAGGAGTTTATCAAGGCACCCGTTTGAAGATTAAATCTTCAACACTTGGAGATTCGTCATCTACATCCCTGGGGGTAGCCGAAGCTGGGGGTAGCACTCCTCGGAACATCCACAACAATCTGGTGTTCCAAGAAGATCAACCTGGGGAGATAATCCCTCCTACAGATGCAGCAGATTCTGACGTCCCTGAAGACGTCCACAAGTGCCAAGATGAGGCAACCTCTTATGCAGGGGGTGGCACTTCCTCTGAGTCCGAACTGGAGGAGAACATTTCCACATACCCTGACGACTTCTCTATTCAGGGGTATGATTCGGAGAGTACGTCTTCTATAGTTCCTTCTACTGCTCCTCATGTGAGAACAGTATTCATGACTAAAAATGATCAAGACGGTCCTAGTGATCGACAGCGCCTCGACACTCTTGAGGCCATACTTCATACCTTGGTTAAGTCAGTAGACTAGATCAAGGCGGCTCTACCGGCTCCCAAAGGAAGGACGCCTGGCCAAACAAGCTTGGGTCCCGCCGTCAATGCGGCTCAAACACAACCGTACCAACTCCGGGCGACAATCCACCCGGAATATCGGCTCCTACTGCTGCAGAAGAGGCCAGGGAGGCGAGAAGAGAAGTCCAGGAGCTCCGGGCAATGTTTCACGCCCGAGAAAACTCTTAGGACCTCAGGATACGATAGCTGTATCCCGCTGCATGGAGAGATGTCCCCTTCCCTCCTCGATACAAACCATTCAACATCAACCCTTATGACGGGAAGACATCTGCAAGCCGATACGTGACCTACTTTGAGGTCATAATAGATCATCTGCCGCATGACGACGCCATCCTTATACGATTGTTCGTTGGGGCATTGGAGGGAGTCGCATTCGACTGGTACCGTAACTTGCCGGACAACTGCATCCATTCCTTCGCCGGCTTCAAACATATGTTCTTGGAGAGGTTCTATGAGGTGGGACAAGATGTGACAATGTCAACCCTCATGGACGTTATCCAAGGAGAGAAGGAGCTGACAAGGAACTACATTGAGCGGTTTCGCCAAACCGCGATGAAGTTGCCCTCCGGTAACCCGGACTCTTCCTTAATTGAAATTTGCCAAAAGAGGCTGCTTCCCACAATCAGCCTCTGGATGGGCAAAAGTCAATTTAAGGACTGGAAGACTTTCATCATCAGCGCCACTAGCACAGAAGCCAAGTTAAAGAAAGCTCGCCAACTGGGATTGTACATCTCAGAAGGGGAGGACAAGGGCAAACGCCCTAATGCCAACAACAACAACGACGGTAATTCCTCCAACAACCGTGACAAAAGGGCAAACAGGTATCATGGTCGACACAGCCCAGAAGCCCGAACCGAAGCAGGCAGAAAAGCAGTGGCCGCAGATGACTTACTCCTTCGAGGATAGTCATGTCAAGCCCATCTTTGACATGCTCTTACAAGGAGACAGAATTTAGCTCCCTCCGCCAAGGCGTGAACCTCGACCTGCAAAGATGGAGAGCCCTAAGTACTGTCACTACCATCTCTATGTCCTCCATGCTACACAAGACTGCTTCCAATTAAAGTGGTACATAAAGAACCTCATCGACTCCAAGGCCCTGGCCATTGATTTCAAGGAGGTGACGGTCGCTGCCAACATGGTGTCAGTCCAATTCGGCAACTTCCCGCCGACGAGGACCCAAGACGGCGTAGTACCCATCCTCCGGGCAAAAATAGAGGTCGCTAATCTTCCACCTCCCCGAGACCAGGCTGTTGGGCTGGTACCCTTCACCACATCACGAGGAGAGCTCATGTGGGTCCACCCGGACTTAGTATCTGAAGTAACCCAGCCAGCATCACCCTCTACTGGCAAGAAGAAGGGCAGGAAAGTCAAGTCCTGCCGCACAATCTCAGCCGATGTCAAAGCTGTTGTTACCCGGTCTGGTGCACAAACTCAACCCATGCCGGGTAACTCGGCTGAAGAACGTCAGCCGGCTACTGCTGATACCTCAGGACCTTCTCAGCCTCCGTCGGCAGATAAGCCTAAGCCAAAGAAGTCCCGCTTTGACAAGCCTCTCCGGAAAGACACGCCTCAGAGGCTGGAGAAGCCCTACAATTTTGACATTTTGGCACAATTGGCCAACACACGAGCCAAATTGTCATTATATGAGCTCCTGAGACTCTCCAAAGATGTTCGCGTTGTACTGAAAGAAGCACTCCAGCCGACACATATCTGGCTCAGGTCAAGCTTACAGGAGAGAACTCGTCGACAGATCTCCAGGACAGCATTTGTATAGGTACAATGCCCAATATTGTGTTCACTCTGCAGGACATGCTTATCAAGACCAACCTGTACGATCGCCCTTTGTATTATACTGGATACGTCGATGACATCAAGGTGGATCGGATGCACATTAATCCTGGTTCTTCGATAACCATTATTCCGAAGAGCTTGCTTCACCTCTTGCGCATCCTATACATCGGATAACTCCTAGAAGCACCGCCATCAGCGGTTTCAACTCAGGAAGAAGCTATCCCATTGGAAAGATTTGCCTGAAGTGCCAAATTGGCGATCTTCAGTCGAAAGTGACCTGCTATGTCATAGATGCGGATACCTCCTACAATATTCTCCTGGGGCGTCCATGGATACATGACTATATGATCGTGCCCTCCATATTGCACTAATGCTTCAAATACGTTGACAAGCATGGCTTCGTAAAGACAGAATTTGTCGACATCGATCCTTTCAAAGGGGTCGAATCCTACTATTCGGATTCCTGCTTGTATAAGAAATCAAAGAGGCACCTAATCAAGGAGGATGTTCAAGAGCAGACGGAGGCCATTGTAGGGCCTGAGGAACCCTTGAGAATCCATCTTCAGTCCCGCAAACCAGGCAGGACTGTACCTCTTACAGCCACTCTGCGTGGAGAAGCAACTAGTCTTTCGGTGCTCACTGCACAAAAGAAGCAGATGACAATCCGACTGCCAAGGTCGGGCCAAGCACCGAGGCCCACTGCGGAGCCACAGACAATCAGGCTGCCAAGAGCCGATCAACAACAAACAGAAGAGATCAATCCTTCTGTTAAGCCAATGACGATTCGTCTTTCCAGGACAAGTCGACAGCCAAGTGCTAAGCTGGGGACTGCTAGTGAGACAACAACTCCACGTCCAGCACCAAGCGCTAAGCCAGGGATTGCTAGTGCGCCAACGACCCCACGTTCAGCACCACCAGTGGAGCCCCTGATGATCAAGCTGCCTAGGTTATCCTTCCAGTTTTCATTAATACAGGGGGTGGCTGAAAAGAAATTAGAGCTAGCCAAGTATATAGCTGCCCATACTGATGTTCCTTCTGCTGACGATGTAATCCCACCTGAAAAGATACCTTACTTTATCAATAAAGGGCTATCTTTGAACTACCTCGAGCTTACTAAGCTTTGTATAATGTATGCTATGGAACACGGTATAGGCACCAACCTACACACCCAAGTGATAAATGTTTATACCGCAAACCAACTCACTCCCGTGGAAGGCGCTTGCTTCATAGTCGAGGAAGAGGATCATCCAATCATCTTCGACCGATAGAATGATCCACAGCCCTTCAGGATAGAAGAAGTTGATCTCGAACCCGACACCGGAAGACTGCCCCTTTATCTGTATAGCTCCTGATCCAAGTACCTCATGCAGAAACAGGGTATGATATGGAGACTACGCTAGGCTTGAATTACGGCACCGACCGGCGATTACCTTTACAATTGTCGGTCCCGGCTGAAAAACCACAGGATTACTACAACAAGACCAGACGTGGTCTAGGCTATGTTACGCCCGCAATAACTTCTGAAAGCTCAGATGAGGAATGTGACTGGCATTCACATTCAACGGATCACCCACTTTCGATTCAGATATCAGCGTCGAGGACATATTCAGGCAAGTTTGGTCTGTCAATATGGTATTTGCTGACGCCTATGAAGAAGACGAAGATGTACCTGAGCTCCTCGAGTTAGAGCCTTGGGTTCAACAGCTAGATGTGCAGTGGGAGAAGCATTTTGAACAGAGAGATCCTCCTACCTAAGATGAGGTCATACAAGTTGACCTCGGCGATGAATCCTCTCCAAAGCCAATCTTCGTCAGCAAAAGCCTGACAGACGAAGAGCGAGAGTCGCTTTTACAGCTCATCAGAGAGTACACTGATGTGTTTGCCTAGAGCTATGAGGACATGCCAGGGCTAAACCTCGAGGTTGTACTCCATAAGCTCAACATTCATCCGGACGCAAAGCCGGTCAAGCAACAGCAACGACGGTTCCGCCTAGACATCATAAATTCTATCGAAGCTGAGGTCAACAAACTGATAGCCAGTGGCTTCATCCGTGAGAAACAACATCCAGACTGGATGGCCAACATAGTACCGATCCTCAAAAAGAATGGAAAGATCCGAATTTGCATCGACTTCCAAAATCTGAACGAAATATGTCCTAAGGATGAGTTTCCTCTTCCTATTACGGATATAATGATCGACAACACATGTGACTTTGAATGCATGTCGTTCATGGATGGCTTCTCAGGATACAACCAAATCAAGATATTTCCTGACGACGAAAAGCATACATCATTTCGAACGCCAATTGGTGTATACTGCTACACAGTCATGCCCTTTTTTTAAAGAATGGTGGTGCCACATACCAACGAGCTATGAGCGTCATCTTCAGAGATCACCTGCGTAAGACCGTGGAGTGTTACGTCGACGACATCGCCGTCAAAAGCCGCTCTAATGGAGATTATCTCCACAATCTGAGGACAGTATTCGACTTGATACGAGCGCACAACTTGAAGATGAATCCCATAAAATCTTTTTTGGGCGTACCTAGCAGAAAATTCTTGGGTTTTATCATTACTGCCCAGGAAATCCATATAGACCCTGAGGAGACGAAGGCAATCATGGAGATAGGCCCTCCGAAAAATCTTTGAGAACTCAGAGGCCTTCAAGGGAGGCTAGCCTACATCAGGAGGTTTATCTCTAACCTCTCCGGACGATGTCAACCATTCATACGTCTCATGAAGAAAGGTACCTCCTTTGTATGGGATGAAGAGTGCCAACGTGCCTTTGACAACATTAAAGAATATCTGTCGAATCCCCCAGTCATGGTGGCCCCGGTTGCTAGAAAATCGTTTCTGCTCTATGTACGAGCGATGGAGCATTCCCTAGGTGCTCTACTAGCACAGAATAATAATACAGGACATGAACAGGCTATCTATTATCTCAGCCGAATGATGATAGGACCTGAGCATAGATACACCGCCGTGGAAAAGGAATGTCTCGCTTTGGTGTTCGCTATTCAGAAGACGCGACACTATGTTACAGGACAAACCATCCATGTTATATCACGAGTCAACCCTCTTAGGGTCCTCATGACCAAACCAGGTGCACTCAGCTCTCGCCTCACTACTTGGGCAATATTATTGTCTCCCTACCACATGATCTTCGTCCCGCAGAAGACTGTTAAAGGTCAAGCTCTGGCAGACTTTTTGGTGGCCCATCCAAGTTCGGAGTCAACCAGAATATATGAAGAGATCCCAGACGAGGTTGCCACCTCAAACTTGGCTTCCCAAGATACTGTCTGGCGAATGTTCTTCGATGGTGCTTCAAGAACCGGGCCCAAGGGCAATATCATCATTGGGGTCGGAGTGGTACAGATTTTTCCCTCTAGCTTGGTGATCAATCGGGCATACTCACTCACAGAGCCTTGTTCGAACAACGTGGCCGAGTATAATGCCTTGGTTATCGGCCTTTGACTTGTAAAAGAACTGGGGGTATAGTACCTGAAAGCATATGGCGATTCACAGTTAATCGTCAATCAGATCCGGGGTTCTTACGAAGTTCGTCATGAAGACATGATCCCCTATCATCAAATAGCAATCGCTATCATTATATCCCTGAAAGGATTCTTCATAGAACATGTTCCCATACTTCGGACCATTGAAGCCGACGCCTTAGCAGGACTGGCCGCTTCTCTGGCGGTTCCAAATCATACTCACCACTTGGTGAACGTAATAGGCCATGAATTGGTCTGTACTAAGAATAATGTCTAATTTGTTGTGAGTTATTCTGCCCTGACGGTCGACGAGACACAGGACTGGAGACTCCCATTTATCGACTTCACAGTCTATGGTATCTTATCGGAAAACCCGAAAGATGCCACCTCTATTAGAAGACATTCTCTCAGATTCTTCTAAGATACAGAGACAAAGATGCTGTATCGAAGATCTTACGATGGACTACTGCTTCGGTGTTTGTCAAATATAGAAGCCAAAGGAGCGGTACGCAAAGCTCACGATGGCGTTTGTGGGGCCCATCAACCTGGCCCGAAGCTGCAAGACCGCCTTCGCCGGATGAGCTATTACTGGCCCACGATGGTAGCAGATGTGATAGACTATGCAAGAAAGTATAAATCTTGTTAGGTCCAAGCAGATTTCATACACCAACCATCCGAATTCCTATATTTGATGGTGGCATCCTGGCCATTTGAGGCATGAGGAATGGATATTATCGGTCCGATCACCCTACCTTCATCCAGAGGACACCGGTTTATACTGGCAATTACGAATTGCTTCTCCAAATAGGTAAAAGTTGTTCCGCTTGCAGAAGTGAAGACATCAAACGTGATCAGCTTCCTCAAGCATCAAGTCATCTATCGCTTTAGACTGCCTCAAAGGATCATCCACGACAATGGTCCACAGTTCGCAAGCCACGCCTTCTATCGGTTTTACAATAAACATCGGATTTCGAATGTTGCATCAACACCCTACAACCCGGCGACTAATGGTTTGGTGGAAGCATTCAACAAAACTATAATCAAGCTTCTCAAGAAGTTCGTGTCCTCAAACAAACGTGACTGGAATAAAAAGCTTGGCAAATACTTATGGGCGTACCGTACTACAGTCCGGACGGCCACTGGGAACACACCATTCTCTCTGGTGTACGGAAGTGAAGCAGTTCTCCCATTGGAGACTCAAATTCCCTCGCTCCGTGTCGCCCTCTCTTACCGATTGACGACGGACGATAATTACCGTCGCCGGCTACAAGAGTTGGAGGCCTTAGATGAGAAGCGCCTGTTAGCTCAACAACGAATCGAGCTTTATCAAGCAGGCATCTCTGAAGCCTTCAACAAGAAGGTTAAACTTAGAACATTCCAAGTGGGCGATCTCGTTTTGGCAGTTCGGAGGCCGATGGTTATGACTCACAAAACCGCCGGCAAGTTCCAACCAAAGTGGGAGGGCCCATTTATCATCGAGGCTGTATTCTCCAATGGCGCATACCGTTTCGTAAAGCAAAATGGAGACTTGCTCATGATGCCCATCACCGACAAGTTTCTGAAGAACTATTATGTCTAAACGACACCCGCCAAATCAACCGGATTGTTAAGTTATGTACCCTTAGGTACCGCTGAACTTACACTCCGGTCACTCTAAATGAATCTATATCGCATCTTTGGGGTGGTAAGTCATGTATGATCATACCTCTGAACTTCCTTCCTAAAAGAGCATTTTCCTCTTAATCTATTACCCGTGCTTTCAGTGCATAAAAAAGGGTAACAGATCCATAAAATTCCCGAAACAGCCACGTCGATGTCACCTCTGAGTTGTTTCACTTCCATCAAAAACAAACCATCCCTTACGTAGAACTTCCACGTCCATATTACCTCTGAGTTGTTTTATATACCCTTCGTGGAGTCCACTCCTGCCACGTCCTCATTACCTCTGAGTAGGAAGACTCCATTGTAAAGCCCTCATATTTACCACGTCCTCATTACCTCTGAGTAAGTATGTCGGTTTTCTCTCGACTTATTATCCGTACCCAAAACCAGGGTACGCCAAGGATAATAGGCCCATAAATGTCCACAGTTGACCACAAATGTCCACAATTGACCACAAATGTCCGCAGTTAACCATAAATGTTGTACTAGGTCCCCTAGTACATGTGCCTCTTTTCTCACAAATTTCATGCCTCTGGAACCCAGCTGTTCCATGGCATTCTTTCGCCCAATACCAAGAACTTCCATATCTACCTTACCGTGGAGTTGTTCTAGGTATCCCTATCAAACTTATTATCCATACATAAAACCAAGATATACCAAGGGTAATAGGTCCACAGAAAGTCCCCCAGTGGGGCAAATGCCATTATACTACAGATACAGTACGAGCACAACAGATAAAGAGTAATATAAACATAGTCATTCATTGAAAATCAAAAGTACTACATTTTTTCTGGGACTGTGTCCCTGTTAAAATAAAAGAACATAAATGATAAAAAGAAAGAAAAGGCCGATTATGGTTCGGCAACGCACAGCTCTCTAAGCCGGTCCTTCAGCTGGGCCGTCGACCACTCAATCCTCCGTTTGGCCCGGCGCTCAGCCTCCTGGGTCAACCTCTCTGCATCCTCCAGATGTGCATGTGCCTGCCAGCCGTCTTCGAGTTTCTTCAGTGCAAGCTCCAAGGCAGTGGAGGTTCGGGTGACCCGGTCAGCTTCCTGAAGAATTAGCTCCTTGTCTTGGCGAGAAGCCTGGAGCTCAGATTCCAAAATAGCCAATTGCTTCTGAAGCTGGAGGATCTGCTCCTTCGTATCGATTATCCTACGAGAGGCGGCCTCTTCCCGAGCAATGCATTTCTCTCTCCGACGGCTTAATTGATCGTACTGCAGAGATAAATCTTGAAGGTCCTTCACTAGAACAGGCTCGGACGTCTCCCGTATCATCCTTACCTTTTCTATGGCTGTTATAAGGAAGGCACGCTCCTGATCTATTGCTGAAGATAGATCGACTTTCTGCAGTACTTGAAGCTAGGCCACGAGCTGATCGGCTTCTAGTAATTTGGGCTCCAAAAGCTCGACCATCCCTACCCGCCGTGGAGAGTTCTGAGGAGTTCAATCTGGCCGCGGGCACATTGACGGGCCAATACAAAAGATGTCCCCCTCTCTACAGCAGCTTCAAACCCTCGCTTCAGGTGGCAGTAGAAACTGTGAACCACGTTCTTCGACGATTCATCCAGAACTTCCGAAGAAGATGGTGTCAAAGGAAGAGTAGCTGGCAGAGTTGAAGAAGATGCACCAGAACTTGACTTCCCTGCCACTAGAGAAACAAGTTCTGAGCGATAGGACGCTTGAATAGTGGCCATCTCTTCCTCTGCAGCCCGAAGAATCCGGAGACTGGGTAGGGCAAAAAGGTCGACCTTCGGAGCCACATGGACCAAGGAGGATGCAGGGACCATCTCTCCCCGTCCCGACCGTTCTACTGCCTGTTCTTTCGAACTCGAGCCGGCAGGAGGCTCCTCGACATGAGTTGAAGGAGGAGGAGGCAAACTTTCTTCCACCAGATCCCCTCTGGTGACTTCTCCCTCGATGGTATCCGTCATTGGCAGCGAAGGAGTATAACCTGTATGTCCGGAGCAACCATCGATCAGCTTAACCTGAAGGATGTGAAGATAGAGAAAATAAACCCCCTCACTAGTCAAGACTTGACTTAGCTTACCAGAGGAGGGTTGCTGAAGCTGAGGATCGCTCACAGCCATTGTATCCTCCTCACCAGCGACATCTGAGCCGAATACAGCTGGTTCCTCTGCCCCAGCCGTCCCGGAGGTAGATGTAATGGGGTCAATATCACCCGACTGGAATTCAATAACCTCGAAGATTGGCTCAGTAGAGCCCATATCGCCCTGGGTCGAGATGTCAGCAACGGGAAGAACCTCAGCCGTTGCCGGAAGAACCCTAGCGAAAATAACCTCGGCACTCATGTCACTAATTAAAGTGGCTAGAGCCGGATCGACCTTCGAGATAGTAACCGGCTCTCGAGAGTCTACTTCTCCTGACGCCTACAAAGAAAAGGAGAATGATCAGATTATAGTACGAAAAAGAAGAGCTAACAAAAAGATGGTTGTAATTTTGAGTCACCTCCGAAACGGCATCAACATCCTCGCTTCTCTCCCTAATGATTGGCCCGCGAGGTTTAACCGCAGCCCGTTTACGAGAGTAAGTTATGCCGCCAGCAGCGGACCCATGCCTGCTTCACTTTCGAGAAGGACTAGGCGCAACAGGGGGCTGATCTGCCACCACATCATCGGCAAGAGGAAGAGACAAGTCATCGACGTCATCCTCCTCGTCCATGTTGATGGACTCTGAGTCTGACACATCGACCGTGTTTCTCTTCTTTTTCCTCGTCTTGGACCCTTTCGGCTTTTCCTCCAAGCCAGTACCAACAATAAAACTGGTACTTGGGTCAAAATCATGAGGGGGCTTGTTCACCATAACATGGTACAGAGCCGCCAAGTACAAAATTTGCCCTGACTCCCTAGCATCAGGCACAGAAAAGCTGGTGCAGGTGTGAAGCATGTTATAGTAGTGCCAAGCCCGGATGTCGTTAAGGACGCTACCCTCAAAACTCAGGCAGGAGCTGGGATTGTCCAGGAACGTCTGACTGTACCCAAACTGCCGGAAGAACCGACTAGGTAAGTAAGGCTCCAAGAAGATAGAGTTACGATTGTGATATACTAGATGTACAGGACGGATATTCTGCAACCAGAGGAGCATTTTATCGGACAAGAGGTGAGGAGGCCCAGTACCATCAAGATGTACACCATTCACTTCTTCATCAGTAAAATGAAGAACAGACACGAAAAAGGTGTATCTGTCCACTCTTGTCAGCGCCATCCGATAGGCTGGCATAGTACTGCACTCACAGGACATACGGCGATACTGGAAGATGAAAGCATTATCAGCAGTTACGTCGTCTTCTGGGCCAAGCCTCTTCAAAGACTGGCAGTGCATCAACAGCTACCCCATCAGATAATGATAGGGCAGCTCGATTCGTTCAAAGTCCTTCGCCGTATCACGGGCAATGACCTTGGACGATAAAGTGCGGAGGCCATGGTATATGCTACATACCATAGCAGGAAGGAGAGCTAGTCGGGCCCCAAAGCCCAGCTTCACAGCGGAGAGAATAAAGTTACGGCTGATCCTTTCAATAGAGCCAGCCCCTTCCGAAACTACGTAGTTCCGCAGCCATACCATCAGAAATCCCGCCAGGAGAGCCTTGTCAGACATCTGCTGAGTATCCTGATAAAAATAAGTAAAAGAGTCAGATTGACTCCCAAATCTGTCGCTTATGGTTTTCACCCTCTTGGCGGTCGACACCTGGTCCTGCACCTCCTCCCGGGTTCGAGGACTTCAGGAAGAAACCCGGCCTGAGGCGCCGAGCTTAAAAAGGTAACTGAGCCAGGCCTTCGTATGAGAAAGGTTCCCTTCCGAGATGTCGTTCTTCTTCTTCGACATCTGCTGGCACGTGCTGTGGTGACACAGCAATTCCTGGTAGACAGCCACAAAGCCCGGGAACCGTTGCTCCAACTCCTCGAACTCTTTGTTCGTGGGGGTATACGCTTCGAAGACTTTATTTCCCCAAGACAGCCTGGAGACTTCACGCATCTCATGGAGAGCGAGCCCCATCTCCCCTCCAGGGGTAAAGAAGGTCCCCGTTTGGTGGTTGTACATTTCAAGAAGAGCCATGAAGAGCTTCTTATTTATGGGCAGACCATAACAGGTGACCCGAATGGCATGATACAAGCCAATCTAGCACATGAGATTCTCGTATGTCCGTAAGATCCATATGGTCAAGTTGGTCCATGAAGGAATAGGGTTCATCCAATTCAGCAGCGCCAACCGACCAATGGGGTAGGACCCTTTCTGAGCAAGCTGGTTCATAAAAGTGTCAGCCTGAGAGAACCGGAAGTTGGGACCCTGCACATTTAAGAAGCTACCTGGGGCCAACCCCATCACGTAGCAGCTGATCGGTGTCCTTCCCGCAACCATCGACCCCAACTTTCTGTTATAGTGAATATCACCCACAAACATTCCCTGTCGGCTCGGAGTCAAGAAGTCCACCATTTTTCTGTCCATTGGCAGCATGTTGAACCACGACAGCGGGAAGTGATGCTCCATCTGAGGAATGTGGATCACCATCCCGTTAGAAAAAAACATCAACTTTCAGATATATCTAAAATATTGGAATTCTTTACAGTCAGGGCATCCCCAAAGAGGAATGCAGGTTTCATGTGTTGGCCCTCCAATTTCCCCGAATTCATCATACCCGAGAGAAAGTAGAAGGACTGGTTTTTGATATCTCTCAGCCTCTCCTCAGGTTCATCTTTGGGAAACTGGTTCGACACATAATCAACTAAATGGTCGAACCTCACACCCACAGCAGATTGGGCTCGACTTACCAAGGTTCTCCTGCAGGATTGACTGGCAACTTCACTGAAAAAGACAAAAAAAACAAGTTAGAAGATGGCCAGAGAAAACCACTTAGTGTGTTCTGAGCTTATGCGGCTCTGTTCGGTGGGGCTGCATGCGGCCCAATTTTAAGGAGCTTATGCGGCTCTGATTAGGTGGGTCTTTATGTGGCCCAGTTTAAAGGAGCTTATGCGGTACTGATTAGGTGGATCTTTATGCGGCCCAGTTTAAAGGAGCTTATGCGGCTCTGATTAGGTGGGTCTTCATGTGGCCCAGTTCATAGGGTGCTTATGCGGCCACGAGATAACTCTTATGCGGCTCGGTCATGAAGCAACTCTCATGCAGCTCAGTCATGAAGCAACTCTCATGCGGCTCGGACATGAAGCAACTCTCATGCGGTTCCATGAGGTATATCCCATGCGGCTCGGACATGAGACGTTCATGCGGTCCATACAGCACAGCATATGCGGATTTATCACACCGAACTTAAACAGTTCAATGAAGACGAAGAATATGCCAAAGAGAAAAGCTTGCGCATAAAATATGCGACATAGCCATTATGGTTAGGGTTTGAATCCATGCAGTTTTCTCCCAACATTCTTATCGTCAATGGCAGGATGAACGTCGGAGTAAACTGGGATGGCTGACGAGGAGGCAACTCCTTTGCCCTTCGCCACAACACAGGAGCCATTGATGACCGAAGGAGAAGGAGAGACGGCGACTAGGGCAAGAAAACTTGAAGAAAGAAGAGAGTAAAGAATCTCTCTCTTCAAAAATTGCTCATATTTATAGGCTAACAGGGGCGTGTGAACCGATAGGCGCTTCGAATTTCGTGCTGCCTAGAAGATAAAGTCGACCCTTGGGATTCTATCCCCTTTCATGCAAAAAAGAATGCTCAGAATCATCAAGACAAATCTAAATATTTAATGCCAACTCTTGGGAACTGTAATGCCCGTATTTCGGAATACGTATTTTGATTAGGCTTATGTGTATTTCGGACCTGTATTTTATTTTCTCAGAATTTGGCCTGTAATTAAGTTTTGGCTTAACTTGCGGATTTTAGTTTTCTCGTAAAAATTGGGTTTTTGGACCCGGCGTGGTTTTATTTTGTGGAGAATGAATTGGTTTGGTTTGGTTTAGTATGCATTAGAACACACTTAGCTAACCTCCACCCTCGACACAACACACCAACCCTCATTAAAACCCCACCTAACTTTCTCTCTCCTCATAACTTCCATTAATTTCTTCATCTTCTTCTTCCTTCCTCCACACAACACCAACACCATAGGCAAGTGCACCTTGCCACCAAATAAGTACCCCATTTTATTTGTCCATTAGCTAGATTAGGCCATGGTAAACAATATTAGAACTTGGCATTTTATGATTTGGAGCTTCTATTTTTCTAGATCTAAGTTTTAACCAATTTTGGATTTTCTTGTTTTTGATCTATTAAACTTAGATTTTTTTTTCTTGTTTTGAGGCTTCCATGTGGAAGAGAATTCAATTTTAGACAAGTTAGAACTTTGAAAATCCAAATTTGGTTTTGTTTTGGCTAAGATATGAAGATTGGAATATTGGTGTTCATGGGGTTTTTCTCTCGGCCAGATGGAGAAGATGATCCTCGGCCAGCGCTTTTTAGTGCATGGCCGAACTGCGCAACTCCTCGGCCAGCACATTGCGCTGAGCTGACCTGTGCTGGCGCTCTTTAGCTCCAGCGCCTTCCATTCCCTAGCGCACTTGACCGCTGTGCAAGCCGACCCCAGCGCACTTGACTGCTGCACAGCTCGCTCTCAGCTCGGCTCAGCTCCAGCGCAACTCAATCCTAGCACGGCTTATCCCCTGCACAGCTCGCTCCCAGCGCAAGCCGACCCTAGCACAACCCAACCTCAGCGCAGTTCAATCCCCTGTACAGTCCACTTCCCCAGCGTAATCTGACCCTCTGCGCAACCCACTTGCCCATGATGGTTTGGTTTTGTTTCTTGGACTTGGCTTCTCTTTGTGGATTGGAGTTTTGAGATCTTGTTCCACACTACACGACTGTCTCGACCCAACACGACCTGGCACGGTTTTGGTGTTTTGCTTATGACTAGTACGGTTTTCGGGATTTCTGTGATTTATGATCCTAGTACTTCTGATCTTCTTAGTAGTGACCCGATGGGGTCCGCTCTTAACTTGTAACCTATGATTCATAATTAACCTTGGTACTGGATAACTTGATAGTGGCCCGTGGCGACACACTCCTGACTTGTAACTTGTAACTTGACTTGACTTGATGCTGTTGCGATGGCTAACTTGACTCATATAATCAACTCTGACTCCGTGGGTGTCCATTCTTGTTGCTTCGTGCAATCTACTTGTCTTGTCTTATCTTGCATCATATCTAGGACGTGACTCCCTGGTTACCACGGTCAGGGGTTCATACTGAATATAGATTAGGCTAATGACTATATCAAACTATAGTTCATAGAGAATTTTTATTCACAGGCAATCTCGTTATCTAGGCACTTTAAATGGACTTATAGCCTGCCGACGAGTAGGGCACATTTCCAGCATACTGTCATGTGTTGCACTCTCTAAGTCACCTAAGGGTATATCGTCTCCTGGGCGTTGTACCCAACCATACTCTCAACCCGCGGAAGGATAACTGGATAGTCTGCGCAGGGCTTGGGACTGGGAATTTCTCATTTGCATCTTGTTAGTAATTAGGCTTGTGATAACCCTAGTTAGTTAAGTAGTAAGCCGTAGTATTTGCTTGGCCGCTGGTGAATGAATGGTGTCCAGCCCTGTCTAAGTTTCGTCTAGACCCAGTACCTGGTACTCCTGAACATGATTGTTTTACTTATCTTGAACAATAAATGGGTAGAGACAAAGTGCTATTCAGGTGAAGGGTTACAACCCTGGTCCTTGTTTGGTTTAAGGGTTGTAACCTGGCTCCCGAAATGGTTCCTAGTCCCTAGTCGTGTATTGTCATGTTACACTCTTTATTACTTGTACCTTCTTCCATTTTCTCATATTCTGATATGCTGGCTTTTGTTCTTATTTTGTGGCCTTTTTGTGGCACTTGCTCTTTCCGGGGTTTTGACCCAGCTGGTTTTGTGTGGCCAGATTTCGAAGCTGCACCTGAGGATCTACCGAACCTCCAGCCCAATGGTGGCGACTAGACGAAACCCGGGCTACGAGTGGGTTTTCTATTTTGATTCGCTCACTACGTTATAAAATTATTCTTTGAGGCGTTTAGCCGATGAGCACATGTTAGCTCGATGCATATTTACTTACTGTCTGCCTACGGGCTGTAACATGATTAACAAATCCTAGGGTTGATCATGTATAACTTAACTCTTGCTAGGCCTCGTATTTTGTATGACTAGCTTCATGATCAGCTGAATATGTAATATTTGGGACGCCTTTTATTGTATATTTGGTGGTCTAACGTCTTGTAACTATATTACTTGCTTGAGATTGAGACAATAGGCTTGACCTTAAGAGACCGTTGGCTTGTAGTAAACCCTCATATCTAGACAGCCGTGACCGTATAGCGAGGTGGATTCCATTTCAATATACGTAGCTGGCTATGTACGCCCCCGCTCTCCAGTATTCTGGTTCTGGGGCGTCATATGGTTTAAGTGGTGGCCCATGCAGGTCTTGGCATTCAAGATTGTGAGGGTTAACCTAATAGATGTCTCAATCAGTATTCCCTTGATCTCTGCTTGTGTCTTCAAATTTCTGAGAATCTTGACCTGATCACATGCTTGTATCGTTGATCTGTCCTAGTCCTTCCTTATTGTTTCCTATGTTATCTTCTTCAGCAGCATTGTACCTGACCCCACTGATCAACGAGGTGGAGCAACTCCCGTGGACCAGCCGCAACCCGGAGATCAAGCCCAGCATTCCGGAGTAGCCTCCAGAGTTGTGCCTACTGGAGGAGAGCTACCAGTTCAGCCTGTCCAGCCTGCAGAGCCTGACGATGGCACCTTGGTAGGTCTCATCAGGACCTTGATAGCTTCCCAGGATCGTAGAGGAGACGCCTTGCACCAGGCAGTGGTAGATGCTTTGACCAGAGGCGGTTATCCAGGGAACAGCGCGGCCAACAGCTTCAAGCGCCTGAACCTTCCATTCTTCGACAGCAGCGAGGATACGATTGCCGCGGATGCTTGGTTTCAGGATACCAAGGTGGTTCTGGAAGCAGCTAGGACACCTGAGAATGAGAAGGTGGCGGTGGTACACCTACAGTTGCTAGACTTGGCTCGCAGTTGGTGGGCGGCACAGGCCGTAGGATTAGTGGCGCCGGTTACTTGGGCGGTGTTTAGAGAAAGATGCCAGACAAAGTATTTTGATGCTGTAGCTCGGTACGACCTGCAGACGAGGTTTACCAACTTGAAGCAAGGAGGCAGAACGGTCAACGGTTATGCATCTGAGTTTTCTAGACTCGGTAGGTTTGCCCCCACCTTGGTGGCAACCGAGTTTGATAGGGCCCAGTGGTTCCAGCAGGGGCTGCATTTGGAGATCTTATTGGCAGTTGAGCAGTTCGAGCACCAGACGTTCGATGCAGTATTGAGGGCAGCTAGAAGGTACGAGTACACCTCCCAGAGGATCATAGATAGGACCGGAGGTAGGAAGCCGTCCCATAATCAGATGCACCAATCATCAGCTCCAGCCCCGGTAGCTAGGGGTTTGACCATTGGAACTCCGAGGCGGACGGCCTCAGTAACGTCGGTTCAGCATTCAACCCCGACGTACCCGCAGCAAAAGCAGAAGCAGATTTCCGCGATGGGATGTTCTCATTGCGGGAAGCCAGGGCACGTGGTGGCAGATTGTCACAGGGCACAGGAATTATACTTGGCTTGTGGAGCGGCAGATCACAAGATAGGGGCCTGCCCGAATAGGGGTAGTTCGTCCTCTTCCAACCTAACCAGTCCGTCGGTTAAGGGACCTATGCAGCAGCAGCATTACCCGAGGCCATTGTTGCCTCAGGCCTAGGCGTTTCATCAGCAGAACCAGCAGCAGTATACTCAAGCCCAAGTGCAGAGCAGGCAGAGAGGTTTCCAACAGAGGGGACCTACAGCCAGAGGATAAGGTCAGGCAATGATGATGGCTATAGAAGAAGAAGTTGCACCAGGTGAGGTAGTAGCAGGTACTATTCTCGTCAACTCTTCTCCAGCATTGGTATTATTTGATTCTGGTGTATCGCATTCATTCATGTCTGCACGATTCGTGACACGGATAGGTTTGGAGCCCAAGTCATTATCATTGAGGCTCAATATACTTACTGGTAATGGTCTTATGGGAGTAGATCGAGTGTTTTCCTCGTATCGGATCGTAGTTAGCGATAGAGAGCTCCCCGCTAGATTTATAGAGTTTCCTATGGCAGACTATGATGTAGTCTTAGGCATGGATTGGTTGAGAAACCAGTATGCTAGGATAGACTGCCATGTTGGCAGGGTTGTCTTTAGTATTCCATGAGAGCCAGAGTTTTTATTTTCTAGAGGCGCAGTGGAGCCATCTTCTCCAGTATTACGGATGGCAGTAGCAGCAGTGTAGTTATCCCAGATAGTTGAAGAGTTTCCAGATGTCTTCCCAGAGGAACTTCCAGGGATGCCACCAGAGAGAGAGATCAAGTTCACTATAGACTTGATCCCAGGGACAGCACCAGTATCAGAGCGAGTCTACAGGATGGCGCCTTCAGAGTTGGAGATTTTGTATAAGATGATTGAAGAACTCAGGACCAAGGGATTCATTCGTGCAAGTGGATCGCCTTAGGGAGCCCCGATGCTTCTTGTGAAAAAGAAGGATGGTATGTTCAGATTATGTGTAGATTATCATACCTTGAACTCAGTGACAATCAAGAATATATACCCTCTCCCGAGGATAGATGACTTGTTTGATCAACTCAAAGGGGCTTCAGTGTTCTCGAAGATAGATTTGCGGTCAAGATACCACCAGATCAGAGTCAGAGAGCAGGACATCCCGAAGACAGCTTTTTGATCTAGGTATGGACATTGGGAGTTCCTTGTTATGCCCTTTGGAGCAACCAATACGCCAGCCGTATTCATGGACCTCATGAATCGTATTTTCATGCCTCACTTGGATCGGTTCATGATCGTATTCCTAGATGATATCCTGGTCTATAGCAAGAGCGAAGCAGAGCATGAGCAGTATCTCAGAATCGTCCTTCAAACGCTTAGAGAGCATCAGTTGTACGCCAAGTTCAGTAAATGTGAGTTTTGGCTCGATCGTATTTCGTACTTGGGTCATATCATTACCCGAGGAGGAGTGGAAGTAGATCCCTAGAAGATTGTGGCTATCGAGACATGGCCAGTACCTAGTTCAGTGGCAGAGGTTCGCAGCTTTCTTGGATTAGCCGGCTACTATCGGCGATTTATTTCAGATTTTACAAGGATTTCGGCGCCGATGACCCAGTTGACCCGCAAGGATGTACAGTTTACTTGGACATCAGAGTATCAGGAATCATTTGAGAAGTTGAAGCAAGGTTTGATAACGGCTTCCATTATCACGCTTCCAGATGGGACCGGAGGATTCACAGTTTATTACGACGCTTCAGGAGAGGATTGGGGTGTGTCTTGATGCAGCATGGGAAGGTAATAGCTTATGCGTCACGTCAACTTCGTGATTATGAGAAGAATTACCTGACCCACGACTTGGAACTGGCAGCGATAGTATTTGCGCTTAAGCTTTGGCGGCACTACTTGTATGGAGATAGAGTGGAGATATTTACTGATCACAAGAGCCTGAAGTATGTTTTCACCCAGAAGGACCTTAACATGCGGCAGAGAAGATGGCTCGAGCTACTGGTGGACTACGATGTGGACTTACAGTATCACCCAGGGAAGGCCAACGTTGTAGCAGATGCATTGAGCAGGAGAGCCGGAGTTTACTTCCTAACAGCGCAACTAAAATTATTGGCAGATCTTCAGAAGATGAGAATTGAAGTGGTTCTTCCAACCAACGTGGCATTGATGGCCAGTCTACAGGTTCAGTCCAGTATAGTTGAGAGGATCCGGATGGCGCAGTCTACAGATTCCAAGATTCAACGACTCAGAGCAGAGTGTGCGGCAGGAAGAAGGCCAGAGTTGTGCATTCATAAAGATGGTACACTTTGGCACGGCACTCGTCTTTGTGTACCCAGTGGAGATATCAGACAGAAGGTCATGGCAGAAGCTCACAGTTTACAGTATTCTATACATCCCGGTGGTACGAAGATGTACCGTGATATCCGTCAGTACTTCTGGTAGAATGGCATAAAGAGGGAGATAGCCCGGTTTGTCTCTCGGTGTTTGGTTTGCCAACAGGTTAAAGCTGAACATCAGAGGCCCGCTGGACTTCTTCAGCCCTTGCCGATTCCAGAATGGAAGTGGGAGCATGTGACCATGGATTTTATGACTGGATTGCCTAGAACCCCAGCTGGTCGAGATGCTATTTGGGTTATAGTTGACAGGCTCATGAAAGTGGCTCACTTTCTTCCATTCAGAGTTGGTCAGTCGACGGCTCAGCTAGCAGAAATATACCTCAGGCAGATTGTCAGGCTTCACGGTGTGCCCATCAGTATCACCTCAGACAGGAATTCAAGATTCACATCACACTTTTGGTACAGCTTGTAAGAAAGTTTGGGGACTCACCTTCAGTTTAGCTCAGCTTATTACCTGCAGACAGATGGTCAGTCGGAACGCACGATCCAGACTCTTGAAGATATGTTGAGATCTTGTACCCTTGACTTCGGTGGTTTATGGGAGGATCACCTGCACCTGGTAGAATTCTCGTACAACAATAGTTACCAGGCCAGTATCCAGATGGCACCTTTCGAGGCCTTATATGGCAGGAAGTGCAGATCCCCGTTAACCTGGGATGATGTTGGAGAGAGGCAGATGCTTGGTCCAGAAATGATTGCCCAGACAGTTGAAGTGGTCAGAAGAATCAGAGATCGTCTTTGAGTGGCCCAAGATCGCCAGCGCCATTGGGCCGATGCTCATCGACGTCCCTTAGAGTTTGCTATCGACGACCATATATTCCTTAGGATCTCGCCTAACCGCGGCGTCATTCGCTTTGGTGTATGGGAAAGCTTAGTCCTAGGTATATAGGGCCATTCGATATCCTGGAGCGAGTAGGAGATGTAACCTATCGTCTCGCTCTTTCGCCGTCGCTAAGTGAGGTGTATGATGTATTCCATGTGTCCCAATTACGATGGTACATCCCGAACCCGAGCCATATCCTGGACCATTCGAAATTGGTTGTTAGTACCAACCTTTCGTATGAGGAGAGGCCCGTGTCTATATTGGACCGGAGAGAAAAGATACGCAAGAACAAGACTATTAGCTTAGTCCGTGTTGCTTGGGGTCATCACTCTCTAGGTGAGTCAACGTGGGAGCGTGAGGATAACATCCGATCGCGATATCCCGACTTGTTTGACTCGTAAGGTATAATGTCTTCCTTATGCCTTATGCCTTCCATCCCTTGCTTGCGTGTATGATTGTTTGATTGTTTGCTTAGTGTAGCTTAATTGTGGATAGCATAGCTGGCTCTTACATCTCTAAGTATCTTGATTTAAATTCCGAGGACGGAATTCTTTTAAGGTGGATAGAGTTGTAATGTCCATATTTCGGAATACGTATTTTGATTAGGCTTATGTGTATTTCGGACCTGTATTTTATTTTCTCGGAATTTGGCCTGTAATTGAGTTTTGGCTTAACTTGCGGATTTTAGTTTTCTCGTAAAAATTGGGTTTTTGGACCCGGCGTGATTTTATTTTGTGGAGAAGGAATTGGTTTGGTTTGGTTTAGTATGCATTGGAACACACTTAGCTAACCTCCACCCTCAACACAACACACCAACCCTCATTAAAACCCCATCTAACTTTCTCTCTCCTCATAACTTCCATTAATTTCTTCATCTTCTTCTTCATTCCTCCACACAACACCAACACCTAGGCAAGTGTACCTTGCCACCAAATAAGCATCCTATTTTATTTGTCCATTAGCTAGATTAGGCCATGGTGAACAACATTAGAACTTGGCATTTTGTGATTTGGAGCTTCCATTTTTCTAGATCTAAGTTTAACCATTTTTGGATTTTCTTGGTTTTGATCTATTAAACTTAGATTTTTCCTTGTTTTGAGGCTTCCATGTGGAAGAAAATTCAATTTTACACAAGTTAGAACTTTGAAAATCTAAATTTGGTTTTGTTTTGGCTAAGATATGAAGATTGGAATATTGGTGTTCATAGGGTTTTTCTCTCGCCAGATGGAGAAGATGATCCTCGGCCAGCGCTCTTTAGCGCATGGCCGAACTGCACAACTCCTCGGCCAGCGCATTGCGCTGAGCTGGCCTGCACTGGCGCACTTTAGCTCCAGCACCTTCTATTCCCTAGCACACTTGACCGCTGCACAAGCCGACCCCAGCGCACTTGACTGATGTGCAGCTCGCTCTCAGCTCGGCTCGGCTCCAGCACAACTCAATCCTAGCGTGGCTCGTCCCCTGCGCAGCTCACTCCCAGCGCAACCCGACCCAGCGCAACCCGACCCTAGCGCAACCCAACCTCAGCGCAGTTCATTCCCCTGCGCAGTCTACTTCCCCAGCGCAATCTGATCCCCTGCGCAACCCACTTGCCCATGATGGTTTGGTTTTGTTTCTTGGACTTGGCTTCTCTTTGTGGATTGGAGTTTTGAGATCTTGTTCCACACTACACGACTGTCTCGACCCAACACGACCTGGCATGGTTTTGGTGTTTTGCTTATGACTAGTACGGTTTTCGGGATTTCTGTGATTTATGATCCTAGTACTTCCGATCTTCTTAGTAGTGACCCGATGGGGTGCGCTCTTAACTTGTAACATGTGATTCATAATTAACCTTGGTACTGGATAACTTGATAGTGGCCCGTGGCGGCACACTCCTGACTTGTAACTTGACTTGACTTGATGCTGTTGCGATGGCTAACTTGACTCATATAATCAACTCTGACTCCGTGGATGTCCATTCTTGTTGCTTCGTGCAATCTACTTGTCTCGTCTTGTCTTGTCTTGCATCATGTCTAGGACGTGACTCCCTGGTTACCACGGTCAGGGATTCACACTGAATATGGATTAGGCTAATGACTAGATCAAACTATAGTTCATGGAGAATTTCCAGTCACAGGCAATCTCGTTATCTGGGCGCTTTAAATGGACTTGTAGCCTGCCGACGAGTAGGGCACATTTCTAGCACACTGTCATGTGTTGCACTCTCTAAGTCACCTAAGGGTATATCGTCTCCTGGGCAATGTACCCAACCATACTCTCAACCCGCGGAAGGATAACTGGATAGTCTGCAGGGCTTAGGACTGGGAATTTCTCATTTGTATCTTGTTAGTAATTAGGCTTGTGATAACCCTAGTTAGTTAAGTAGTAAGCCGTAGTATTTGCTTGGCCGCTGGTGAATGGATGGTGTCCAGCCCTGTCTAAATCTCGTCTAGACCCAGTACCTGGTACTCCTGAACATGATTGTTTTACTTATCTTGAACAATAAATGGGTAGAGACAAAGTGCTATTCAGGCGAAGGGTTACAACCCCGGTCCTTGTTTGGTTTAAGGGTTGTAACCTGGCTCCCGGAATGGTTCCTAGTCCCTAGTCGTGTATTGTCCTGTTGCACTCTTTATTACTTGTACCTTCTTCCATTTTCTTATATTCAGATATGCTGGCTTTTGTTCTTATTTTGTGGCCTCCTTGTGGCACTTGCTCTTTCCGGGGTTTGACCCAGCTGGTTTTGTGTGGCCAAATTTCGGAGCTGCACCAGACGATCTACCGAACCTCCGGCCCAATTGTGGCGACTAGACGGAACTCGGGCTACGAGTGGGTTTTCCATTTTGATTCGCTCACTACGTTATAAAATTATTCTTTTGAGGCGTTTAGCCGACGAGCACCTGTTAGCTCGATGCATATTTACTTACTGTCTGCCTACGGGCTGTAACATGATTAACAAATCCTAGGGTTGATCATGTATGACTTAACTCTTGCTAGTCCTCGTATTTTGTATGACTAGCTTTATGATCAGCTGAATATGCAATATTTGGGACGCCTTTTATTGTATATTTGGTGGTCTAACATCTTGTAACTATATTACTTGCTTGAGATTGAGACAATAGGCTTGACCTTAAGAGACCGTTGGCTTGTAGTAAACCCTCATATCTAGACAGCCGTGACCGTATAGCAAGGTGGATTCCATTTCAATATACGTAGCTGGCTATGTACGTCCCCGCTCTCCAGTATTTTGGTTCTGGGGCGTCACAGGAACCTATCCAAAAGACGGCTTTAAAATCAAAATAAATCAAGAGCAATTAATGAGACGCCTATGTGGCACAAAGACTAGCATGAGGACAGAGAAGACTATGCGGCCGGAGAAGTCTATGCGGCCAGAGAAGACTATGCGGCCAGAGAAGACTATGTGGCCAGAGAAATCTATGCGGCCAGAGAAGTCTATGCGGCATGAAGAGCTTATGCGGACATACCCATGCTTCTTATTCAAAGTATTTCAATTTTACAAATTGAAAACTTTGAAGGGGGTCTTGTAGAAGCATGGAAAAGAATAATAATTCTTATGCGGCCCAGAATCAATATGAAACTCCATGCGGCTCAAAACTTGGGGAATTTCATGCGGCTCAAAAATCTCTGAGAGCTTCATGCGGCTCAGATAGTTTCATGCGGCTCAGAAAAAGCCACGTTGCCTTATACGATTCGAAATAGGCCCATATAGCTGGCCATAAATTACTCCGTGCAGCTGGCCATTAATGCTCTGACACAAAGTGACAGCTCTGATGTGATGGCTCTGACATAAAGAAGATACGCGACATGCTCATAAAAAGAAGAGAGAATCTTCATGCTATCGGACGCAGTTCACAAAGTCCAAAAAAAGTTCTCTTTGCGGATCGCCTGTGTGGCCTTCATGCGACTCAGACATGAGGCCACCCTCATGCGGCTCGGTTATGAGGCCACCCTCATGTGGCTCGGTTATGAGGCCACCCTCATGCTGCTCGGTCATGAGGCCACCCTCATGCGGCTCGGTTATGAGGCTACCCTCATGCGGCTCGGTTATGAGGCCACCCTCATGTAGCTCGGTTATGAGGCCACCCTCATGCGGCTCAGATATGGGGACAGTCCTTCATGCGGCTCGCAATATAGTGGCAATTGGGATACGTGGCAGAAGTTGACTAAGTCTTAACAACTCATATTTATTGCAACCAACAGATCATAGCAGTTCTGATTTATTTCAACCAACATAACAGTCCAGATTTATTGCAACAAACAGATAAAGATTAATCTTAACCATTCCCCAACCGCCCACTTCTCAAAGCGCAGTTACAATGATGTGGCCACGTGGCTGTACACCCCACTCATCACAAATTCCTATAAATAGCATGGGATTATTCCTTTTGCACACACAGAGAGCAACAGAGAGAGAGCATTTCTTCGCCGGAGCCGAGGTTGCGTTCGATCATCCAAGGAGTAAGGCATAATTGATAGCACTTTCCCGAGCCTCTACCGTCACCCCCCAGAATCCAAATTAAACAATTGTACTTAGATTGCTTTTCCTAGGTTTTGTTCCTAGGCTTTCTTCTGTACAAGCGAGTTTGTAATTGTGAATTAAAGTTCAGTCCTCCCATAAAACTGTTTTGTTCTTTGATAATCAATGGCAAATAGTAATCAGGAATCCATGTCCTAGACATGATACAAGACGAGACATGTAGCTTGTACATGCACAATCATCTACTGTGTCAAGATAAGAGTTACTTAGCGAGTTAAAAGAGCCGTCACAATAGCATTCAAGGCTTACATGTCATGTTAGGTTACTCATCATGTCAAGAGTGCGTCACAACGGACCATTATCAAGAATTTTTATGTCAAGGTAGATCACATTATCATGTTCATGTCAAGTTCTGATTCATAGCCTAGAATTATCATGCTCAAGTCCAAGTCACTAGTTCGATGCCAACTACTGGTTAAGTTGGGTCGTCGCAATTTAGGCCAAGTATAGAAAATATACAAAAAAGATCGAGAGCACCCAAGTGTAACTGAAACCATAAATCACAAATGAATTCTGATTAAAGTGAGACATGAAGATTCTTGAAGCTAATACAAAGATCTACAACTTTTATGTTTTGAGTTTTTCAAGATTTTAGCTATAAAACAGCTCAAACGGGCAAAAAACAGTCATTGGGAGTGATTTGCGCACGTTGCACGGCAGCACGGCGCGCGACGCGCAAGTTGCGCTGCGCGCGCGAGCAAAATTGCCCACGGCGCATGTTGCGTGCAAGCACGACGCACGTTGGGACGGAAAGCTCAGTCCGAGGGAGTGCACAACGTATTCCACGTTTGGCATTGGCAGAAAGCTCAGTCCGAGATACATCGGACCGTTCCACATCCTTGAGAAGATTGGGGCAGTGGCATACCTTTTGGCATTACCACCTAATTTAGAGGGAGTGCACAACGTATTCCATGTGTCCCAGTTGAGGAAGTATGTGGCGGACCCCAGTCACGTGCTAGACCACTCGAAGATTGAGGTAGGATCGAGCCTTAGTTATCGGGAGCAGCCCGTAGAGATCCTGGATCGCAGGAAGAAGGTGCTGCACAACCAAACGATTCCGTTGGTACGAGTAGCTTGGAGGCATCATTCTTCGGACGAATCCACTTGGGAGAGGGAGGACGAGATACGTGAGCGCTACCCTTATCTTTTCACGTAGTGAGGTAACCCTTCTATCCTTGCATCTACCTTTTAATTTCGAGGACTAAATTATTTTAAGGAGGGTAGATTTATGAGTCCTTGAACCAAATTTTTATTATTTTTTTACCATCATTTGATACCATAATCATACTATACTTAATTATACTTGTACAAGTATTTAATCAAAACCTTATATTATTAAACTAAAGCCAGATTGAGTTTACTCATGAAGGAAGCTTATGCAAACCCGGGCTAGGGAGGGGTCTGATTGAAAAGTGCCCCCAATACTATTCAAATTCAAATGACTTGGCCGACCTGTACCAAGCCCTATCTCTAATGAAACAGATAGGAAGAAGGAGCTTCCTCAAATCTTCAGCATAATCAAAATCCAATCTGAAAACCAATTCAAGCCTATCTATAATCCATGTATATAGGATTAGGAGACCCATCAATTCCTCCTTCCCGAAACCCTAGAGTTCATCCTACGCCTCTGAAATTCGAAAGGATCCGCGTGTTCGAAGAAGAGTGTGACCAGAAGGAACGTTTAGATCCCTACAGGTAAATCTCGAATCTGTAGCCAAATCCTTGATCCTTAAATCATAGTTAAAATTTTGTTAATTCAGTATGTAGCTTAGATGGTTGTGTTAATAATCAAGGGGAAGTGTAGATGAGAGAAGTGGACTATGTAATTTAGAGAACTATATGAGATGTAAAGTGATCAGAAAATGTGTAACAGTAAGGACATAGATGATAATCGATATGGAAAGGAAGACTAATGCCTATATAGGTTTGTAGAGGCATGTCCTTGTACAGGTCATCAAAAACCTAGACAAAGTCTAATGCCTACCAAATACATTAATGTTGGAGTCCTAGGTACGGTTGAAGGGTACAGACTATTGATTATGAGCAGAGTATCAGACCACCTCTGATACTCATTAGGTATCAGGAAAATTGGGAATGGGGGGTCCTGCCTAGGGTTTGGGGCTACCATATCAGTCATGTATTGGTATTTCAGACTACACATACATAGGCAGGAAGAAGAGATTGTGTACATATATAAGCATAAATGTATCTAATATTGACCCTCAGGATATTATCCATCTTACCATACACCTGTTTGAGTAGTACAGATACCTTCACCAACCAAGTAACTTCCTATGACCCATTGGCACCAACATAATCATCTGACACCATATGCTAAAACTAAACACTAGGATATCCTATCTATTACTTGTACATAGTTCTGCTCATATAGAGTCCTACCAGACTCTTGGGGGCATGAGTGTAATGGATATTAGCCTAACTATACCAAATCCCTAAACGGCTAATCCAGGAATCTAGCATGGAAATATTCCACATAGCCTTTACCTACTAAAGTTTCTAGAATATTTGGCATGTTAATGCTGACCTTGTGATTCTCTATATTTTGGCAAAAGCTAGAACCTTGTCTCATTTATATTCATTGAGAATTGGTATAAGAGTGACATCTCACAAGTCCAGGGTTCCTTCCTCTTTCAAGAAATACGATTGACACCTTAGGTCCTTATCTCATGATACAGGGTCTGTGACATCAAGTTTAGTTGGCCTATTATCTGGTAGCTTGTCATACACTCAAATATCCTTAGGATATGCAACTTCACAATTCCTCTAATGAAATATTAAATAATCTGTTGGATAATCCAGCCATTCAATCATGTTTCTTTATACTCCTAGAAAATCCCTACATAATACAGGTTAGTCCTAAGTGGTCAGGCAGGAATGAAGAATCCTGTGCATAAGAATACAACCTTGAATGATCCTCATAAATGCCATTCTTGAGTATAAAACCTCATGTGCAATGTACAGCAGGTAAAAGAGTACCATCAAACACAGCCTAGGTAGGTGTGTCAGTGATTGGAAGTGCCTGGGCAAATAGGAAATCTGGTGTAAAACCACACCTAGGAACTAAATAAGAAATAAGTAGTTGTATAAGTTAAGGCCAGTGATGAGAACAAGGGAAAAAGCCCAAGTATAACTAGGCATTGACCAGTAGAGGCATAACACCCGTCCAGTTAGGGTTATACCAAATCCACTACTATGAAAACCAGGCCACTGTAGCAGTCATAAAGAAATAGATAGGGAGGAACCTTAGAGTGCAAAGATGGGTCTAGGTATGCCCAAACCATACCACACAACTATATATATCCAGAAAATAGCAGTAGGACCTTATGTTAGCTATGAAGAGAGGAGGTTGCTAACTGTTATAGAGAAATAGAAAATGCAAGATAGGGGTGCACTCTTTATCTGTTGATACAAGGCACATGGCCACGTACCAGTTGATACCTGCCTAAGTACTAGCTAGTGAAGGTTTGGTAATAGCCCTGAAGAGTCTAGTATAGGCTTTGAGGGAAGAGCATGGGTACCAAGTAGCACTTGGCGAGTATGGAAATAGGAACTGATGCAAGTGGTACAGGTTTTCCCATGCCGCCTGGAAACCCAATCAAGTATGCAGTGTAGGTAGGCAGGGCCACTCCTGCAATAAGGGAAGCAACACTAAGTAATTAGGATCTAAGACTTACCAGTGTCATGAGCATATACGTTAGAAAGGGACTGGTCTTGTTCGAGTCTATTTTTATGGATATAGGTGCACTAGGAACACCCATATATGGGTTCTAAGGTAGAGTACAGTGGCAATAGTAGAGTAAGCTCTGGTAGGGTATGTGAACCAAATGGTAACTACAGAGTCCATGAAACTGCACAAAGCAGTTTGAGAATGATCCATCTGTGTAGACAGCAAAGTGCCAGCTAGAGACTGTGATATGGAAAACTGTAGACCCTTGTACAAATGAATAAAATAGAGGTTAGCATCTATTGTGTTCAGTAAGGATTCAGAAAGGTAAGGAAGTGCACTTAATAAAGGGAAGTAGGCAACCTAGGCCATTCATAAACAAAAAATATAGTATAGTTAGAAATTGGTTAAATTCTCCCAATATCATGTATTGATCCTTATAAATTATCAAACAGGTTACTTGGACTCTGACTCAGCACTTGATCCTTGTCCACAGCTCAGGACCACAGGCAAGTGCATATACTGATTGCTTTCGTTTCTAATAGTTTTTTTACATGTTAAACATATGTCTTGCTGCTTGTTGACACGCTCGTCACACGAAGATTAGTCCAAAATAGATCTAAAATATTTTACAAATAACTGGTACAAGCTTACTTGTAATACAACAGTTACCTGCCACTTTTGACATTTATAGAATTCAAAAACTGTTATACAAACTAATTTAATAATTAAGAATTACTTTAAATTGTATAAATAAATACATATTTACAAAAAAAATCCTACATATCTCAAGAAAATATTTTGAAGCATTTTAGTAATATCCTGCACACAAAAATAATTACCATATACATCAACTAACTGTTACTTGCTAGTTTTATTAATAAAAGAAATTATAACATAAATTACAAGGCTATACAAATACTTAAACAATTAAAAAAATAAAAAAATTAAAATTAGGGGGGTTTACATCCTACCCAACTTATAATAATTTTATCCTCGAAATTAAAAAAAAAAATCTTAATCGCCAAGATCAACAAGATTAAATACGAAATGAGAGTAAGCACGTCAAATCGTATACCAGAATTCAAAAACATGGAGGAGGTAATTATAAAAGAAATCTAATTTGACGCCATATTCCATAAAATGATGTTTTCTTCCTTCAAGACTCTACCCAACTTATAGAAATTGGCTAACTGTGAAAATCGTCGTTACAAGACTTCTAGAAAAGAAGGGAAGATAAGAGAATATTGGGCACTTCTAATCGTAGTTATGGATTCTAAAGGAAGCCTAGGTTTTACAATGGCCTCCTTGGTTAATAACTACTATAAAAAGTCATCACAATATAATATTGCCTCTTTATGGGTCATGCTTCCAACAAGATAGTAGGAGTCTCTTGTTTGAATATAACTAGAACGGGTTGGTTCAGTGGGATTGCATTCTTCGCCTAACGCGGGTAACTAGAGATGAGGTTGACGAACTCAAGGGAAGAAGAATTCATGGGCCAAGAGGTGAGAGTCTATAATAAGTGCATGAATCTTGTTATAGAATTGAATAGGTAAGTATTTGAATCTTCAAGTCATGACGACTAACATTAGCGTGTTGGTTAAGTATGTCCCGTAAGTCTGAAGGGCGCCTTCCGTGACTTTTGTGTATAGGTAGCACATGGGGCCTCAATTGCGTAGTATCCTAGTGGTATGTGCATAGTGGGCTTCGAGTAGATCATAACCATATATTGGGTCGAAAGGTTTGAGTCGAAATTGGGTCTCCAATTGAAATCGAAAAGTTCATCGATATTACGGTAAGGGGTATAGTTGTCCCTTATTGGCCCGAAAGTCGCATCATAAAAATAGAGTACAAGGGGACGTGTTTGAGTGGGACATAATATACCTAGATGATGGTGAGCTCATCTAGATCTTGTATATGAAATTTGTTTGAAGGAAAAGTCTAGTGTTGTGCTCCAAATATCAAAGTCACGATAGGGAACACCCAAGGATCAAAATAGAGAGTGGATTTTCATGAGGCAATAATTTATCCTTCTAACGGTAACCAATTTATCCTAATCAATCGGTAAAAGAAGTCTATAGGGCATTCAATCTATAATCTCCAGAAATTTCTCTCTCAAAATTAAAACTAGGGCACGATTTTATGATTGATAAAGTTAGAAATATTCCAAGTCGTGGTATCATACCTTGACTTGATATCAAAGAGTAACAGATAACATGATGCGGTAGATATGAATCAAGGACGAAGTGATTTCGAATAGATGAAAGAATATTGTGTATGTCATACTTGTGTTCCCATGGGAATTCTCCTGGCACAAAACACTATAATGACACATGAACCGAGGACATAGGCCATTTTACATATATAAGGTCTACAAAAGGGGTATCAAGCTCTAAGGCATGTCTTGGAAATCCTTTAATGACTACATCTTTAATTGTTATTTAAACAAGTCTGTCTATGCTATGGTTTCTGGGGTTACTAAAGATGTTTGTAGGTAGTACCTTGCAGTACAATTGCTAACTTTTAATCCCAATGTGTTTAGGAAGAACGAGATAACTATTCTATGCATGAATAGGACATTAATGAAGGTGCCCCAATAATGTATTAACTAGAATAATACCTGTGGTGTCTGTCAACTCGGGAAGGGTGTCTAGCACTGTCACGGTGAATGCTCATCCTTGTCTCAAATTATTCATCTCTTCTCTAGCAGGCCTATACTTTGGTGTCTGGCCCACCAAGGCTGGTCCCTCATGATATTCTTCTAGGAAAAGTGGTTGTGGTGCACCTGGTCCGAGAGTTATTGACCCTCGTAACTGTTGTTGTGATGGTGCTGGTGCTAAACTAGGTGTGGCGTGTCGGTTGGGGCAATCTCGAAGTTTATGCTCACTGGAACCGTAATTGAAGCAACACTTTAGTCGCCGACGACAGTCCTTCTGCTGGTGCCCTCTCCTTCCACAAAACTGGCAGGTTATTATATTTAGAATTTGGTAGGGCATGGCTTGTTGTTGATATTGTGCAGTAAGTCGTCATTCGGGGCCTCCTGAACCAAGTTGCACTGGAAAGTCTGCTGGGGCATATTATCTTTGAGTTTGTTGTGCTTCCTTGTGAAGGATCTCCTGACTTCTAGCTTCTTCTAATATTACGGCGTGCAAAATTCTAGATTGCACAATGGTGTGTGTTTTAAGCTCGGGCCTTAATCTACTATGAAACCTTTTCGCCTTCTCTTTCTCTGTCGGTATCAATCCCTCGGCAAATCTGCTTATCGACTAAATTATGCATCATACTCGTCAACCGACTTGTCGCCTTGTTTGAGGTGGAGGAACTAGTCATACAGTACATTCCGAGCAGCGGTTGGAAAGTACCTCTCATTGAAGAGTTTGTAGAACTCTTCCCATGACTGATTGGTACCCAAGCGCCTCTCCTCCGCTTTCCACCAATGATGGGCATTGTCCTCGAGTAATAAATCAACTGCGGTCATCCAATCTTCTTTAGGCAACTGTGACGCCTTTAACTTCTTTTCGGTGCTAATAAGCCATGAAGAAACTTCTAGTGGGCCTTCGGTACCTTTGAAAGTCTTCGGCTTCATTTGGGTAAAATCTGAAATACTGCCTACGTATGAATGGGGCATTGGTAGAGGTACTGGTACTTGGGCTGGTGGTGGAGATAGGGGTCTATTAAGTGGGACCATCACGTCTTGTCTCAATAGCTCATTTTGCTGCCACTGACCCCGTAATAGAGTATAAAGGAACCGATTGGTATCATCTCCATCAATCGAGGGCATAGGCATCTGCGGTCCAGCTTGAGGTAGATTCTGATGAAGAGGTAGTGGAGTATACCCTCCCTGGGGTGGAGGAGTCTGCTGATCAGGCTGAACTAAATGGGGTTCAAAGGCTTGGGGATGCTGATGAGTAGATGGGGTCATCTGGTCTGGCTGGGAAGGCATGGTTGAGGTTACTATAGGATACTGTGAGTGAATTTGCTCCTCTTGGACTGCCGAGTCACCCGAGGTGATGGCAAGTGGGGCAACACTAACACCATGAAGATCTATTTTCTGGCATGAGATATAAGAATTTTATTAGAACAATTTCAAGCTAGATGCAAGTTAAGCAGTCAATGAGAGTTTGAAGGGGAATCAAGGAAGGTAGTAAACATGCGGATGAGATTCCTAATTTCTAATCCTATATGCAGGCTCGTATCAGCACAGTTACGTAGCCGATACGATATGCTCCAACCTACATGGGCCACCACAAAAATATGTAACGCCTCAGTCCCAAAATATATAGGACTAGGCATACGAAATATGCCAGCTGCATGCATACGAAGAATACTCCAATATGTGGAATCCTCGTATGCATACATAAATCATAGGCCAATCACAAATAACTATATCTCATCCACAAAATCATAAGAGAAAATAATAGTCCAGATAGTATCAAATAAAAGAGTCAAAAGATAGATAGCCGGGTGGAAACAAATCCACTACCAAACAGCTATGAATATAATCTAAGATACTGGAGTCCAACCTCCAAAAATAAATGAAAGATACAAGTAAGGAAAGGATCAGGCATCGTCAGAGGGTAAGATATCCTCGGTAGGAAACGAAGGAGCTAAACCGAGTCCGTACTCCTGGGGCAATCCTGACCATCTACACCTGGAGAGATTACCAGGTCCTCAGTGGGACATAACAAGATACAGAAAAAATATGTCGTATAAACTGAATATAAACTGCTCACAATAATCCGGATCATAACATGGTTCAGCACTTTATCATCGAAGTAATAAACCACACCTACAACCAAACAAGGACAAGGTGTGGCATATTAGTTCATGACAAAATATTGTTCCAAGCCATAAACGGTATAGTACACAACCATATGGAAAAGTACATACAACTACAGATAAAGGTCGTCTAACCATTCTAAGTGGAATGCATTTTAAGAACAGTTCATGGTCGCATGACTACCGGGTCAAGTCAGAAAAATACCAATGCAGTACAGTACCTCAGTAGCGAGTAACAATACCATATACTATTCCTCAGTATCGAACGAGTCTATAGCATATAGTTTACCTATCGTTCCTCAGTAGCAAGCGAGTCTACGATAGATAGGGTGGTAGTCAACTTCCAATCATGTTCTCCCCGTCCAATGCTAACTCATAACTGCTAAGTCTTCTAGCATGTAACTCGATTAGCAGTTATTTCCTAACGCACGTCCTCACGTATTGGTGGCCAACCAACTACGCAAGTCCGAGACCTATATGAGACTCGTGACTCGTGTAGCACATGTGTCAAGGCCACTGAATGTATCACAACATAGGGTAGTCTTCTTAACTTTAAGTCGATGCATAATATTAAAGTAATAGGAATAAAACTAAACAGTTAATTGCATAAAATATATCAAGGTAGAAAAATGACAATAAGTAAGAAAATAAAACTAAATTAGCATGCTAAATGATAGTAAATAAGCAGAATATAATGGCAAGGTATCTTGCCTGAGGGTGGTGCGAGATGTAGCAAAATCCAACAGTCAGAATCGTCAACACAAAAGTCAAAATCCACAAAGAGCTCCGGATGCTGAAACAAACATCAAGAACGCGTTTGGTATAGAAGATATGTCTAGGAAACGCCTGTCCAAAAGTCTAATTCTGGAACAGGAGCAAAATCATAATTTTGGGTCAAAATGATGTTCGTAGTTGGACATATTTTGCACTGAAACGTGTGCCAGTACCTACGGTCTCTAAAGTCGTCAAACTATATGTCTACGGATCTTGTTTGAAGAGATGAACCCAACGGTATGTCCAGTTTTGGATTTCGATAAGTCGTGCACAAATTTGCCCGTTAGAACGGGTCGCGGGCCCGCCAAAAGGCGTTCCGATCGACCTTCTTAGAATCGGACCAAACTTGGCATACAGGACCAAAAAAATGGTACGGTCCTGCTGGCACAAGTTTTGTCTCAATACGACGAACGTACATAAAGTTATGGCCAAGTTTGCAAAAGGTCGATACGGGGTATCTCGACCGATACGTCTCGATTTCGTCGTGCACGCACAACAAAATCGAGTTCCGTCGATTCCCACACGTCAAAAACATCCATACGCGTCTTTCGATGCCCATGGGTTGCGATCATGTCGCCCGGTTTGTCGGAGCGCATGCCGTATCGCGTGGAATTTATCGATATCGATTATTTTCAAAACTGTTTTTGGACGATTTTTGAACTGGTTTATTGCAAAAACAAATACAAAATAAATAGAGATAATTGAAAGGTTTTAAACATGGTTATATAGGCTATAAATAGGGAAAGAAAAATTCAAAATTGGTTTACTGGGTTGGAAGAAAACTGACTTCCAATATCGATTCCAAAAACTATTTTCTGTAGCCAGAAACTCATGTTTTTATTCGATTTTTAGATTCGATTTCTCATCGATTTAGGACAATATTCTTAAATCTAATTGAAAGATTTTAAAGATGGTCATATTGGCTATGTGTAGGATTTGTTAGATAAAAATTAGATTGAGTATATTGTGAGATAATCAGGCAAAAAGATGGTACCTTGGCTGTGGTTGAAACAAAGAAGTGCTCTGTTCAATATCGATGGTTGTTGTGTGAGGCCGACAGTCAGCGGTGGTCGCACGGCGTCAATGGCGAGGTCCGACGCTCTCGCGACGTACAGGCGGTCCTGGTGACGGGGTTGTGTCACATGATGTGGGCGGTATTGAGATTTGAAGGTTCGAAAGTTTTTCCTTCGGAGAACAGGGTCGCGAACCTAGATAAGGTGTTTTAAATCCACATCTCAATCAATTTAGATTAGATTTAATCTAATCTTTATGGGATTGGATTGAATCCCTCACAGATGGATTTTGGTTCAAAATTTTAAAGGGAATCCATCGGATTAATAGAAATCCTATACTTTTTCCTATCATACTTGCGGGAGATGTGGCTATGTGGTGACTCGCGAGAAATTGAACTCAATTTCTCGCGAGTATATGTTTTTTCTTTTTTCCTTTCTAGTTAATAAGAAATGTGTAAAACAACCTTAAAAATTCTAAATAAATCTAAAATATTTTCTAAAAATATTTTACAAATAACTGGTACAAGCTTACTTGCAATACAACAGTTACCTGCCACTTTTGACATTTATAGAATTCAAAAACTGTTATACAAACTAATTTAATAATTAAGAATTACTTTAAATTGTATAAATAAATACATATTTACAAAAAAATCCTACATATCTTAAGAAAATATTTTGAAGCATTTTAGTAATATCCTGCACACAAAAATAATTACCATATACATCAACTAGCTGTTACTTGCTAGTTTTATTAATAAAAGAAATTGTAACATAAATTATAAGGCTATAAAAATACTTAAACAATGAAAATAAAATAAAAAAATTTAAATTAGGGGGGTTTATAAATACTTTATGTAGGACAGCCACCTATGTCTGCAATCTTAACAATTTTTTTCAACACTCTCCAAACAGAGAGTTTTAACCTAGACCGTCAGCTAGTAAGCAGTCCTTGTTTCATGCTGGACTGTCAACTAGTAGGCAGTCCAACTGAACAATAGGACTGCCAACTTCTTTGGCAGTCCTGAACAATTATGTATCAAAACTATCCAAACAGACAGTTTTGATGTAGACTGTCAACTAGTTGGCAGTCCTTCCTTCAAACAGGACTGCCAACTAGTTGGCAGTCCAACTGAACAATAGGATTGCCAAGTTCTTTGACAGTCCTAAACAATTATGTATCAAAACTCTCCAAACAAAGTTTTGATTTGGATTGTCAGCTAGTTGGCAATCATTGCAGCATTGTTGGCAGTCCTTCTTAACTCTCTAAACAAAGAGTTTAGATTTGGATTGTCAGCTAGTTGGCAGTCTTTGCTTCATACAGGACTGTCAACTTTTGTAAAACCCCTAAATTCTACTATTTTTTATTTAATTTTGGTACTGATTTAAAATTTGGTATTGTACGCCGCGTAGTCGTATTGTACGTCGCGCGTGAAATTTTCATTTTTTCGAATTTGCTCGACTAGTACGAATATGTGCGAGCGTACATATTTTTGAAAAATATTTTTTTCTATATTTTTATGGTTTCAAAATAATATACATAATAATTATTTTGTTATCGTTCCAAAATTTCCAGGTTTGTTATTTTATTTATAAAACCTTTCATTTATACAGTTATAAATAATAAATAAATTTTCCTATAAAATGGTATATTAGAAAAGTATATTTATGTAAATTATTTGGATATACATATATAATTAGTAATTATTTACTAGTTTATTTTTAAATAATAATGAATTTTTGAAATTAATAATATTAGTATTTTAGAAAATATATTTTAAAATTATTGTGGCATTTAAATCTAGATTTGAATTTATGGAATTATTTAAATAGTTAAATATTTGCAATTTGATTTATCACATTTGATTCTTAAACTAAAATTTAATTAGATTTAAATTTGGCTTGTAATTGGATTTGGATTGATTGATTTTAAATTAAATTATGAATTATCTAAATTTGGTTTAAACTAATCCTAATCCCTATCCAACTGGAAATTCCCACATCCTATAAATAGGCAGGTACTCCTCCATAATTCTCTCCACAACCAAATTTTTTTCCACAAAATTGGTGCATCGTGTCTGTGCCTCCCTACATCCACTATATGTAATACTAGTACATATACATATTTTCGACCCCGTGTCCAACAACCCCGGACACCATCCAGGTCGTGCCGGACATTTCTCGACACGACGACAGCTGCCTAACCGTCTCCACCACGTACCACCACCAGCATCCGTCCCCGACATCACCACTGCAACCTGCCAATCTCCGACCTAGCCACCACCACCTTCGACCACACCAACCACCACTGCGGCACCCCAACGCTACCGGCGCCCCGTCTCCGTCACCGCCACCAACCACCGTTACCACCACCACCACCACACCAGAATAAAGGAGAAAAACCATACCTAACCCCGTCAGGCCGCACCACCCAGGTCCGGCGTCGATCCCGGCGACACCATACGATCGCTGGCCTCGTACAACCTCCTCACCCCAGATCGACCTCTCTCCGTTCCGACAGCCGGAAACCCCCTTCGCCCGTCAACGATTTCGCACCGCCGCTCGGGCTATTGAGCGCCCGACGACTCCCCATCTCGGCAGCACCGCCGCCCGCCGATTGAGGACCGTCGTAGCCGCCTCCACGAACGCGCTGAGTCGCCACCGCGCCGGAGGCGCGTGCACCCGTCTCCACCTGAGACCGCCGCCGCCTCCTTTCCGTCAGAAAACCCCCCATCGCCACCGCGCTCCTCCGACTTCCCTCATCCGCCGCCGCAGCACTTGTCAACCGGCCGTCGCTCTCCCGCCGGCGAAACCCCCTAGGTAAACCCCATTCCTACCTCTTCTCTCTCTCTCCTTCTGAAATCGAGTTTTGGGGGGGGGGATTGAATGTTAGAGGATTTTGACTGATACTGTTATATTCATTATTATTATTTATTATTATTATGATTATTAGTATTATTATGATTATTATTATCAATATTATTATTATGTTATATTATTTACTGTTACTACTACTACTACTACTACTACTATTATTATTATTATTATTATTATTTGCTAATTGGGATATTAAAATATTTTTTATGAAGTATACTATTAGTATTGTTATTATTAAATTAGTATAAAATATTTTTGAAATTTATGGATAACAAATATATTAATTGATTTGGGTTATAACTGTACCAATAATATTGGTTAAGGCATTATTTTGGGCTACTATTAATATGTATTAATTTAAAATTGGGTTTTATATAAATTAAACAATGGGGTTTAGTTTCTTAAAATATTACCATCATTTTATGGTTTTTTTTTATTATTATATATTTTTACCTAAAAATATTATAGTAGTACTTTCTAATTAAATTATAGTTTTACGAAATAGGGTTTTAGCCTTAAATAAAGTTTCTACAAATTATTTTTGAGTATCATAAATACTTTTCTAAAATTAGTATGAATATTCTCTCCGTTAATCAAAGTTGATCGTGACTAATTCCATAATCCTATTTCCTCGCAACTTCAAACCATTGTCCATCGATCATGGCTATTGGACGCCTCATGACTTGCCAGAACATTGTACCACACCAGGCAAGACACCTTGCCTTTACTGTTTAACTTCTTGCTCAATATCATGCATGCTTTTTCTTTATGTTGTTCTTTCAAAATTATATATATATATGCAAATTATTATACTTTATGCAATTGGCTTAGAGTTAAGGGACCACCGTATGTTTAAGTGCATCTCATAAACTGTCACGATGTACCACGGGTTATGTGAGTTATGAGTCGCATATAGATACGGACTTACGTACCGACCGTACATCGGTGCGTACAGGCCGTGTGTCAGGATGTAACTGCTATAGATTTTTGTAGAAGACTTGGCAGTTATTAAGGATTAAACAACGTCGTGGAGGCGACGCATGTATAGTATCATAGGGAGGGGGGAGACAGTTATTAGCGTAGGGGCTACATGTTCAGTACACACATAGATTTGGGCTGATAGTGTCTCGGATGAGCGCTACTTACTGCCCCGAGGCCGATAGTTCTCGTATGAGAGCTACTTTCTGCCCATGGTCGATAGTGTCTCTTATGAGCGCTACCTACTACCACTCGCTCTCCATCTATGCTGAACACCTAAGCTCCTTCGTAGAACGTTGTCTTCTCAAAGTGTATATCACATTGAATGGTTAGGAACCTTTACGCATGTATATTTTCTATTGAGCTCTTACTATTCAGTTATGGCATGATATTATGTGTCTTGTTACGTCCCTCTGAGGACCTGGTGATCTCTCCAGGTGTGCATTTTGTGATTTCTTGCAGGTGCTCTAGCTAAGGCCATTTCTTCCTCCGTGATGATTACTCTTGGACTCGTCACTTGCTCTCGTTTGCTAAATTATTTCCTTGTATATTTTTCCATATTTAATTTGGTTGGTAGTGGACTTTGTCTCCGCCCAATTATTGTGTACATGACAAACTCAAAGTTGCTTTTATATTATTATTTATCTTTGTGGATAAGATTTAGTGTCTTGGCTTTCTACATTTACAGCTTATGTGTATATACGAGTCGTATATTTACTCGTATGTATACAGCTGGCATGATACGTTTCTAGTCCTACGTATTTTGGGACTAGGGCGTTACATGTTTTTGTGGTGGCCCATGCAGTTCAAGTTTGTCACTTCGGCTACGTAATTGTACCGATGTGGGCCTGCAATATAGGATTAGAGTCTAGAATCTCATCCACCTACTTGACATCCATTCTTGAGTTCAAATTTTGAACTCTCGTTCGACCTCCTTGATTTTCATCCTGCTTGAATTCCTCCTACCATAAATTCTTATCTTTCGTGCTTAGTGACAGTTAGAAAGATGACTACAATACTATATACTTAATGGTCAACCATATGGCTAGAAGGGTTACATTGGCAATTGGAATACATCTAAGACTCTAATGGAATTAAAAAGGCTTCTTTTTTTTAAAAAAAAAAGTGTGATTTACTTATTAGTAGTTTGTAAAATAGGGTATCTAAGGAAGTTGTAATCTTGAGATTTCTAAGTAGTGATCATAAGAAGATTGATAGGATTTTATTTTTATGCTGCAGAAAAATAGTTGGAATCTATACACAATTGATTTAAGAAATTGTTTTGATTTTCGAATTTTGATATTTATGCTCTATTGGATTATAGCTATACGTCTTTGAGCAAATATAAAACTGATTTCAATTTCAAGTTGTGATATTTATGATTTAATGAGTTATAGTTATACGCCTTTGAACAGTTATAAATTTGGTTTGAAAATGATCTTGGATTTTAAATGTAGCAGTAGAAATTATTCTAGTACAACTTACGATTAGTATGTTTCTTAAATTTCAAATTTTAAGTAGAAGAAAAAAAATTTGGGTTTAAAATATTTTTGAAGATATAAAAATAATTTTTGAGGAAGATTTTCAAATTTTAAATTATGGCATGTGATTTATGATTTACAAATCTATTTAGATTTTGAGTAAAAAGGTTTTTATTGAGATTATCAATAAATTGGCACAAAAAAAAATCATGTTGTCGGATTTGGGTTGATAAGTGCATTAAGGTATTGAACTTCAATTTTGAGATTGTTTTCTTGCTAAGAGTCTTTCTGTAGTTATTTGAAAAAAATTGGGTTTTAAAAATTTTGATGGATTATGAGATTTTATGGACTCGTGAATTATGAACTCTTGATTTCAATAGTTGGATTTGAACGTTAAGTTTTAGAAAAAGTTAGTAGTAACATAGTAAAAGTTTACTTTGAGATTTTTAAAGGAAATAAAATTGTTAGCCATAATTTAATTGGGCAGCTTAGAGTAAATACAATTTTGGTGGTTTATTGTTTTTAAATTTTTTATTAAGAGACCTTTTTTAGGAAACTCCAGTTAAAATTTGTTTACCACTAAGATAACTCTAATAAGTTAGGAGTATTCCATACTAATTGCCATATCCCTCACGACCATGATAGTAGTGTACATACAAGTGTTGTTAGTCATCTCCAAGATCATATGGTTATATTCCAATCTTGACTTCCTCGACATTCCCTCAAATCTAGATTTTGTCTTGACTTTCTAACCATTTGAAACTTGAGAAATAATTGGATTGTTCCTTGATCATACCCTATTAAGCGGCTGTCATGTCTCTAGAAATTGTATTCCTAACTTATTTTACCTTGATCTACTAGAATCCAAATTACCTTTATTTCATGCTTTAACATGGTCATTTACTTTGTGCGTTAATCACTATTTCATGAATTCCCACTTTTTATTTTAAATTCTTTTGGGTCCTTTACCGTGACTTGGATATTTGGAGCACAACACTAGACATTTCCTTCCCACAAATTTCACAAGCAAGACCTACACGAGCCCACCTTCATGTAGGTATATCACGTGCCACTAAAACAGGTCTCCTTGTACTCTAATTTCATGTTACGACTTTCGGGTCAAAAAGACTGGACTCTAATCCCTACCGTGAAACCAATATACTTTTTAACTATAGATGAGACTCGACCTCGACTCAATTCTTTACACCCGATGTATAATGCTTGATTTACGCTTTACCTTGATCGCTTGACCCATTGACCCTTTTATACTACTAGTTTAACTCTTGTAAGTTGGGTAGAATACCTCCCGACCTAACCAACCTTTTGTGGACCACATTGATAGGTTCATTTGGACCGTAGAATTCAGTGGACCCTAACTTATCTAGTAAACCAAGCCGACTGCATAGGTCCAAATTTCGGGCGAAACTTAGATTTTATAAGATCTTGGACTAATTGATTTCTTTCGTCATTACCCTTTACTTATTATTTTATCTACCATGATGCTAAAATAGCTTAGTTTTGCAAGCGTATTCTTTATCAAGCTTGATCATGACATATGTTTAATGTGGGTGCTCACTAATACATTGTCTAATCAGAATCGGTACATGATGGTCTGATCAACCAAATGCACTTTGGTTCGCCTTTTTTATATATCAATCTACATGGATGGATGTAGTTGAACTTTCTCCTTAGAATTTCATCCACGACTGCCTTGAAAATTCTTTTGAAATTATTCGGTCGCCTTTGAACCACATTTTCGTATTCGATAATATCGTCTTTTGAACTCTCTATTGATTTCGCCTTCACCCATTTTAGAATAACGAAGGCGGTATACTAGAACTTCCTCTAGCCTCCCTATCGAATAGGACCATTGCCACTCAAAGTTGCTATACCTTCGTCCTAAACTACTCGTCCTTCTTTTCGGTCCTACTATGACCCTCATTCACTACCCACGACCATACTCATATTATTTTTCTATGATCTAAATCGTAACTTCTTGCGACATGATTTTGTTGAGCCTTATAATTGATTGTTCCCCACAAATACCCCTTATGTCTTCTCACCCCCTGCAAATTCTTAATTTCGAGGACGAAATTTCTTTTAAGTTGGGTAGGATGTAAAACCCCTAAATTCTACTATTTGTTTAATTTAATTTTGGTACTGATTTAAAATTTGGTATTGTACGCCGTGTAGTCGTATTGTACGTCACGCGTAAAATTTTCATTTTTTCGAATTTGCTCGACTAGTGCGAATATGTTTGAGCGTACATATTTTTGAAAAATATTTTTTTTCTATAATTTTATGGTTTCAAAATAATATACATAATAATTATTTTGTTATCGTTCCAAAATTTCCAGGTTTGTTATTTTATTTATAAAACCTTTCATTTACACAGTTATAAATAATAAATAAATTTTCCTATAAAATGGTATATTAGAAAAGTATATTTATGTAAATATTATTTGGATATACATATATAATTAGTAATTATTTATTAGTTTATTTTTAAATAATAATGAATTTTCGAAATTAATAATATTAGTATTTTAGAAAATATATTTTAAAATTATTGTGGCATTTAAATCTAGATTTGAATTTATGGAATTATTTAAATAGTTAAATATTTGCAATTTGATTTATCCCATTTGATTCTTAAACTAAAATTTAATTAGATTTAAATTTGGTTTGTAATTGGATTTGGATTGACTGATTTTAAATTAAATTATGAATTATCTAAATTTGGTTTAAACTAATCCTAATCCCTATCCAACTGGGAATTCCCACATCCTATAAATAGGCAGGTACTCCTCCATAATTCTCTCTACAACCAAATTTTTTTCCACAAAATTGGTGCATCGTGTCTGTGCCCCCCTACATCCACTATATGTAATACTAGTACATATACATATTTTCGACCCTGTGTCCGACAACCCCGGACACCATCCAGGTCGTGCCGGACATTTTCCGATACGACAACAGCTGCCTAACCATCTCCACCACGCACCACCACCAGCATCCATCCCCGACATCACCACTGCATCCTGCCAATCTTTGACCTAGCCACCACCACCTTCGACCACACCAACCACCAATGCGGCACACCCAACGCTACCGGCGCCCCGTCTTCGTCACCGCCACCAACCACCGTTACCACCACCACCACCACACCAGAATAAAGGAGAAAAACCATACCTAACCCCGTCAGGCCGTACCACCCAGGTCCGGCGCCGATCCCGGCGACACCACGCGATCGCTGGCCTCGTACAACCTCATCGCCCCAGATCGACCTCTCTCCGCTCCGACAGCCGGAAACCCCCTTCGCCAGCCGACGATTCCGCACCGCCGCTCGGGCTATTGAGCGCCCGGCGACTCCCCATCTCGGCAGCGCCGCCGTCCGCCGATGGAGGACCGTCGTCGCCGCCTCCACGAACACGCTAAGTCGCCACCGCGCCGGAGGCGCGTATATCCGTCTCCACCTGAGACCGCCGCCGCCTCCTTTCCGTCAGAAAACCACCATCGCCACCGCGCTCCTCCGACTTCCCTCATCCGCTGCCGCGGCGCTTGTCAACCGGCCGCCGCTCTCCCGTCGGTGAAACCCCCTAGGTAAACCCCCTTCCCACCTCTTCTCTCTCTCCTTCTGAAATCGGGTTTTGGGGGGGGATTGAATGTTAGAGGATTTTGACTGATACTGTTATATTTATTATTATTGTTATTTATTATTATTAGTATTATTATGATTATTATTATCAATATTATTATTATGTTATATTATTTACTGTTACTACTACTACTACTATTATTATTATTATTATTATTATTATTATTATTATTATTATTATTAATTATTTGCTAATTGGGATATTGAAATATTTTTTATGAAGTATATTATTAGTATTGTTATTATTAAATTAGTATAAAATATTTTTGAAATTTATGGATAACAAATCTATTAATTGAGTTGGGTTATAACTGTACCAATAATATTGGTTAAGGCATTATTTTGGGCTACTATTAATATGTATTAATTTAAAATTAGGTTTTATATAAATTAAACAGTGGGGTTTAGATTCTTAAAATATTACCATCATTTTATGGTTTTTTTATTATTATATATTTTTACCTAAAAATATTATAGTAGTACTTTCTAATTAAATTATAGTTTTACGAAATAGGGTTTTAGCCTTAAATAAGGTTTCTACAAATTATTTTTGAGTATCATAAATACTTTTCTAAAATTAGTATGAATATTCTCTCCGTTAATCAAAGTTGATCGTGACTAATTCCATAATCCTATTTCTTCGCAAATTCAGACCATTGTCCATCGATCACGGCTATTGGACGCCTCGTGACTTGCCAGAACATTGCACCACGCCAGGAAAGACACCTTGCCTTTACTGTTTAACTTCTTGCTCAATATCATGCATGCTTTTTCTTTATGTTGTTCTTTCAAAATTATATATATATATATGCAAATTATTATACTTTATGCAATTGGCTTAGAGTTAAGGGACCACCGTATGTTTAAGTGCATCTCATAAACTGTCACGATGTGCCACGGGTTATGTGTGAGTTGTGAGTCGCATATAGATACGGACTTGCGTACCGACCGTACATCGGTGCGTACAGGCCGTGTGTTAGGATGTAACTGCTAATAGATTTTTGTAGAAGACTTGGCAGTTATTAAGGATTAAACAGCGCCGTGGAAACGACGCATGTATAGTATCATGGGGAGGAGGGAGACAGTTATTAGCGTAGGGACTACATGTTCAGTACACACATAGATTTGGGCCAATAGTGTCTCGGATGAGCGCTACTTACTGCCCCGGGGACGATAGTTCTCGTATGAGAGCTACTTTCTGCCCATGGTCGATAGTGTCTCTTATGAGCGCTACCTACTACCACTCTCTCTCCATCTATGCTGAACACCTAAGCTCCTGCGTAGAACGTTGTCTTCTCAAAGTGTATATCACATAGAATGGTTAGGAACCTTTACGCATGTATATTTTCTATTGAGCCCTTACTATTCAGTTATGGCATGATATTATGTGTCTTGTTACGTCCCTCTAAGGACCTGGTGATCTCTCCAGGTGTGCGTTTTGTGATTTCTTGCAGGTGCTCTAGCTAAGGCCATTTCTTCCTCCGTGATGATTGCTCTTGGACTCATCACTTGCTCTCGCTTGCTAAATTCTTTTCTTGTATACTTTTCCATATTTAATTTGGTTGGTAGTGGACTTTGTCTCCATCCAATTATTGTGTACATGACAAACTCAAAGTTGCTTTTATGTTATTATTTATCTTTGTGGATGAGATTTAGTGTCTTGGCTTTCTACATTTACAGCTTATGTATATATACGAGTCGTATATTTACTCGTATGTATACAGCTGGCATGATACGTTTCTAGTCCTACATATTTTGGGACTGGGGCGTTACAACTTTGCTGGCAGTCCTACTTAACTCTCCTAACAGAGAGTTTAGATTTGGACTGTCAGCTAGTTGGCAGTCCTTGCTTCATACAGGACTGCCAACTTTACTGGCAGTACTACTTAACCTTGCTTTATGCAGGACTGCCAACTTTGCTGGCAGTCCTACTTAACTCTCCAAACAGAGAGTTTAGATTTAGACTGTCAGCTAGTTGGCAGTCCTACTTAACTCTCCAAACAGAAAGTTTTGATTTGGACTGTCAGCTAGTTGGCAGTTCAAACTTCATGTAGGACTGACAACTTTGTTGGCAGTCCTACTTTATGCAGAAATCACATAAAATCTGATACTAATGTTGCACTTTGGATACCAAGTAAGTTAATCACATAAAATGATACAAGTACAAGAATTTAGAACCAATATATCCAAACATATCCAAAACATATCCAGAACATATCCAAATATCCACAGAAACTTTGATACCAAGGTTGCACTTCGGATACCAAGTAACTTAATTACATACCAAAATATATCCAAAACATATCCAAACATATCCAAACATATCCAAACATATCCAAATATCCACATATCCAATATCGAAAGTGTATTAGAATATCCAAAATAAGTTCACACGTCCACATAACCACAAAAAAATTAATTATCATGTTGGGCTTTCGTACGCTGCTCCCTATTTTCTATGAAGGGAAAATCTACAAAGTTGTCGATGCGCAGCATCTCATTGCAGATTGCAACATAGTTTTCACCCTTGCATTGACGGTGACTTTTTGACAATCCCTTCACCCTTTTAGCCTACAAATGACACGACATAAATTAAGTCTACAAACTTGAAAATCTTTCAAAGCTACAAATTTGAAACTCACCATCTTCAGTAGTACAACATAGAGGACATTTTTGGGGGGAAGAGGTTCCAGAACTCCTATAATATCAGGCCTTGGCATGTGAGCGTTCAAAAACATAGCATGTCCGACACCAGTATAATACGCCATGTAGTCGTCGCTGCAGTCTGACATCTTAACCACCGGTTGTCTTTCAGATTCCCCAAGCACATACCGTTGCCACTCAGAGTAGAAGTCTGTGACCTAGTCGAATTCGACCGGTATATAATTCAAGGGTTTCGTCCCTCCCAGGCAGTTACGAACTTCAATGTGTGCTTCGACACCGTTTGTACGAAGCCAAATTGATGAAAGACTCTATCACGCATGTAAGGCTCCTTGATATCATAGCAAGTTATCATACTATGAAATAAAGCTATTGGTTGCATTGAACGACTACTCTTTCGTAAATCTTGATATGGGTGCCAAAGTATCTGTAAGAAAAGTAAATTGTGCATATATAACTTAATTTATTAAATCAGTATCACCAAAAGAATCTAACAAGAAATATGCTACCTTCTCACCTCTTCTGGCACCAAATTATCAAGTATATTGCGAGTGGTGGTCAGTGTTTGCAAATTTTTAGCTTCAGCCATAGTTGGCCTACATCGGCACATTCTAGGAAGGTGCTCGCTATGTTCTCCATTCTTATCCCCCGTTTCAGCATCGAAAAGTGCTCGTATATCTATGCATGCACAATTATTAAAAGAATAGTCAACAACGAAATTTGGTATATGAGATTAACCTCGAAGAAATTTCCTTACATGGAGTAGAGTTTGGCATCTTGCAATTGTCTTAGTACCGACATGGGATGCTGCACCAAGCTCGCGGTAAAGATTTGCTAGTATACCGCTTCACCAAGATATCTTTTCCACGTCCTCAAGATCGAATAAATTCAGAAGATATCTTGCATGAATCAAGGTTTCAGACTTGTCCAGAATGTAGACGGATCCTAGAATGAAAAAGATGTATACACGAGCCAACATGTCTGTAACACCCGTAGTTCGTATTACGTATTTTGGTATACGTGTACGTAATCTTGGACCTGTATATAGACTTGTCCTAATTGGCTAGCCTTGGGTTCTGCATTGGCATGAGTTAGTTAGCATTTCATGGTGCTGGCATGCATCGGGTTCGGTTGGGTTTGGCTTAGTTGGTTCGGTTTGGGTTGGAATGCAAACCTGTCACACCCCAGAACTGGAATACCGGAGAGCGGAGGAAAGACTCAGCCAGCTACGTATTACGGGTAGAAGAATACCGTAAAATACGATCAATGCTGTCTAAAAGACGAGGGGGTGCATACTACATGAAAGTCTTACTAAGGTTACTCAACATCTATTGTCTCAATCATTCAAACAAGAAACAGTAAATAAAGAACATATGAGATAAAGCAGTAAGGCGTCCCAAATGCTCTGTCAAAATGTTCTTGATATCTGGCTTTACAAAACATAGCCAGATGACGTAGCAAGGTATACACAATTGTTATCAGATGCAGTCTGACTTAATTACAATTATGTAAAAGTAAGTATAAGACAATCCGACTAACATGTCGGTGCCAAATGGCAAAAGTAAAGTAAATAGTAAAAATGAGCAGGGAAGCAAGGGACCCACTCGTATCCTTCGGCGATCATTCCTCTAGTATTGACCATCTTGGAGGTGGAAGTAAGCTGAGTCCTCGGGAACTGGCTCTAAATCTGGCCATGCAAAACCAGAGAGGTTAGACCTCTAATAGCAAGTACCGCAAGGAAGCACGACATGAGGAACTAGAACTAGTGGTAAGAATTAAGAATAAAATAGATCTTTGCTTGCTACTGGGGTTCGCACAACATCACGACCCTTCAAGCCAACTTTTCAACCAAACAAGGACAGAAGTTGACCCGTCATGTCCTGACATTATGCTCATCTAAGTAGTTAACAGAGTAGGTACAGTGCACAAATAAATCAACTTAAACGGCCATGCAACTACTACGGCTTGCTACTGTGAGTTCCAAGTTTTGGAATTATGCAATAAGGGATTCCTCAGTTCTTACTATGAACAAGCAAGGCTAGTCTATCCAATAATCAATTGCGCCAATCATGAATTAGACAAGTTCCAGCGGGACGCTCGTCATCACTATATATAACAATATAGGCAGATACCACTCCCTGCCCGTGTGGCAGATTTGTAGTATCCGTGGGAACCAGTCGGCATGTCGGGGTACTAATCGTCCCAAAGATGGTTGTCATATAAGAACTCGAGAATCCATTCTTTCCATGCAATCGTTATTTTATTTAGCTTAATAGTCCCTATGTTGATTGAAATCCCATGTCGTGGATCATGGTCATTCAGAATGAGTACTTTCGTACAGAGTACGATATGCACAACTCTACAATGATGCCCGTGCGGCTAGGTTGTAGGTCTTACATAGCGTAATACAATAATCAAATCTAGCCACGAAATAATTATGCCTTGACCGTAAGATGCACATGTTGTCTTTACAGAAACATGTATCCATTTGCCAATGTTCGGATCGGCTAGTCGATCACAATGGTTCATGATTCATACATGAACGGTCTCCTTTAATTCAATAAGACGACTAGCCAGTTTTTTTGTTCCAACTAGGAACGCATGATCAATCATTAGTCAAAGTAACAGTTGAGGTCAATTTGTGACAAGGCATGAAAGTCAAACTAGTATTAAGCATGGTCGAGTCTATAACTAGCAGAAAATAGTTGGTAACATATTCTTGAAGCCAAGAAAAAGATCTACAACTTTCATGTTGGGAGTTGAAAGAAATTCTAGCCACAATTCAGTCAATTAGGACATATAACAGTCAGAAACAGCCAAAATAGGCATTATGCGGCATATTCTGCGACACCATATGCGGCTTAACTGTGACATGCGGCCTATGCGGCCCAACTGCGACACCATATGTGGCTCAACTACGACATGCGGCCTATGCGGCCCAACTGCGACACCATATGCGGCTCAACTGCGACATGCGCCTATGCGGCTCAACTGCGACACCATATGCGGCTCAACTGCGACATGCGCCTATGCGGCTCATTCGCGACACCATATGCGGCCAACTGTGACATGTGCCTTATGCGTCTCATTCGTGACACCATATGCGGCCAACTGTGACATGTGCCTTATGCGGCTCATTTGCGACACCATATGCGGCTAACTGCGACATGTGCCTTATGCGGCTCAACTGCGACACCATATGCGGCTCAATTGCGACATGTGCCTTATGCGGCTCAACTGCGATACCATATGCGGCTCAACTGCGACATGCGTCTATGCGGCTCAACTGCGACATCTTGACAGATGAACATAGAAATGACCAAAAATGCTTTTGGCCATAACTTCCTCAAAATAAGTCGAAATCTAACTTTTCAAAAGCCAAACTTTGGTAGAATTGAATTCTCTACAACATGGAACCACTTATTTTCAAAAATAACAAAGTTTGATAGATCAAAACTACAAAATCTATATAAAAACCAAAACTTAAAACTTAGATCTACATCCAACCATCCATGGGAATTAAGAACTTCAAGACCTAAACTTGTAGAGGAGAGAAGATAAACAACATGGATTAAAAATAAATGGGGATGTATGAAATCCCTCATGGTGTGCAAGATGTACTTGCCTCTCCAAATGGGTGGGTGGGAGAGTAATGGAGGATGAAGAAGAAGAAGTAAATGTGAGTAATGATGAGAGAGAAAAGAAAAAGGGACATAAATATCATGCCAAGTCAATCTCCACCACCCATTCCTTCCTACAAAATCTAGGCCATCCACCCCTCTTCATGATGAACCAAGCTAAACCAAATTGGTTTAAATGAACAGACTAAGCCAAGGGCTAAAGCAAAAGCAGAAAATAAAATACAGAAAAATTAATAAGCACAAAATTGAAGAATTTAAATACAGAACAAATGCATGATAAATATTAAATAAATACATTCAAACAGTACACGTATAAAAATATGTATTCTGGGAATGGGAAGTGACATCTCTACCCTCCTTAGAAAAATTTCGTCCTCAGAATTTCATATCCAAGTAGGACAGAAATGTCAGAGCTAGACTAATCTAAGTACAAGCAATTTGAGCAAGCAGCTATTCTAAAATGTCAAATAGCAAGTAATATATCCATATTTATCAATCTACAACATCAAGTAATTTCTACTCATAGGGTGATAAGCATGAGGAATTAAGACAATCAAGGTACACGGAAAGAAATATACCTTGTGAGTCAAATAGGTGCGGGTACCGTGATCGGATATCATCCTCACGTTCCTACGTTGACCTTCCTAAGGAGTGATGTCCTCAAGCAACACGGACAAAGCTAATTGTTCGGTTCTTGAGTATCTTCTCCCTTCGGTCCAAAATGGACACAGGTTGTTCCTCGTAAGACAGGTTGGTACCAACAACCAGTTCAGAATGATCGAGGATATGGCTCGGGTCCGATACATACCTATGCAACTGAGATACATAAAACACATCATACACCTCTCGTAACGAAGGTGAAAGGGACAAACGATAAGCAACATCGCCTACCCTATCAAGGATAACAAATGGGCCCACGTATCGCGGACTCAACTTCCCGCGAACGCCAAATCTAATGACCCCACGAGTAGGTGAGATCCGCAAGAATACGTGGTCCCCAACAGAAAATTCTAGCGGCCTACGATGCTGGTCCGTCCAATGACGATATCGATCTTGCGCAACCCGAAGTCGCTCTCTAATTCCCATAACCACTTCAACTGTCTGAATAATCATTTCTGGGCCTAGCATCTTCCTCTCCCCGATATCATCCCATGCTAGTGGCGACCTACACTTCTTACCATATAGTACTTCGAATGGCGCCATCTGGATACTGGTTTGATAACTGTTGTTATATGAGAACTCGACTAAGTGCAAGTGACTCTCCCAAGATCCTCCAAAATCTAGGGTGCAAGCTCGTAACATATCTTCCAAAGTCTGAATTGTTCTTTCTGATTGTCCATCCGTCTGTAGGTGGTAAGTCGTGCTAAATCTTAACTTGGTACCCAGATTACGATGTAGACTCTTCCAGAAATGTGATGTAAAACGGGTATCTCTGTCTGACACAATACTGACAGGGACACCATGCTGTCTGACTATTTGCTGCATGTACAACTCTGCCAACTTTTTTGTAGATTGCCCCACTCTAAAAGAAAGAAAATGTGCCACCTTCGTAAGCCGATCTACTATCACCCAAATAGCATCCTTACCACTTGGTGATCTCGGTAAACCGGTTACAAAGTCCATTGTGATATGTTCCCACTTCCATTCCGGGATAGGAAGCGATTGTAATAATCCAGCTGGCCTTTGTTGTTCAGCCTTCACTTGCTGACATATTAAGCAACGGGAAACGAATCTAGTTATCTCCCTCTTCATTTCGTTCCACCAAAAGTGCTGCTTGATATCCTTGTACATTTTGGCCCCTCCAAGGTGTATAGAATACTGAGAACTGTGGGCTTCTGTCATAACCTCTTGTCTGATATCTCCACTAGGCACACATAGGCGTGATCCAAACCTAAGTGTACCATCTTCATGTATTTTCATCTCCTTTTTGAGTCCTGACTCCAATTCTGTCCTAAGCTTCTGGATCCTTGGGTCCTGTGCCTGAGCTGCTTTGATCCTGTCTACCAAGTCAGATTGAACTCATAGACTTGTTAGAATTCCTATATCACTAGGAAGTATAACCTCGATGCCCATCTCCTGAAGGTCTTCTAAGATATATTTTTGTGATGTCAACATAAATGCGCCGCCTCTCCTGCTAAGAGCATCTGCTACCACGTTAGCCTTGCCTGGGTGATACTGAAGCTCCACGTCGTAATCCTTGATCAACTCTAACCATCTTCTCTGCCTCATGTTCAGTTCGTTCCAAGTAAAGATGTACTTCAGACTTTTGTGGTCTGTATACATGTCCACTCGATTACCGTACAAGTAATGCCTCCATAGCTTCAAAGCAAATACTACTGTCGCCAACTCCAAGTCTTGAGTTGGATAATTCTTCTCGTGGTCCCGAAGTTGCCTAGATGCATACGCTATCACCTTCCCATGCTGCATGAGGATACACCCAAGTCCCTTTCCTGACGCGTCACAATATACAGTAAAACCTCCGGGTCCAACCGGCAATGTAAGAATAGGCACTGATATCAATTTCTGCTTTAAATTCTTAAATGATGCCTGGCATTCTGCCGACCAGACGAATGGCACATCCTTCCGTGTTAAGTAGGTTATGGGTGCTGAAAGTCTTGCAAAGTCTGATATGAACCTTCTGTAATATTCTGCCAATCCCAAGAAACTACGCACATCAGCTACGATCTTAGGTACTGGCCAACTCTCTACTGCTTCTACCTTTTTGGGATCCACTACTACTCCAGCCCCTGATATGATGTGTCCCAAGAATGAAATTCGATCCGTCTAAAACTCACACTTGCTGAGATTGGCGTACAACTGGTTCTCTCTCAAAACCTGTAACACTTTTCTGAGGTGATCTTCATGCTCTTCTTCACTGGCAGAGTATACGAGAATGTCGTCAAGAAATACGACGACAAACTGATCTAAGTATGGCATAAAGATGCGGTTCATCAAAATCAAAAATATTGCTGGAGCATTGGTCAAACCAAACGGCATTACCAAGAATTTATAATGCCCATACTTCGACCTGAATGTTGTCTTGGGAATATCCTCTTTTCAAACTCTAACTTGATGATACCCTGACCGAAGATCTATCTTGGAGAAAACTCTTGCTCTGCTCAACTGTGTTTGCAAAAACAAAAAGTTGAAGAACTTTATTGATACAAACTTTGTAAAAGATTACAATTTGAATTCTGGGAATGGTACAACTTTAGGAATCTAATCTAGATGACGATTGCTTTATCCCTTGGACGATGTGAACTCTGAAGAGGAAGCCTCTGAAGTTGAAAATAACTCTAGAATTGAAGGCAAAAAGCCTCGGAAATTGAAGGCAAAAGCCTCGGAAGAATGCAACAGCACTTGGGCAAGAACTCCTGGACTCTCTGATCTCTCTATAATCTGATCTCTGATCTTTTTTTCTTGATCCCCTTGAATGGAGACTTGAAACTCTATTTATAGAGTTCTGAGAAATAACTAACTTTTAGTTATTCTGGACTACGCATGATGGATTGTGCAGCAGTTGGATTGCGCAATAATGGACTGCACAGGCAGTTGCTGGATCATGGGCCAACTGTCTTGGACACATGGCATCATTTGATTAAAATGCGCATGATCGTGCATAGACGGTTGCCACGTAATGAGCAATTGATGGCATGAATGCCACGTGTATTTTGTCATTTATGTTGATAGAACGTGCACACTGAATTGCGCTGGCTTTTGATTGCGCAGACTTGGACTGCGCAGGAATGGATTACGCCAACATAGATTGCGCCAACATGGATTGCGCTGCCAGCTGTCCTCGAGCGCCGTGTTGTACGATTAAACGAATGGTCGCCTCGTTCTCTGCGCTGTCAGCTGTCAGAAGATTTGATTTGTGTCAGGTAATGATGGTGATTTGTCACGTCAGCCTGCACGCTTGGGAGTGTGCGCAGTCTAGCGTGCACAATCTGACGGATGTGCAATCTGATGTCTGTGCAGTTTATCTGAAAGTTGTATTTCTTGATTTTCTGACTTTGTTGATGTGTACAACTTGATTTTTAGGACCTACAAGACCCCCTTCAAAGTTTTCGAAAGTTGAATTTATTCAAAATTTTGAAATACTTTAAATTTTTGAAATTGAAATCAATTTGCGCATGTAGTGAGCTGTCTGCGCAATCTGAGGGATTAGCCCCATTTTTTAGGCGCAATCTAAGGCGGCCGTTTCGATTTTAAAAACTATAAGTAGCTCTTCAATTCCTTCGAAGTGTTCTTTACTTGCTTTCTTCGTTCACTTGAGAGAAAAATTTCCGAACTCTTTCTTTCTTCTCCGACGATTTCGATAGCTCCCCGACAATCCTCCGCCGCTGCTAAGGTAAGGCCCCCGCCGAGTCATCTGCTAGGGCTGCGTGACGCGCTTCTCGTCACGATACTCTCATCCAGCGCTGCGAGGTAGATAACCTAATCAAAAACTCTTTTTAGAGTTTTGATTTCACTGTTCCTTCAGAATCCATCTCTTTTTAGAGATGTGATCATACTGCGCCACCCTTTTTAGGGTTCTGGTTGCACAAATCAGTTCGTTCTTCTTTTTTATGAAGGACGACTCTCTGTGCAATCGGTTGAACTGTGCTGGCAAAAGTCAGCGCAATTTGCTGATTTGTGCGGGACTGCCAGCGCAAACTGATGACTGTTTGTTTGCGTAATCAGATTATTGCCCAAACTGATATTGTGCAATATGATATTACGCAGTCTGATATTGCGCAATCTGATGACAAAATTTTTGACTTGACTTGTACTGAATTTTTGTTTTCTCTGTCTGATGCAGTTAATACTAGAGAAGATCCCGGATATGAGGACTTTGTAGGGACCCTTTCAGAGTCAGAATACAAAGAGGATCTATCTCATGTGCACTATCCTCAATATGATCTACCAACCTTCCGTCAGGCTATTTTGATATCCCAAGATAATGAGACATTGTAATGTTTGATGAATGGACAACCTTTGGAGTCAGCAAACGCTGTCATTCACAAGAAGCCATTATTCCTGTTCGGCGATGCTTTTGAGAAAAGCTCTCAACCAAGACCAAGGATGGAAGAAAGGATTGTCCATCAGACGGATAGGTCATTCTCGATACCAGATGTTTTACGCTGCCTCCCCTTATCCCGGTATGCTCATACGAGCTATCCGAGGAAGATGGAATGGAACCTTATACCTTTCCAAGATACTCGCCCAAGAAGGATTTTTGTGAAGAAGGGACCGAACAAGAAGGATATGTTCTACAGTTCCTCAGAACGGTACAGTATCTTGTTAAGAGGTTGAAAACCCGGTTGTATTCCGCCGGAGAATTCTTCCTTGTTAATGCCTGTCAGAACTCCAATATTCGCAAATGAGTTTACAAAGGTCGAAGGAAGATATCCTGAGAAGGACATCAGATTAACTGGATTGGTGAATCCAGATTATAAGAGATGGAACTGCATAGCAAACTGGATCCTGACCAAGTTTGAAAACAAACTTCAGCAAATCAACTTATACCAAGTAGTGCATGCCACTGTTTATGGTTTTGCTCCCAACCCGTATCTGTTCTTGGCTCTAGCAGAAAGGTACAATTACAGAATAGGGACTTTCAAGACCCCTAGCGGAGAAATCGGGTTTGTACTTCATGAGTTGCAGTACATCTCTTACTTGCCAATGGGAGATGCCCCATATGAAGAATTTGTTCCAACAAATGATGAGTTGGACAAACTCCGAAAAGAGAACGCAGAAATGGTAGCAGTCTTCGAAGAACTGCTATGTCATTATAAGATCTATTATCTGTTCTACAAAAGTGCTACATCAAGTACCTGCTATTCCTCAAAATGGTTACCTTATCTGTTCCTTAACCACATTAAAGAACCGAAGACCAAGGAACAAGATAGATGCTATCCTGACTTCTTTAAGCCATTGAGAAACACAGAAGTGATGAAGTTGATGGAAGAAAGTGACAATTTTGATAAAGAGATGAAAGATGATCATCAATGTCCTCCTTTGAAGAAAGGAGATACTCTCGAGAGTTATTTGAGAGTAGGGTATAGATCTATGTCAAAAGAAGCCCAATTAGCAGGGTTTCTGACGTATTGGCTTCGTCGGTTTGTAGTCCCGGGATCCAGTGCTGTAGACCGCTTCCACCGCGGTGTTCTTTTTGCCGCCGTTAGATTAGTCTTCGGCTACAGGATGGATCTTTTGTCAGCGATGACTTGTAGGTTGAATGCCGGTCTTCGTCTGTACGTCGATCTGATGTTGAAAGCTAAGGGTGAAAAAGAATTTCCTCGGTTGGAATTGCCATATACATATCTATTCGGGTGGTTGCTTCTTCACCATCCTACTTTAATGGACCCCGGCATGGGACCGGTCGACGGCAGCTTTTTGCGGAGATACTCTCATGGTAAGTGGAAATACACTGCTCTGAGAGATTGTAGATATACTCTGAACCTAAGCAAAGGATGGAACTTTTGTTGCACTCCTCCTCCTGCTGGACATGAATAAATGCCGACAAATATGATTGACTCGAAGATACAACCTTTGAGCCGTGCAGCTTTTGAGTGGTTGAAGACAATTCGACCGTCCCATTTGGTGTACCGGTTTGAAGATGAATGTTATTTAGAGCCATATCTCCCCAGTCAATTTGCTCGGCAGTTCGGGTATGACCAATTCCATGTGGGAAATACTATCACGTGCCTTCAAGGAAAGGGTTTTTTGATAGATGGGGCCCGAGCTTGGGCTTATTATAATGCTCGAGATACGAAAGTAACGTTCTCGATGCCAGTAAATAGCAATCACGGCCCTCGGATGCTATTTACATACTCAGTATTCTATACATCTTCGAACACCTTTGCTGAGAATTTCAATCTCGCGGATAGCTTCACGTCTTCAACAAGATTGAAGAGGGAAGGAATCGCCATGTCACTCCCAGGAAATGATGAGGTGCATGAACCAGTAGATGCACCCCTGGAAGCTTCAAGGGACGTCATGTTCCCTGAAGAGGTTAACGCACCATTGCGTATTTCTTTGAAGGTGGGTAAATCTCCAGCCAAGAAGAGGAGAATGCAACAGCACTTGGGTAAGAACTCCTGGACTCTCTGATCTCTCTATAATCTGATCTCTGATCTTTTTTTCTTGATCCCCTTGAATGGAGACTTGAAACTCTATTTATAGAGTTCTGAGAAATAACTAACTTTTAGTTATTCTGGACTGCGTATGATGGATTGTGCAGCAGTTGGATTGCACAATAATGGACTGTGCAGGCAGTTGCTGGATCATGGGTAACTGTCTTGGATACATAGCATCATTTGATTGAAATGCGCATGATCGTGCATAGACGGTTGCCACGTAATGAGCAATTGATGGCATGAATGCCACGTGTATTTTATCATTTGTGTTGATAGAACGTGCACACTGAATTACGCTGGCTTTTAATTGCACAGACTTGGACTGCGCAGGAATGGATTGCGCCAACATAGATTGCGCCAACATGGATTGTGCTGCCAGCTGTCCTCGAGCGCCGTGCTGCACGATTAAACAAACGATCGCCTCGTTCTCCGCACTGTCAACTGTCAGAAGATTTGATTTGTGTCAGGTAATGATGGTGATTTGCCACGTCAGCCTGCGCGCTTGGGAGTGTGCGCAGTCTAGCGTGCGCAATCTGACGGATGCGTAATCTGATGTCTGCACAGTTCATCTAGAAGTTGTATTTCTTGATTTTTTGACTTTGTTGATGTGTACAACTTGATTTTTTAGGACCTACAAACTGATCAAATAAGTCATCGATTCTCGGTAATGGGTACTTATTCTTTACTGTCGCCGCATTGAGCTTTCTGTAGTCAATACACAATCTTGATGACCCATCCTTCTTTCCTATAAGTACCACTGGTGCTGCCCATGGTGATATGCTAGCTTGGATGAACTTCTTCTCCTTCAATTCCTCTATGTGTTGATATACCTTGGCCTGCTCTGAATCCGCCATTCTATAAACTAGATCTGATATCGGTTTAGTTTCAGGTGCCAATTCTATACTGAACTCAATATCTCTAACCGGTGGTAGACCTGGAAGTTCTTCAGGAAATACGTCTAGAAACTCTTCAACTACCTTCGGGACTTGAACTTCTTCTATTGCTGTTACTACTCCCTGCTCTTGCTGAGTTGCCACTGATCTGACTAAGGTGAACCGCTTCATGCCTGGAATATTAAAAGATACACTCCCCCTACGACAATCAATTGTCGCATAACTGTCTTTCAGCCAGTCCATGCCTAAGATAACGTCAAAATTTCCAATAGAAAATTCTATCAACCTGGCGGGTAAAGAATGCCCGCAAACTACAACGCTACATGCTAGAATAATTCTACTAACTCCTACGAGCCCATTACCAGTGAGTATATTCAACCTCCATAGCAATGCCTCGAACTCCATCCCTAGCCGTGTCACAAATTGTGCAGATATAAATGAGTGTGATGCTCCCGAATCAAATAATGCTACTGCGGGATATGAAGCGACGAGAATGTCACCTACCACAACATCTCCCGATGCTAATACCTCTTCCAAGGACAGAGTAAAGGCCTGCCCTCGACCTCCTTATTGGTTTCCATGCTACAGCCTAGCCTGGTGTTGCTACTGGCCCCTGCCTTGGTGATACTGGGGTGGTCTATGCTGGTGTTGCTGCATCGGCGATCCTTGCTGCCGAAACATTTGAGCCTGCATCATGAACGGGCGCTGTTGCCAACGGTTACACTGCCACCACTGGTCCTCGATACTAGCCTGCCCCTTGTGCTGGCAGAGCAGAAAACTGTTGTACCGGCCCTTCTGACCTCGAATTTATGGGACAGGTGGTAACCCGATGATCTGGATTTCCACATATCAAACACTGTTCGTTCAATGTCCGACACACATCCCTAGTGTGCCCTACCTTTCCATAATAAGTGCAGCCCGTTGGGGGTTGCAGGTTCTTCTTCTGTTGTTGTTACTGCTGCCTTGGTGGTGGTGCTGGCCCTCGCATTGCCATATCATGAATGCGAATGCCAGGGGATGGTGCTGTTGTTCGGGGCGGTACTCCCCCTCCTCCTTCAATCTGACTGTGGGATCTCTTCTGACCTCCAGTCCTTGCAGTGATCCTCTGAATGGTGATCTCATGCCTTCAGGTTGCCGTCAATACTTCATCAAAAGTCTGATAATTGTGCCCCTCTATCAATTGCAAGAGCTCAAGGTGAAACCCTTGCTGGAACCTCATAGCCCTCTAGCTCTCCATTGCTACCATCTCTGGGGCGAACCTACTCAATCTGCAGAACTCTGCTGCATAAGCATCTACTGTCTTGTCGGCCTGTCTGAGGCTGATAAACTTATGTTGTAGCTCAAACTGCACCACAACTCTATAATACTTCGTCTTGAATCTTGCAGTAAAATCGTCCCAAGCTACAGGTCGTTTGATGCCCACTTCTTCTGATTCCCACCAATCACGTGCGAGGTCCTGAAGTAACAGCTTCACTAGATCCACACGTTCTTCTGTCGGAACCTTAGCCGCTGTCAGAATAGCCTCAATATCCTTAAGCCATGCATCTGCTAAAATGGCATCTTCCGTGCCCTCGAAATGACAGGGGTTGTACTTACAAAATCTAGTTGAGGCTCCTGAATCTGTCCTCACCCTCTTTCTAAAGCCGTCTGCAATCCTTGGTTGAGTAGTACATTCTGCTCTTGCAACTGAGCATGCATGCACTGCTGGGCTAACATCTGGTGTTGTTGAGTAGCCATCATCCCTCTCATGATCTCCAGAAGGGCTGGTGTGTCCACTTCCACAGGGGTAGGTAGAACAATTGGCGGTGTTGGAACCTCCGGATACTGCGGTCCAGCTGCTGGTTCTACTATCACTTCTTCTTGGATAGTCTCTTGAGATAGTACTGGCCCTTGTTGCTGATCAATATGGTCAGGTTGTCCGTGTTGCCCAGGTTGTTGTTGTCCAGTCCTGGCAGATGCGGACGAAGTGCCCCTAAGAAAAAGGTAGAAGAGAACAATCAAACGATCGGACAGGAAAGATCAATGAAGTCAAAGGATCTCGGAATGTCAAGCTAGAGTCGAGAGTAATGAGTCATGAGATCAAGGGGGAACATGTGTGATTAAGACATCCTATAAATTAAAACACCCCACAAGTCTGAAATCAGACCTGCATTGGCCACCACTAAAACCTTGTCATGTCCCAGAACCGGAATACCGAAGAGCGGGGGAAGACTCAGCCAGCTACGTATTACGGGTAGAAGAATACCGTATAATACGATCAATGCTGTCTAAAAGATGAGGGGGTGCATACTACATAAAAGTCTTACTAGGGTTACTCAACATCTATTGTCTCAATCATACAAACAAGAAACAGTAAATAGAGAACATATGAGATAAAGCAGTAAGGCGTTCCAAATGCTCTGTCAAAATATTCTTGATATCTGGCTTTACAAAACATAGCCAGATGAAATAGCAAGGTATACACAATTGTTATCAGCTGCAGTCTGACTTAATTATAATTATGTAAAAGTAAGTACAAGACAATCCGACTAACATGTCGGTGCCAAACAGCAAAAGTGAAGTAAATAGTAAAAATGAGCAGGGAAGCAAGGGACCCACTCGTGTCCTCCGGCGATCATTCCTCTAGTATTGACCTTCTTGGAGGTGGAAGTAAGCTGAGTCCTAGGGAACTGGCTCTAAGTCTGGCCATGCAAAACCAGAGAGGTTAGACCTCTAATAGTAAGTACCACAAGGAAGCACAATATGAGAAATTAGAACCAGTGGTAAGAATTAAGAATAAAATAGATCTCTGCTTGCTACTGGGGTTCGCACAACATCACGACACTTCAAGCCAACTTCTTAACCAAACAAGGATAGAAGTTGACCCGTCATGTCCTGACATTCTGCTCATCTCAGTAGTTAACAGAGTAGGTACAGTGCACAAACAAATCAATTTAAACGGCCATGCAACTACTATGGCTTGCTACTATGAGTTCCAAGTTGTCTTGGAATTATGCAATAAGGGATTCCTCAGTTCTTACTATGAACAAGCAAGGCTAGTCTATCCAATAATCAATTGTGCCAATCATGAATTAGACAAGTCCCAGCGGGACGCTCTTCATCAATATATATAACAATATAGGCAGATACCTGCCCGTGTGGCAGATTTGCAGTATCTGTGGGAACCAGCCGGCATGTCGGGGCACTAATCGTCCAAAGATGGTTGTCATGTAAGAACTCGGGAATCCACTCTCTCCATGTAATCGTTATTTTATTTAGCTTAATAGTCCCTATGTTGATTAAAATCCTATGCCGTGGATCATGGTCATTCAGAATGAGTACTTCCGTACAGAGTACGATATGCACAACTCTACAACGATGTCCGTGCGGCTAGGTTGTAGGTCTTACATAGCATAATGCAACAACCAAATCTAGCCACGGAATAATCATGCCTTGACCGTAAGATGCACATACTGTCTTTACAGAAATATGCGTCCATTTGCCAATGTTCGGATCGGCTAGTTGATCGCAATGGTTCATGATTCATACATGAACGTGTCTCCTTCAATTCAATAAGACGACTAGCCAGTCTTCTAGTTCCACTAGGAATGCATGATCAATCATTAGTCAAAGTAACAGTTGAGGTCAATACGTGACAAGGCATAAAAGTCAAACTAGTATTAAGCATGGTCGAGTCTATAATTAGCTTAAAATAGTTGGTAACATTCTTGAAGCCAAGGAAAAGATCTACAACTTTTATGTTGGGAGTTGGAAGAAATTCTAGCCATAATTCAGTCAATTAGGACATATAACAGTCAGAAACAGCCAAAATAGGCATTATGCGGCCTATTCTGCGACACCATCTGCGGCTCAACTATGACATGCGGCCTATGCGGCCCAACTGCGACACCATATACGGCTCAACTGCGACATGCGGCCTACGCGACCCAACTGCGACACCATATGCGACTCAACTGCGACATGCGCCTATGCGGCTCAACTGTGACACCATATGCGGCTCAACTACGACATGCGTTTATGCGGCTCATTCGCGATATCATATGCGGCCAACTGCGATATGTGCCTTATGCGGCTCATTCGCGACACCATATGCGACCAACTGCGACATATGCCTTATACGGCTCATTCGCGATACCATATACAGCCAACTACGACATGTGCCTTATGCGGCTCAACTGTGACACCATATGCGGCTCAACTGCGACATGTGCCTTATGCGGCTCAACTGCGACGTGCGCCTATGCGGCTCAACTGCGACATCTTGACAGATGAACATAGAAATGACCAAAAATGCTTTTGGCCATAACCTTCTCAAAATAAGTCGAAATCTAACTTTTCAAAAGTTAAACTTTGGTAGAATTGAATTCTTTACAACATGGAACCACTTATTTTCGAAAACAACAAAGTTTGATAGATCAAAACCACAAAATCTATATAAAAAACCAAAACTTAAAACTTAGATCTACACCCAACCATCCATGGGAATTAAGAACTTCAAGACCTAAACTTGTAGAGGAAGAGAAGATAAACAACATGGATTAAAAATAAATAGGGATGAATGAAATCTCTCATGGTGTGCAAGATGTACTTGTCTCTCCAAATGGGTGGGTAGGAGAGTAATGGAGGATGAAGAAGAAGAAGTAAATATGAGTAATGAAGTGAGAGAAAAGAAAAAGGGGCATAAATATCAAGCCAAGTCAATCTCCACCACCCATTCCTTCCTACAAGATCTAGGCCATCCACTCCTCTTCATGATGAACCAAGCTAAACCAAATTGGTTTAAATGAACAGACTAAGCCAAGGGCTAAAGCAAAAGCAGAAAATAAAATACAGAAAATTAATAAGCGCAAAATTGTATAATTTAAATACAGAACAAATGCATGATAAATATTAAATAAATACATTCAAGCAGTACACATATAAAAATACGTATTCTGGGAACAGGAAGTGACAAAACCCCTACCTACCACCCTCTATCATTTATTAATCCTAACAACCCATTCTCTCTCTTCATTCACTTCTTCATTTACTCTTCTCCTTCCTTCATTAACTCTTTCCACCGACCAGAGAGAGGCTTAGGCAAGTGCAACTTGCTTCATGGAGGAACTCAGATTTTGTTGCTCCATTGTCTTCCCCATGAGATTCTAAGTCACTTTAGTATTTAGTATTTTTGAATTTCATGGCTCATTTCATGTAGATCTAAGTTTTAGCATTTTTGATCTTCATGGTTTTGATCTTCTAAAACTTGGTTGTTTCCGAAATGGGGAGTTCCATGTAGTAGGGATTTCGATTTTACGCAAGTTTGGCTCTTGAATGGTTGAATTTCATCGAGACTTGACCGAGATGGGGCTTGCTTGAGTTCGTAAGCTTTTACGCCTGCTTATCTTGGCCATGGGAGAGAACATAAAGTTTTACGCACACGTTCTAACATGTTAGCGTAGTGTTTTAGCCTTTACGCCCACGTTTTATGTGACAGCATATTATTCAGCCTTTTACGCACACGCATTTATGTGCCAGCGTACTCCGTTCTACGCTGAGATCATTCAAATTTTACGCTCGGGGCCCTCCCACTCGCGTAAAATCGTGCTCGCGTAAAACCCTGGCTCGAGCAGACTCTCGCATGCGTAGATTCTTGCTCGAGTGTTTCCTCGCGTAGATCTTGCTCGCGTAGAGTTACACTAGCGTAGAGCCTCACTTACCTACGGCTTGCTCACGTAAAACTCCACCCGCGGGCACCCTTGCTCGCGTAGAGCTATCTCATCTTGCTCTTGCTAGCGTAAGCCACTTTACGCTCGAAGCCCCTTGGTATAGCGTAGAGGTACGCGCGTAGAGTTGAGTCCCTATAGCATATACATTTACCCTTTTTATATCCTTAAGCCTTTTTTTATGAACTTGATAATCACAAATTTATTTAATATGTTTGAAATAATAATTATACACGACGTGGTATGAAGTAAACTTGACATGACAAGACATGACAAACAAGCATGATGGGAACTATTGAAAGCTGTTGCGACGGCTAGCATGACATGACAAGAATGACATGACAAGAATGAACGGCCTGGACACCGTAGACGATTGTGTTTGTACAAGTAAACAAGTATGGTCTTGCATCATGTCTAGGACAGGAACCCCTGAGTACTACGGTCAGGGGTACCTACTTAAACTGATTAAGGCTAATAACTAGAATAATCCAGTAGTCATAAAGAGATTTCCCAGCTACAGGCAATCCCGTTATCTGGGTGTCCATCATGGGATCTGTAGCCTACCATCGAGTAGGACACATTTGCAGCACACTGTCATGTGTTGCACCCTTCAAGCTACCTAAGGGTACATGTGTTCCTTGGACAATGTACCCACATAAATTCAACCCCTAATTTGCGTCCAAATAACCTGGATGGTCTGCAGGGCTTGTGGCTGTTGGAATAATCTCATTGTATCTTGTTAGTAATTAGGCATGTGATAACTCTAGTTAGTTAAAGTATCAAGCCGTACTCATTGCTTAGCCGTAATTTGATTGGATGGAGTCTAACCCAGTCTAGTCTTGTCCTGATCCTTTACAAGATTGTTACATAACCTGAATGCTTGTGCTTTACCTTGTCGATAAATGGTGGAAAGCCAAGTTCCGTTCAGATGAAGGGTTACAACCCCGGTTCTTGTTTAGTTTAAGGGTTGTAGCTTGGTTATCTGAATAGTCCCATGGTTATCTTATCGTATATCATCATAATTGACCATATCTTCAGTTTTATTATATTATTATGTTTTGTGCTAATTACTGGTTTTAGTTCCTAAGTGAAGCCTCCTTTGTGGCACTTGCTCTTTCTGGGATCTGACCCAGCTGGTTTTGTATGGCCAGATACCGGAGTAGCTCCAGAGGATCTCCCTACCTTCTAGCCAGATGGTGACCACCAGGCGTAACCATAGCAACGAGTGGGTTTCTTTTTGTTTTTCCACCTTATTGTATAAATATTCTTTTGAGGTATTTTGTCGGCGAGCACGTGTTAGCTCGTATTGCACCTTTACTTACTGTCTGCCTACGGACTGTAACATGATTGAAAAATCCTAGGGTTGATCATGTATGACTGAACTCTTGCTAGTCTTCACATTTTGTATGACTAGCTTCATGATCATCTAAATATGTAATGTATGGGACGCCTTACTATTGTATATTTGGTGCTCTGACATCTTGTACTATTATTACTTGCTTGAGATTGAGACAATAGGCTTATTCATGACCATAAGAGACTGATGGCTTGTAGTTAAACCCTCATGTATCTAGACAGCCGTGACCGTATAGCGAGGTGGGTTACACTTTAATATACGTAGCTGTCTATGTTTGTCCCCGCTCTCTAGTATTCTGGTTATGGGGTGTTATATGGTTTTAGTGGTGGCCCATTCAAGTCTTGAAAATCAAGATATGTGAGGGTTTACTGAATAGAAGTCTCAATCAGCACTCGTCCTTGATCTCTGCTCGTATCCTCTAAATCCTTGAAAGTCTCGACCTGATCACATGCTTGCATCTTTGATCTGTCCTGGTCCTTTCTTATTGTTTCCTATGTCGTTTTCTTCAGCAGTATTGTTCCTGGTCCTGCCAATCAGCCGGAAGAATCTCTGCGAGTACCCCTGCAACAAGAAGATCAAGCTCAGCACTCAGGTGTAGCTTTCCGAGTTATGCTTTCCGGAGGTCCAGAGCCTCCAGTACATCCAGCCCAGCCTGTAAGGCAGGATGATGGACTCTTGGTTGGACACATCCGAGAGTTAATTGCATCACAGGATCGTCAGTGTGATGCATTGTACCAGACAGTACAAGATGCTTTGAGCAGAGAAGGTCATCCAGGTAACAGTACGGCCAACAGCTTCAAGCGCTTAAACCCTCCCTTCTTCGATGGTAGCGAAGATGCTATTGCCGCAGACGCTTGGCTGCAGGATACTGAGGTCATTCTAGAAGCAGCCAGGACCCCCGAGGGCGAGAAGGTGGCCGTGGTGCGCCTGCAGTTATTGGATCTAGCCCGCAGCTGGTGGACGTCGCAGGCCAATGGGTTAGTGGCACATATTGCTTGGATAGTATTTCGTGAGAGATTTTGGACCAAGTACTTTGACGATGTAGCTCGGTATGATCTACAGACGAGGTTCACTAATTTAAAGCAGATGGGCAGGACGGTCGATGGGTATGCGGTCGAGTTTTCCCGACTTAGTCGATTTGCTCCCACCTTGGTGGCGACCGAGTTCGACAGAGCTCAGCGGTTCCAGCAGAGACTCCACCTGGAGATTTTACTAGCAGTGGAGCAGTTTGAGCATCAGACTTTTAATACAGTATTGAGAGCAGCGAGGAGGCATGAGTATACCTCCCAGAGGATTGTGGATCAGACTGGCAGTCGGAAGAGGTCTCACGGCCAGATGAGCCAGTCTTCAGCACCAGCCCCGGCAGCTCGGGCTTTGGCCATTGGAGCTCTGAGGCGGGCATTTTCTGTTACGTCGATTCAGCATTCAACCCCGGCATATCCCCAACAACAGCAGAAGCAGTCTTCCATAATGGGTTGCACTCATTGTGGAAAGTTAGGGCACGTGGTGTCAGAATATCATAGAGCACATGGCTTGTGCTTGATTTGTGGAGCACCGGACCACAGGGTTGGGAATTGCCCGAATAGGGGGATTTCCTCTTCTTCGACCTTTTCTAGTCCCTTAGTTCGGGGACCAGCCCCAGTACCAGTCCAGCAGCAGCTGCAGTACCCATTTCCGAGGCCTTTGCCGCCTCAGGCTCAAGCATTCCAGCAGCAGAGACCGCAACAGTATGCGTAAGTCCAAGCTCAGACCCAGAATCGTCAGAGAGGTTTCCAGCAGAGGGGACCAGCACCCCGAGGACATGGTCAAGTGATGGCCTTGACCGTGGAGGAGGAGTTAGCATCAGGTGAGGTAGTGGCAGGTACTATTCTCGTCAACTCCTTTCCAGCATCAGTATTATTTGATTCTGGTGCATCGTATTCATTTATGTCTGTACGATTCACGACACGGATATGACTGGAGCCCGAGTCATTATCAGTAAGGCTCAATATACTTACTGGTAACGGTCTTGTGGGAGTAGATAGAGTATTTTCCTCGTGTCAGATCGTAGTTAGCGGTAGAGAGTTTCCCGCTAGGTTGATAGAATTCCCGATGGCCGATTATGATGTGGTCTTAGGGATAGATTGGTTGAGGGACCAGTATGCTAGAATAGATTGCCATATCGGCAAGATTATTTTTAGTATTCCTGGTGAGCCAGAGTTTTCATTCTTCCGAGGCGGAGTAGAACCTTTACCCCCAGTGTTACGGATGGCAGTAGCAGTTCAGTTTCCCAGAATTGTAGAAGAGTTTCTCGATGTTTTCCCCGAAGAGCTTTCAGGTATGCTACCAGAGAGAGAGATCGAGTTCACCATTGATTTGATTCCCGGGTCAGCACCAGCTTCATAGAGAGTCTACCGAATGGCGCCTTCAGAATTGAAGATCTTGTATAAGATGATTGAAGAACTTAGAGCCAAGGGATTCATTCGTGCTAGTGGATCGCCTTGGGGAGCCCCGATGCTTCTTGTGAAAAAGAAAGATGGTATGTCCAGATTATGTGTTGACTATCGTACCTTGAACTCAGTGACAATCAAGAACAGATACCCTCTCCCGAGGATAGACGACTTATTTTATCAACTCAAAGGGACGTCCGTATTTTCGAAGATTGATTTGCGGTCAGGATACCACCAGATCAGAGTCAAAGAGCAGGACATCCCGAAAACAGCATTCAGATCGAGATGTGGCATTGGGAGTTCCTTGTTATGCCATTTGGAGCAACCAATGTGCCAGCTGTATTCATTGACCTCATGAATCGTATTTTCATGCCATACTTGGATCAGTTCGTGATTGTGTTTATAGATGACATCCTGGTCTATAGCAAGAGTGAGGCGGAGCATGAGCAGCATCTCCGTATAGTTCTTCAGATTCTCAGGGAGCACCAGTTGTATGCCAAGTTCAGTAAATGCGAGTTTTGGCTCGATCGCATTTCATACTTGGGTTATATCATCACCAGATGTGGAGTAGAAGTGGATTCCCAAAAGATCGTGGCTATTGAGACGTTGCCAGTACCCAGCACAGTTACAGAAGTTTGCAGTTTTCTTGGCTTGGCCGGCTACTACCGACGATTTGTTTCAGACTTTGTACGGATTTCGGCACCTATGACCTAGTTGACTCACAAGGGTGTACAGTTTGCTTGGACAACATAATGTTAGGAATCTTTTGAGAAGTTGAAGCGAGGCTTGATAACGGGACCCATTCTCACGCTTCCACATAGGACTGGAGGATTTTCAGTGTATTATGATGCTTTAGGAAGAGGTTTAGGATGTATTTTGATGCAGCATGGGAAGGTAATAGCTTATGCATCACGTCAACTTCGTGATCATGAGAAGAATTACCCAACCCATGACTTGGAGGCAGCAGTGGTGTTTGCACTTAAGCTGTGGAGGCATTACTTGTATGGAGATAGGGTGGAGATTTTCACCGACCACAAGAGCCTGAAGTATGTATTGACTCAGAAGGATCTTAACATGCGTCAGAGAAAATAGCTAGAGCTACTTGTGGATTATGACATTAACTTGCAGTATCATCCTGGGAATGCCAACATAGTAGCATATGCATTGAGCAGGAGAGCCGGAGCTTATTTTCTAACAGCACAACCAAAATTATTAGCAGATCTTCAGAAGATGGGTATATAAGTTATCCTTCCTACCAATGTGGCATTGATGGCCAGTATGCAAGTTCAGTCCAGCATAGTTGAGAGGATCAAGTTAGCTCAGTCAGCAGATTTTAAGCTTCAGCGGCTTAGGGCGGAATGTGTAGCAGGACGAAGACTAGAGTTACGTATCCATGAGGACGGTACACTTTGGCATGGAAGGCATCTTTGTGTACCTAGTGGTGATATCAGACAGGAGATCATGGCAGAGGCTCACAGTTCTCAGTATTCAATTCATCCCGGTGGTACGAAGATGTACCGAGATATCCGGCAGCATTTTTGATAGAATGGCATGAAGAGGGGGATAGTCCGGTTTGTCTCTCAGTGTTTGGTTTGCTAATAAGTTAAAGCTGAACATCAGAGGCCAGTTGGACTTCTTCAGCCCTTGCCGATCCCAGAATAGAAATGGGAGCACATTACCATGGATTTTGTAACGGGATTACCTAGATCCCCAGCTGGAAGAGATGTTATCTGGGTTATAGTCGATAGACTTACGAAGGTGGCTCACTTTCTTCCGTTCAGAGTTGGTCAGTCGACGGCTCAGCTAGCAGAGATGTACCTCAGGCAGATCATCAGATTTTACGGTATACCAACCAGTATCACCTCAGACAGGGATTCAAGATTTACGTCGTACTTTTAGCACAGCCTGCAAGAGAGTTTGGGAACTTACCTCCAGTTCAGCTCAGCTTATCATCCGTAGACAGATGGTCAGTCAGAGCATACTATACGAACCTTGGAAGATATGTTGAGATCTTGTACACTCGATTTCGGTAGTTCGTAGGAGGATCACCTGTACTTGGTGGAATTCTCGTACAACAACAGTTTTCAGGCCAATATCCAGATGGTACCCTTTGAAGCCTTATACGGCAGGAAGTGCAGATCTCCTTTAGCTTGGGATGATATAGGCGAGAGGCAAATACTTGGACCAGAGATGTTGACGCGGACTATTGAGGTGATCAGACAAGTCAGAGATCATCTTCGAGTTGCACAAGATCGCCAGCGACATTGGACTGATTCTCATCGGCCTTTCCTTGAGTTTTCTATCGGCGACCATGTATTCCTAAGGATCTCGCTACCCATGGCGTCATTCGTTTCGACGTGCGGGAAAAGCTTAGTCCTAGGTATATAGGACCGTTCGACATTCTAGAACGAGTAGTAGATGTGTCCTATCGTCTCGCTCTTCCTCCGTCGTTACGTGAGGTGCATGATGTCTTCCATGTATCCCAATTGCGACGGTATATCCCGGATCCGAGTCGTGTCATTGATCATTCGAAATTGGTTGTTGGTACCAACCTTTCGTATGAGGAGAGGCCCGTATCCATATTGGACCGGAGAGAGAAGATACTCAAGAACAAGACTATCAAGTTAGTTCGTGTTGCTTGGGGTCATCACTCTTTAGGTGAGTCAACATGGGAGCATGAGGATAATATCCGATCGCGATATCCCGACCTGTTTGACTCGTAAGGTATAATGTCTTCTTATGCCTTATGCCCTCGATTTCCTTGCTTGCATGAATGATGCTTGATTGATTGCTTAGTATAGCGTGACTGTGATTAGTATAGTTTGTCCTTGTCTCTCTAGCCTCTTAATTAAATTTTGAGGACGAAATTCTTTTAAGGTGGGTAGAGTTGTAACACCCATAGTTCGTATTACGTATTTTGGTATATGTGTACGTAATCTTGGACCTGTATATAGACTTGTCCTGATTGGCTAACCTTGAGTTCTGCATTGGCATGAGTTAGTTAGCATTTTATGGTGCTGGCATACATCGGGTTCGGTTGGGTTCGGCTTGGTTGGTTCGGTTTGGATTGGAAAACAAACCCCTACCTACCACCCTCCATCATTTATTAATCCCAACAACCCATTCTCTCTTCATTCACTTCTTCCTCCTTCCTTCATTAACTCTCTCTACCGACCAGAGAGAGGCTTAGGCAAGTGCAACTTGCTTCATGGAGGAACTCAGATTTTGTTGTTCCATTGTCTTTCTCATGAGATTCTAAGTCACTTTAGTATTTAGCATTTTTGAATTTTATGGCTCATTTCATGTAGATCTAAGTTTTATTATTTTTTATCTTCATGGTTTTGATCTTCTAAAACTTGGTTGTTTCCGAAATGGAGAGTTCCATGTAGTAGGGATTTCGATTTTACGCAAGTTTGGCTCTTGAATGGTTGGATTTCATCGAGACTTGACCGAGATGGGGCTTGCTTGAGTTCGTGAGCTTTTACGCCTACTTGTCTTGGCCATGGGGAGAAGATGAAGTTTTACGCACACGTTCTAACGTGTTAGCGTTGTGTTTTAGCCTTTACGCCCACGTTTTACGTGACAACGTATTATTCAGTCTTTTACGCACACGTATTTGCGTGCCAGCGTACTCTGTTCTACGCCGAGATCATTCGGTTACGTTCGGGGCCCTCCTGCTCGCGTAAAATTGTGCTCGCATAAAACCCTGGCTCGAGCAGACTCTTGCATGCGTAGAGTCTTTCTCGAGTGTTTCCTCGCGTAGAGCTTGCTCGCATAGAGTTACACTAGCGTAAAGCCTCGCTTGCCTACGGCTTGCTCGCGTGAAACCCCACCCACAGGCACCCTTGCTCGCGTAGAGCTATCTCACCTTGCTCTTGCTAGCGTAAGCCACTTCACGCTCGAGGCCCCTTGGCCTAGCGTAGAGGTACGCGCGTAGAGACTTTGAGTCCCTATGGCGTACACCTTTACCCTTTTTATATCCTTACGCCTTTTTTTATGAACTTGATAATCATATATTTATTTAATATATTTGAAATAATAATTGTACACGGCATGGTATGAAGTAAACATGACATGACAAGACATGACAAGCAAGCATGATGGAAACTATTGAAAGCTGTTGCGACGGCTAGCATGACATGAGAAGAATGACATGACAAGAATGAATGGCCTGGACATCGTGGACGATTGTGTTTATACAAGTAAACCAGTATGGTCTTGCATCATGTCTAGGGCAGGGACCCCTGAGTACCACGGTTAGGGGTACCTACTAAAACTGATTAAGGCTAATAACTAGAATAATCCAGTAGTCTTAAAGAGATTTTCCAGCAACAGGCAATCCTGTTATCTGGGTGCCCCATCATGGGATCTGTAGCATGCCGTCGAGTAGGGCATATTTCTAGTACACTGTCATGTGTTGCACTCTTCAAGCTACCTAAGGGTATATGTGTTCCTTGGACAATGTACCCATATGAATTCAACCCCTAATTTGCGTCCGAATAACCTGGATGGTCTGTAGGGCTTGTAGCTGTTAGAATAATCTTATTGCATCTTGTTAGTAATTAGGCCTGTGATAACCCTAGTTAGTTAAAGTATCAAGCCGTACTTATTGCTTAGCCGTAATTTGATTGGATGGAGTCTAACCCAGTCTAGTCTTGTCCTGATCCTGTACAAGATTGTTACATGACCTGAATGCTTGTGCTTTACCTTATCGATAAATGGTGGGAAGCCAAGTTTCGTTCAGACGAAGGGTTACAACCCTGGTCCTTATTTGGTTTAAGGGTTGTAGCATGGTTATCTGAATAGTCCCATGGTTATCTTATCGTATATCATCATAATTGACCATATCTCCAGTTTTATTATATTATTATGTTTTGTGCTAATTGCTGGTTTTAGTTCCTAAGTGAAGCCTCCTTTGTGGCACTTGCTCTTTCTGGGATCTGACCCAGCTGGTTTTGTATGGCCAGATATAGTAGTAGCTCCAGAGGATCTCACTACCTTTCAGCCAGATGGTGACCACCAGGCGTAGCCCTGGCAACGAGTAGGTTTTCTTTTATTCTTCCACCTTATTGTATAAATATTTTTTTGAGGCATTTTGTCGGCAAGCACGTGTTAGCTCGTATTGCACTTTTACTTACTGTCTGCCTACGGGCTGTAACATGATTGACAAATCCTAGGGTTGATTATGTATGACTGAACTCTTGCTAGTCTTCACATTTTGTATGACTAGCTTCATGATCATCTAAATATGTATGTATGGGACGCCTTACTATTGTATATTTGGTGCTCTGACATCTTGTACTATTCTTACTTGCTTGAGATTGAGACAATAGGCTTGTTCATGACCATAATAGACTGATGGCTTGTAGTTGTCATGCCCCAGAACCAGAATATTGGAGAGCAGGGGCGTACATAGCCAGCTACGTATATTGAAGTGCAACCCACCTCGCTATACGGTCACGACTGTCTAGATACATGAGGGTTTAACTACAATCCATCAGTCTCCTATGGTCTTGAACAAGCCTATTGTCTCAATCACAAGCAAGTAGTAACAGTCACAAGATATTAGAACATCAAATATACAACAGTAAGGCGTCCCATACATTACATATTGGATGATCATGAAGCTAGTCATCCAAAATGTCAGGACTAGCAAGAGTTTTAGTCAATACATGATCAACCTAGGATTTGCCAATCATGTTACAGCCCGTAGGCAACAGAAAATAAAGGTGCAATCGAGCTAACACGTGCTCATCGGCTAAACGCCTCAAAAGAATAATTTTTACAATAAAGTGGGAGGACAAAAAGAAACCCACTCGTTGCCAGGGTTACGCCTGGTGGTCACCATCTGGCTGGAAGGTAGGTAGATCCTCTGGTGCTGCTCCGATATCTGGCCACACAAAACCAGCTTGGTCAGACCCCAGAAAGTGCAAGTGTCACAAAGGAGGCTTCACTTAGGAACTAAAACCAGTATATCATAACGAATATTAAAGATAGTAAATAAGAACTGGTAATAACAGGTACAACAATAATAAATTGATTATGAGAAAACCATTCAAGTAGCCAGATTGAAACCCTTAAACCAAACAAGGACCGGGGTTGCAGTCCTTCACCTGAATAGGATCCCATCTCAAATACTGTTGATAGGGTAATAAGACAATAAACGAAGAGAAGACACGGAACTGCTCCGGGAACCAGGTTACAACCCTTAAACCAAACAAGGACCGGGGTTGTAACCCTTCACCTGAACAGAACTGGTCCCCTGATCTTTATTGTTAAGACCAGTATAGATAATCATGCTATTGACGTAAGGTAAAACATGACGAGCATGGCATGGGGTACAATAAGACAATAAACGAAGAGAAGACACAGAACTGCTCCGGAATCCAGGTTACAACCCTTAAACCAAACAATGACCGGGGTTGTAACCCTTCGCCTGAACAAAACTGGTCCCCTGATCTTTATTGTTAAGGCAAGCATAATAAATCATGTCCTGTCACAATCTTGTACAGGATCAGGACAAATCGAAGCTGGGCTAGACTTCATTCAATTAATCACAGCCAAGCAAGGAGTACGACTTGATACTTTAACTAACTAGGGTTATCACAAGTCTAATTACTAGCAAGATGCAATGAGATTATCCCAACAGCCACAAGCCATACAGACCATCCGGTTATCCATGTCGAATGTCCGTTTATGAAGTATGCAACACGTGACTGTGTGCTGGAAATATGCCCTACTCGTCGGTAGGCTACAAGTCCACTGAATGCGCCCAGATAACGGAATTGCCTGTAGCTGGAAATCTCTTCATGACTACTAAATCATTCTAGTTAATTAGCCTTAGTCAATATCAGTAGGTACCCCTGACCGTGGTACTCAGGGATCCCCATCCTAGACATGATGCAAGACAGTACCAGTTTATTTGTACAAACACAATCGCCCACGGTGTCCAGGTCTTTCATACTTGTCATGTCAGTCTAGCTGTCATAACAGCATCTCGAGATATATCTGTAGAAGCATGGAAAATGACCCATGCGGCCAGGGAACCCCATGCGGCTCAAACAGTCTATGCGGCACAGAAGGACTATGCGACTCAGGAACTATGCGGTCTGAAATATTTCACGCGGCTCAGAAGACACGTGGCGTAACAGCGCTTCCCTGCATTAATTACTGTGACGGCTGACAATTCTGAAAAAGTGACAGCTCTGATACAAAAGAAGTAATTATGACTCTGTCATAATGACAGTCCCCTAGGGAAGAGAAAGAGATCTCTAACACAATCCCCCGAGATCCGTAAAAATGCCACGTGGCCTTGCCACGTGGGCGTTCGTATGCGGCTCAAGCAAAGACTTCTCATGCGGTTCAGAATGAAGCCGTCCTATGCGGCTCAGGCCGAAACAGTCTCATGCGGCTCAAACGGAGGCCTTCCCATGCGGTTCAAGCGGACCATTTCCATGCGGCTCAGGCGGATGTATCCCTATGCGGCTCGCAATGATCACTCCATGCGGTTCAAAGGTTCGAGGGAGGGCCACTACCCAGGCAGCCCTGACACGTGGCCCAAAACCATATGCGGCCCAAATCTTATGTGGCTCAATCTTCATGCGGTTCAGATCCCCCAGTGGCTCCTAGGACACGTGTCCTAAGTCGATCAATTTCTCAGATTTATTGCAATCAAAGATTGGGTTAAATCCCAATAATCTGGGACACGTGGCAGGAGAATAAATCAAATTTGTTCACAGACATCAGAAGATCATTATGAGGAAGATTTATTCCAATCAGCATTAATTGCTGATGAGATTTGGTGTAATCTACACTCAATGGTCCAGATTCATCACAATCAAAACGAATGGCCTAGATTGACCAATCCACAGGCCGCCGTCATCTCCAAGAAGCAATCATGTGCAACCCTAATAATCACATCCCATTCCTATAAATAGCAGGGTGCCATTCCCCTGCAAAAAAAGAAGAAAAAGGGGAGAGAGAGACACACAGGCAGAGAGATACAGAAAAGAGTACACATACAGAGAGGGAGAGCACCAGAATACTTGGAGAGGAGAAGCAGAGAGAGCAAAGATAGCATTTCTTCCAATACCAAGCAATCTTCTGGAGCCAAGGCTGCATACCGATCGTCCAAGGAGTAAGGCAGAGCTGCCGTCGCTTTCCAGAACCTCTATTGTCACCCCCCAGAATCTAAAATAAACAATTGTACTTAGATTGCTGTACCTAGGTTTTCGTCCCTAGGCTTTCTTTGTACAAGCGAGTTTGTAACGTGAAGTAAAAGTTCGGTCCTCCGATAATTATTCTGTTCTTTTATATTTCATGGCAAATATCATGTCAGTTTACTTGTCAAGAGTGTGCCACAGCGGGCCACTATCGTGTTCTATGCTTACATTATCATGAATGAGAGAAACTTGCATAAAATAACTTGTAACATATTCTTGAAGCCAAGAAAAAGATCTACAACTTTTATGTTTTGAGTTTTTCAAGATTCTAGCTACAAAACAACTTAAACAGGCAAAAACAGTAAAATAGAGCAATTCCGGCGCATAGGATTCCTGCACATCCGCACGTGGGAATTCCTGCACATCCGCGCATAGGAATTCCTGCACATCCGCACGTAGGAATTCCTGCACATCCGCGCGTGGGAATTCCTGCACATCCGCGCGTGGAAATTCCTGCACATCCGCGCATGGAAATTCTTGCACATCTGCGCTTGAGAATTCCTGCATATCCGCGCATGGGAATTCCTGCACATCCGCGTATGAGAATTCCTACACATCGGCGTGTAGGAATTCCTGCACATCGGCTCGTGGGAATTCCTGCACATCGGCGCGTGGGAATTCCTGCACATCCGTGCATGGGCATTCCTGCACATCCGCGCGTGGGAATTCCTGCACATCCGTGCATAGGAATTCCTGCACATCCGCGCATGGAAATTCCTGTACATCCGCGCATGGAAATTCCTGCACATCCACGCATGGAAAACTCACGTTGTGTCTTCAATACATGCGCGTAAGGAACCTACACGTATGACACGCTCAGAGTTAAGGGATGCGTTGCCGGGACTACACGGCACATGGCCTCCCGGCGCGTGGCCTCCCGGGCACATGGGGGTCATCGTCCCCAAACAGCAAGTTCAGCCATGAAAGTTCCAAAAACTTGCCATGTCCATAACTTTCTCATCCGAAGTCGAAATCAAGCGAAACAAAAGCCAAAACTGCATGAAATTGAATTCTCTACAACATAGAACCATTAGTTTTCGAAAATAACCAAGTTTTAGTGATCAAAACCAAGAAAATCGGAAAGTTACAAACTTAGATATACAAGGTTCCATCCATCAAATCCAAAAATGCCAAGTTCTAAAGAGGCTTAGAATCAAGTAAGGAAGAGAATGGAACAATAAAACTTGAGATCCACCATGAAGCAAGTTGCACTTGCCTAGGCTTGGTAGGTGGGAGGAGTAAATAAAGAAGATGAAGAAGTAAATGCAAATAATGGAGGAGAGAGAAGAAGTTGACTTATATAGCAACCCCTCTCATTTTAATCCAAAATAAACCAAACCAAGCCAAGCCAATTCAAGTCAAGTTGAACCAAGTTGAACCAATCAAGTCAAGATTTAAACCAAGGCTAAGCTAAGCAAGATAAGTCAAAATACGGGCCACCTGACAATTGTCAGAAATCTGTATACGTATCCTGAAAAATACGTATAATGGGAAACGGGAGTGACAACTCTACCCACCTTAAAAGAATTCCATCCTCGAAATTTAATTAAGAGGCTAGAGATGTCGGGACAAGCTATATTAATCACAAGCAAGTTATAACTAGGCAACCATTCAAGCAATCATTCATGCATGCAAGGAAGCTGAGGGTGTAGGGCATAAGAAGGACATTATACCTTACGAGTCAAACAGGTCGGGATATCGCGATCGGATATCATCCTCATACTTCTACATTGACTCACCCAAAGAGCGATGACCCCAAGCAACACGGACTAAACTAATAGTCTTGTTCTTGAGTATCTTCTCTCTCCGGTCTAATATAGACACGGGCCTCTCCTCATACGAAAGGTTGGTACCAACAACCAATTTCGAATGATCCAGGATGTGTCTCGGGTCCGGGATATACCGTCGCAATTGGGATACATGGAACACGTCATGCACCTCTCTTAGCGACGGCGGAAGAGCGAGACGATAAGACACATCACCTACTCGCTCCAGAATATCGAACGGCCCTATATACCTAGGACTAAGCTTTCCCGTACGCCAAAACGAATGACGCCACGGTTAGGCAAAATCCTCAGGAATACATGGTCGCCGACAGAAAACTCAAGAGGGCGCCGATGAGAATCGGCCCAATGACGCTGGCGATCTTGGGAAACTCGAAGATGATCTCTGACTCTTCTGACCACTTCAACGGTCTGAGCAATCATTTTCAGACCAAGCATCTGCCTCTCTCCAACATCGTCCCAGGCTAGCGGTGATCTGCACTTTCTGTCGTACAGCACCTCGAACGGTGCCATCTGGATACTGGCCTGGAAACTGTTATTGTACGAGAACTCCACCAGGTACAGGTGATCTTCCTACGATCCACCGAAGTCGAGTGTACATGACTGTAACATATCTTCAAGAGTCTGGATCGTACGCTCCGACTGGCCATCTGTCTGCGGGTGATAAGCTGAGCTAAACTGGAGGTGAGTTCCAAAACTCTCTCGCAAGTTGTGCCAAAAGTGCGACGTAAACCTTGAATCTCGATCCGAGGTGATACTGACTGGTACTCCATGCATCCTGACTATCTGCCTGAGGTACATCTCTGCCAGCTGAGCCGTCGACTGACCAACTCTGAACGGGAGAAAGTAGGCCACCTTCGTGAGCCGGACAACTATAACCCAAATAGCATCTCGACCAGCTGGGGATCTAGGTAATCCAGTCACGAAATCCATGGTTATATGCTCCCACTTCCATTCTGGAATTGGCAAGGGCTGAAGAAGTCCAGCTGGCCTCTGATGTTCAACTTTAATTTGTTGACAAACCAAACATCGAGAGACAAACCGGACTATCTCCCTCTTCATGCCATTCCACCAAAAGTACTGACGAATATCACGGTACATCTTCGTACCGCCGGGATGGATGAAATATTGAGAACTGTGAGCTTCTGCCATGATCTCCTGTCTGATATCTCCACTGGGTACACAAAGACGCTTACCATGTCGAAGTGTACCGTCTTTATAAATGCATAACTCCGATCTTCGTCCTGCCTTACACTCTGCTCGGAGCCGCTGAAGCTTGGAATCTGCTGACTGTGCCATCCGGATCCTCTCGACTATAGTGGACTGAACCTACATGTTGGCCATCAATGCCACACTAGTAGGAAGGACAACTTCTATTCCCATCTTCTGAAGATCTGCTAACAGCTCTGGTTGTGCTATTAAGAAATAAACTCCGGCTCTCCTGCTCAATGCATCTGCTACAACGTTGGCCTTCCCTGGGTGATACTGCAAGTTGACATCATAATCTATGTCACGACCCGCACCCACTGTGAGGGTACGAATACGTAACGACGCCCAGTCTACGCCGCAGTGTCGGCGGTAGAGCGCTGTCCTAGGTTACCATCTAACCAGCAACTCACGCAATTATAATGTACTCATCATGATCAACTCCGAACGGAGGACAAGTATAAGATATTGAACTCAATCACAGTCTATGCACGATAAGATAAACACAGAAGAATTAAACTAAGAATAGAAGAACAACTACTAAAATAATAACTCTCAACAAATCTCAAATACTACACAAGTCTCAAAACTTCTATAACAAGTTCAGCATGGAAACAAATGCTAGTCTACTAAACTAAATTCCGATCACTCCTGAGTGTCGGGGCCAAGGGTAGTCATCCCGTCTCCGGGTCCATAATATGTAGGGCATGTATCCTCATGGCAATCATCTGTAAAATTTTAACAGGTCCAGTCAGGACAGGAACGAGTACAACTCATCAAGAAATCCCAATTAAATGACAGAGAACTATAAAGCAGTTATAAACAGTTTTATTGATGAATATGGCAGTTTATATACAGGTGATGGTATAGAGAAACAGTTAAGATACAAGGAAAGTAAGGTAAGTAAAAACAAGAGAAGAATCATAGCAATAAAGACTGTAATTATAAACTAGCTGAACTAGAACAACATGATATAAGTCCAGAATATAAATGTAAACAAGTGCAAACCCAAGTAATTCCAGACAACATGAATCTGATACCAGGTGGTTCCAGTACAAGATGAGTCCGGTATAAGGTGAGTCCAGTTGGTGATCAAAGGTTCCAGGGTGAGTCCAGCCTATACTCTAACAGTGTATTTTAAAATATCGGGATCGACATATGAACGGCTGTAGGTAATACGGCACATCACACACCTGGCCGGGTGTGAGATGGCTATCATTCCAGTATAATTCCAAGGGAGTGGTTCCAGTATTGGGTATGTTCACATGCCTATTCCAATATTTCCCCGCCCAGCAAGTACAAGTGAATCCAGAAAACGACACGAGCAATCGAGATGAGTCCAGCCAAACATAATAATGCCAGCAAAAGATTCCAGAGTGATTCCAGTAGGTGGTTCCAGTAGTGATTCCAGAAGGTGATGCCAGTAGTGGTTCCAAAAAATAGAGGCCAGACAGATGGTATGTGTGTCGCGTACATGAATTCAGAAATATCCATACGTGTTGTAAGAATCACATAAAACTATCTAGAACTAAAGTACAGTAATTGACAAGTAAATGAAAGAACTATCACAGAATGTACTCGTATGTTACTCTGAAAAGAGTAATGTAATATCAGATGTCCGCACCGGAGTCACAATGTCCTAAAATAGAGCAGTATGGGTTATGACATGTTTAAAATAAGGTAAATAAAGTCTACGATGAAATCTACATGATTCTAAGTCAAATCTATGTCAAAGTCAACTCTAAGTCAAATCTGGTCAACTGTCTAGGTCAAACTAGGTCCAAGTCAAACTTGGTCAACTCTGGGTCAACCCAAATCAACTACACTAGTTAAACTAGGTCAATTTAGACTCAATGTTGACTTTTGGTCAACTCCAATCAATTCTGAACTATTGGGTCAAACCCTGGTCAACACTCTAGTCCATCAAGTCTCACTAGGCCTAGCCATGTCTATCCTAGCAAGCACACATCATTTCAAGGCTATGCAAGCCAACAACACACATTCCACATGTGTATACATGTCATATACACACATGCCACATCATAGGAACCATAGGTTGTATGCCATATATATAGTCCACACACATTATACGTATAAATTAATATAAATGTCATACTTATATAAATATACATATTATACAAGAATATAGTTTATATATATATATATATATATATATATATATATATATATATATATATATATATATATATACATTTAGAGGGAAAAAAAAAATATATATATATATATATATATATATATACATTTAGAGGGATATGCATGTGTGTGTGTCAAATAGTGTAATAGGAAAACAGTGTTGTGTGTAACTAACATGTGTGCATGAATGAGTGACAGGGCTATAGGGTGTGTTTGGGTAGTGTACTATATAGTTCAATGTGTGGGTGTGCTTACATTGTGTTCAGTTAGGCATACATTACCTATCTAAAAGGGAAATTGGGAATGAATACAAATCCTTCTCTCATGATAAATAAAATAACTCAATGTCCAAGACTAACAGTAAACAAATTGACAGATCTCTAATGGATAGAACAAAATGGATGGGGCTGAACCAATGTGTATATGTGACTGAGTTCAATAAATAGGCAAGAATGGGACTGTAATTAAATAAAGGGAAAAGAACATGAAGTGGGCTGCACATATGGCTAAGGCTCATACTCTGAACTTAATAATTTGCAAATAGGGTATGCATGAAGGGGCATGCAGGCAATACACTATGGCTAATGCAGGACGAAACAAAAGGGTGAGCAGTGAAAGCTCAAATCTGAACTTGAAGTTCATTATCTGAACTCAATTCAGACCTGGCTCTCCCTATACAGGTTGCAAGTGAGGCAGGACAATGTATGTGTGTGTAGGACACTCTACATGAGGGGCAGATGCAGTGTAGAGTGATTATAGCTAATGCATATGTGTGTAAGGCTATATAGACAATGTAGGATAATGATCAAATGGATATGTGCTATGACTGATACACATGTCAAGGGCTAACAGTGTAGTCTATATGACTGATACACATGTCAAGCGCTAATACAAATGCAACCACAGTGTCAATGACAGTTTCCAGGAATTAAAAACCCAACATTCCTAATCTCATGTTTCAATCCTGAAACCATCTCAGGATTCTCAGGTTTTCTTCATAAACTCAGGAATTCTTATTTCAGTTTTCTGTTTCAAGTTAAAACTCAGTTAACTGACAGTTGAACTATACAACTCAGGATTTCATTTGTCTTGACAGTTCAAAAGAAATTTGAAAGCCAAAACCTATGCTAAAATGAACCCAATACATAGGCCAATCTCTGATACATATATGTGAACCAACATCCCAATTAATTGATCAAAACAATTTAAAATTTACACATCAAAAATCTCAGAAATCGTAAAATAGGAACACAGTATCAGTAATTTAAGGAATTTGAAATCGACAGGCAAAAACAAGTTAATATCCAATTTTAATGGTTGGTAATCAATAGTGTAGGTGTAACAGTGTCATAGGTGTATCCCTGTGTCAAAGAACTGGACACAACGTGTCCGAAATGAAATAAACACACACGAGTGCACTGGACCGTGTACAGCGTCGTGCACGTGTGCACGCGTGTCCCGCACGCGACACAGGACACGACACGACTCGTGCTCGTGTCTACGTGTTTGCCACCTATAGGACTACACGTGTATGCCCCTGCACCGAGTCCTAGGTGCGTGTCGTGTCGGCTTTAGGGCCGTGTCAGTGGCTAGAAACCACACGTGCACAGCGTGCGTGCGCGGCCAGTACGACCAGTGCGAGGAGGATTTCTCCTCGCACACGCAACCACGCTCGCCCATCTTTTGGGAGGATGGTGGCAGATGATGCCCCAAGCCCCTCACCAAAAATAGCATGTCCATGTGTCCTGTGTTGGGAGTTATTGACCCCGTGATGCAGGACACAGTATGTGGTTCAGTCCCCACGTGTTCGTGTCCCCGTGTGGGCACGACACGACACCAAAATTAGGAAATAAACACAGAAATCAATAAGCAAACCCTAGATCTAGGATTCTATTCAAATACATTTCAAAAATTAGAACAAAATGTTGGTTGAGGCATTACATCAAACACCTAACCTATCAAATGGATACGTGTCCGATACGGACACGAAACCGACACGAATTGTACCCAAATTCCAGGGACAGCTAGGGGACTCCTAGATCTAGCCCTAAATGCAAAGAAAATAGCAATTTAAATCAAGTTGAGGAGTTTTACCTATAGGTGCAAATTGCATGGAAAAGCTCCAAATGGGGGGTGTTCCTCTTGATGGCCAAATGTTTCAAATGAGCCCAAAGCTTAGATTAACCTCCAGAATTATAAAATATACAGAAATTAGAACCTATTGCAAAAGACTAGGATTAAAAAGGAATTAAAATGGATTTATGAGAATTTTTGGAAGGGGGACAATACCTTTATTTTTTTTCAAGTGTTGGAATAATAAAAAGGAGGCAACCCTAATGAATAAGTGTTTATATAGGGTAGGGATCCCTATGTGGCTGGTTACTTAGGGTTTGGTTAGGGTTAGGGCTTCTAGTTATGGGCCATGGGCCAAGTCATAAGTCATTAAGTCATGAAATCATAAGTCATTTCATTAAACCATAAATCATGAAATGATTTCACTCAAACTAATCCTCCTATTCCAAAATTAGTCTCTAATGACTAAAAGTAGGTTAACCTAAGTTAGACTAGGGTTACCATAGCTAGGGTTAGGTTCTAGGCTAGTCCACTAGGTCTCAACAAGTCAAAGTCAACTAGAATTCATCAATTCATTAAATTAATTAAAAATTCAAATAAGCCAAAATGATCAAATTACTCCTAGGCTAAAAATGATAATTAAATCATTCTAATGACATGGTTAGGCTCTAGGTCATGCAGTCACTAGGGTTTCACTGACAGCACATCAAAATCACAAGTCATGACTCAAAGCAGTTTTTAAATAGTTTAAAAAAATTATTAAAAATCACCAAAAATCATAATATGAATTAAATATCAATAATTATTATTATAATTACAAAATTTCAAAAATACCCTCATCTGGAAAATTGGGTATTACAATCTACAAGTAGCTCTAGCCACCTTCTCTGACGCATGTTAAGATCCTTCTGAGTGAAAACATACTTCAAGCTCTTGTGGTCGGTGAAAATCTCCACCCTATCTCCGTACAAATAGTGCCTCCATAACTTAAGTGCAAATACTACTGCTACTAGTTCCAAGTCATGGGTTAGGTAATTTCTCTCATGATCACGAAGTTGTCGTGACGCATAAGCTATTACCTTCCCATGCTGTATCAGAACACATCCTAAACCTCTGCCTGAAGCATCTCAATATACTGAGAATCCTCCAGTCCATCTGGAAGCGTGAGAATGGGTGCCGTCATCAAGCCTCGCTTTAACTTCTTAAAAGAATCCTGGCACTCTGCTGTCCAAGCAAACTACACATCCTTGCGGGTCAACTGGGTCAATGGCACTGAGATCCGAACAAAGTCTGAAATAAATCGTCGGTAATAGCCGGCCAAGCTAAGAAAATTGCAAATTTCTGTAACCGTGTTGGGCACTGGCCATGTTTCAATGGCCACAATCTTTTGGGGATCCACTTCCACTCCTCCCATGGTGATGATATGACCCAAGTATGAAATACGATCGAGCCAGAACTCGCATTTACTGAACTTGGCATACAACTGATGCTCTCTGAGAATCTGAAGAACAATTCTGAGATATTGCTCATGCTCCGCCTCATTTTTACTGTAGACCAGGATGTCGTCTAGGAACACAATCACGAACTGATCCAAATAAGGCATGAAGATGCGATTTATGAGGTCCATGAATACAGCTGGCGCATTGGTCGCTCCAAATGGCATCACAAGGAACTCCCAATGCCTATACCTAGACCTGAAAACTGTCTTCGGGATGTCCTGCTCTCTGACTCTGATCTGATGATATCCTGACCGCAAGTCGATCTTCGAGAACACTACTGCCCCCTTGAGTTGATCAAACAAGTCATCTATCATCGGGAGAGGGTATCTGTTCTTGATTGTCACTGAGTTCAAGGTACGATAATCTATACATAATCTGGACGTACCATCCTTTTTTTTACAAGAAGCATCGGGGCTCCCCAAGGCGATCCACTAGCACGAATGAATCCCTTGGTTCTAAGTTCTTCAATCATCTTGTACAATATCTCTAATTCTGACGGCGCCATCCTGTAGACTCTCTCTGACACTGGGGCTGTTCCGGGAATCAAGTTGATGGTGAACCCGTCTCACAGTATCGGTATTTATATACGGATACGTATTTTATAGTGTATTTCGTATTTTCTTAATTTTCGTAATGCTTTAAAATTTTCCTAACTTATAGATTTTCTTCTTGGCCGGCATACCGCCAGTATACCGGAGTATACCAACGGCATACCGTCCAAACAGATTTTCTATATTTAGATATTTTCGATTTCAGATATTTTTATGAATAGTGTTTTCGATATTTTTGTGAATAGTATTTTAGATATTTTGATGAATAGTGTTTAGATATTTTCATGAATAGTGTAGATGCACCCTATTACCCATTGGATATTTGGTTTTGTTTTGATGGTTAGGATTGACTTAGATCTTCACATGGATCACCATCCGACGACTAAGATTAATTCCCCCTTCTATATACCATTTTACTTTCTCTCTCCTCTCACTTTTCATTCTTTTCACTCTCTTTTCATTTTTTCTTCCCTCTCTTCCCCTTAGAGCTTGCTAAGAGCTTGGCCTTGAGGCATTGGGTGTGGTGTCTAACCCCCTTAGGAGGAGTAGAAGATTAGGCTTGGAGCTTAACCTAGGCAAGTACATCTTGCCAAATCCATGAACCATATTATTTGGTTGTCATTTTTGTTTTCCTTGGTGTTAAATGCTTAGAATTGCCTTAAACTCATTTTGTTAAATATGTTTTCCTTATGATTCTCGTATATATGCATGTTTTTCCAAAAATTGTTTAAGCAAGGTTTTGATTTTCTGTTAAAATCCAATATGGACTTAGTAGAAAACTTGGTATCAAGAATGATACTAGTGTTACCATCATGTATCTTGGTCACATATACATATATAAGGCCCTCACATAGTTTGTATATCATGGATTTTGAGTTTGGTGGCAATCGGAACCCGTTTCGGTGTCCCGAAAACCTCTATTTGGGAGTATTTTGAGGTATTAATCTATCAAATATTTTGATTTATGAAAACTAATATTCCCATGTTGTAGGGAATTCAATTCTATGCAATTTTGACTTTTGAAAATCCGAATTTCGATTTAAAACGAAGTTTTTATGGCCGAAACAAGTTTTGAGTTCAAAAATCAACTTTCTGTGACGGTTCGGAAAATCCGTCGAAAATTCGCGGAAATCCGTCGAAAAATCTGAACTTGCACCACAAAACTTGCTGTGCACTTCGAAAAATCCGCCGAAAATCCGCAATAATCAACCGGATAATCCGGTTAGGCTGTTTTTGTCTGTTTTTGTCCGTTTCTGCCCGTTTTTTGTCCGTTTTTGATATTTTCTTCGATTGTAATGATTTCTTAACAAGATTAGATGATCTTGAATAGTTAGAGAATGATTGTACACCCTATATACACTTAACACTAGTACATGTTCAATCATTTTTCTATGAAATGTACTTAGCTTTAATTATTGTTTTCCACATGTCATGATATGTCTTTTTTATAGATTCTTTCTTACAAGCTATGATAATTGTTACATGCCTTTCTTGCTTACATGATAGTGGTCCATCGTGACGCACTCTTCTTATATGTCTTCTTTGCTTACTAGATAGTGACCCGTCATGGTGCACTCTTGTACATGTCTTTCTTTGCTTACATGATAGTGGCCTGTCATGGTGCACTCTTGATTCCAGTACATGTCTTGCTCCTTGATAGTGGCTCGTCGTAGCGCACTCTTGTCTTGATATTGTCATGTCATGTTGTGGCTTGTTATAGTGCACAATCTTGCTTGTCTTGTCCAGTCTTGCATGTCTCATGTCTAGAATAGATTCTGCAAAATGCCACACCCAGAATCCAAAAAAATGGTAAGGATTATATAACTAGATTGATCACTAGAACATGGGTGGGAAGGATTTCCCAGTTACCTGTTGCCTTTGGTCTAGGTCGTTATAACATTTAATTTAAGGGTTTGGAGCTATCCGTCGAGATGAGCACTCTCCCAGCTTCACAGTCGCGTGGGAGCACAAGGATACACCTGAAATCATATCCCGGCATGACCAATAGGTGGCAGCAGGCAGGTAACCGGACTTGGAATTCTCAGACTTGCATTTGTTAATAATTAGAATTGTGACAACCCTAGTTAGCTAAAGTATCAAGCCGTAATCATTGCTTGGCCGTGATTGATGGATGGAGTCCATTCTTGTCTAGTCTAGTCTTGCTCCAGTTTATCTTATTGTAGTACTTAGCTTCCTGTCATTCCTTACATGCTATTCTTCCTACTACATGCTCGGCTTCACCACATGATCACATGCTCCAGTTACATAACATGTTCACATGTCCCGTCTACTTAACATGCTCACATGTCCCATCTACTTAACATGCTCACATGTCTAGTTTATCTTTCATGTTTACATGCTTCCTTTTACTTATATATACACAGTTTACATTACATCACATGTCCTTTACTTTATGCTACATGTTGCTTTACTTATTGTCCTTCTATTCTCGGGATAAGTGCATTGGTAGTCCACGAGTCTCGATTAGTACTTACTCATCTCTCTCTTTATCCATTGCTATGATTTGCATGCTAGTTTTAGTTTATAGTTTGGCTTCCTTTGTGGTACTTGCTATTGGGGGTCTGACCCCACTGGTTTTGTTTGGCCAGATCTGATAGAGGAGCCCGGAGGTTCTTTCGTACCTTCCACTCGTTGGTGATTACCCAGAGCACCAGAGTACCTTAGTGGGTTTTCTATTTTATTCTCCCACTAGTTATGTATATTATTTTTTTGTGGCGTTTAGCCTCCGAGCACGTGTTTAGCTCGTGTTTTGGACTTAACATTTAGCCTATGGGCCAGAACATGATTTGCGTATTCTAGACTATAGCTAGAGCTTATCATGTATGACTATTACTCTTGCTAGTCTTCACTCTGTATTACTAGCTTCATGATCATTGATATATGATAGTTTGGGACGCTTTACTATTTTATATTCCAGTTGATCTTATTTTTTGTACATTGTTTACTGCCGGTGATTGAGATACCTAGGATTGCTTGACCTAGGATCGACTGTTGGCTTGTAGTAGTAACCCCCATCTATACAGCTTATACGTTATTTCGGAGTACTGGAGTACTTTGGTATACGTAGCTGGCCTGGTCCGTCCCTACTTGCCAGTATTCTGGTTCTGGGGCGTGACATAGGTTTTAGTGGTGGCCCATGCAGGTCTGATTTATCAGATATGTGGGGGTTACTGATGTTTAGATATCTCAGTCATAATTCTCCTTTCTTGATATCCTTCATGTTATTTTATATCTCTGATCCATTGACCTGATATCTGCCTTGATCGTTGATCCTTCCTGTTCTCTCGATCTAATCCTTGTGTCCTTTAACTTTCAAGGGCACGATTCTTAATCCTTCCGATCATCTTGTTCGGGTTTTGCCGATAGCAGTTAGCAATCTTCTGTGAGGCCAGTTATGGAGGATCAGTCTCAGCATTCAGGGGCAGAGTTCAAAGATGACCCGAGGGTGGAGGTGTCAGTTCAGTCTGATCAGACAGCAGGGTCAGTCCTGCCAGAGTCCAGCTTCACCGGCTACCCCGGCAGTCCAGCAGTATATAGCTCAGGTAACATTTCAGCAGCAGCCGGTTAGAGCAGCAGTTCCGAGACGTGGACAGGCAGAGTTTGGTATGTTAGAGCAGATTTTGGCCGAGGGCGATTATGTTGTAGGTATTGTCCTATTCTGCTTCTACTCTTATTTATCTCTTGGGTTACGCATATTTGGCGAGTTTCAAGTCCCCAACTCTTCTGTCTTAGTAGTCGAGGCATGTGATAACTTCATTGGTATCAACTACGAAGATACGTCCTGGGTAGAGTCATGTCTTGAACTAAGTCATTGGTACCGGCTTATTTTGAGAATTAACTTTTATCTAAGTTGTGGAGTCAGCGTAGGCCTGCTCCTACTCAACTGACTCAGGAGACATATTTATTCATATGCCTCCATCCATTCTTGATTGTAGTTATGTTACTGCTTACGCATTTACTTATATTAATGTTGTCTTTATCTTACCAACATGCCATATTTTGTTTTGATTGATATGATTTTTCAGCTCTTTGGCTTGGTTTTCATGCTTGACTAGATTTAGGAAATTCCGAGGACGAAATTTATTTTTAAGTTGTGGAGAGTTGTGAGACTCGTCTCACAGTATTGTTATTTATATACGGATACGTATTTTATAGTGTATTTCGTATTTTCTTGATTTTCGTAATGCTTTAAAATTTTCCTAACTTATAGATTTTCTTCTTGGCCAGCATACGCCAGTATACCGGAGTATACCGACGGCATACCGTCTAGACAGATTTTCTACATTTAGATATTTCCGATTTCAGATATTTTCATGAATAGTGTTTTCGATATTTTCGTGAATAGTATTTTAGATATTTTGATGAATAGTGTTTAGATATTTTCATGAATAGTATAGATGCACCCTATTACCCATTGGATATTTGGTTTTATTTTGATGGTTAGGATTGACTTAGATCTTCACATGGATCACCATCCGACGGCTAAGATTAATTCCCCCTTCTATATATACCATTTTACTTTCTCTCTCCTCTCTCTTTTCATTCTTTTCACTCTCTCTTCATTTCTTCTTCCCTCTCTCCCCCTTGGAGCTTGCCAAGAGCTTGGCCTTGAGGCATTGGGTGTGGTGTCTAACCCCCCTAGGAGGAGGAGTAGAAGATTAGGCTTGGAGCTTAACCTAGGCAAGTACATCTTGCCAAATCCATGAACCATATTATTTGGTTGTCATTTTTGTTTTCCTTGGTGTTAAATGCTTAGAATTGCCTTAAACTCATTTTGTTAAATATGTTTTCCTTATGATTCTCGTATATATGCATGTTTTTCCAAAAATTGTTTAAGCAAGGTTTTGATTTTCTGTTAAAATCCAATATGGACTTAGTAGAAAACTTGGTATCAAGAATGATACTAGTGTTACCATCATGTATCTTGGTCACATATACATATATAAGGCCCTCACATAGTTTGTATATCATGGATTTTGAGTTTGGTGGCAATCGGAACCCGTTTCGATGTCCCGAGAACCTCTATTTGGGAGTATTTTAAGGTATTGGTCTATCAAATGTTTTGATTTATGAAAACTAATACTCCCATGTTGTAGGGAATTCAATTCTATGTAATTTTGACTTTTGAAAATCCGAATTTTGATTTAAAATGAAGTTCTTATGGCCGAAACAAGTTTTGAGTTCAAAAATCAACTTTCTGTGACGGTTCAGAAAATCCGTCGAAAATCTGCGGAAATCCGTCGGCAAATCTGAACTTGCACCACAAAACTTGCTGTGACACTTCGAAAAATTTGCCGGAAATTCGCAATAATCCGCCGGATAATCCGGTTAGGCTGTTTTTGTCTGTTTTTTGCCCGTTTCTGCCCGTTTTTGTCAGTTTTTGATATTTTCTTCGATTGTAATGATTTCTTAACAAGATTAGATGATCTTGAATAGTTAGAGAATGATTGTACACCCTATATACACTTGACACTAGCGCATGTTCAATCATTTTTCTATGAAATGTACTTAGCTTTAATTATTGTTTTCCACATGCTATATTATGTCTTTTTGATAGATTCTTTCTTACAAGCTATGATAATTGTTACATGCCTTCCTTGCTTACATGATAGTGGTCCATCGTGACGCACTCTTCTTATATGTCTTCTTTGCTTACTAGATAGTGACCCGTCGTGGTGCACTCTTGTACATGTCTTTCTTTGCTTACATGATAGTGGCCTGTCATGGCGCACTCTTGATTCCAGTACATGTCTTGCTCCTTGATAGTAGCTCGTCGTAGCGCACTCTTATCTTGATATTGTCATGTCTTGTTGTGGCTTGTTGTAGTGCACAATCTTGCTTGTCTTGTCCAGTCTTGCATGTCTCATGTCTAGGATGGATTCTGTGGAATGCCACACCCAGAATCCAAGAAAATGGTAAGGATTATATAACTAGATTGATCATTAGAACATGGGTGGGGAGGATTTCCCAGTTACCTGTTGCCTTTGGTCTAGGTCGTTATAACATTTAATTTAAGGGTTTGGAGCTATCCGTCGAGATGAGCACTCTCCCAGCTTCACCGTCGTGTGGGAGAACAAGGATACACCTGTAATCACATCCCGACATGACCAATAGGTGGCAGTAGGCAGGTAACCGGACTTGGAATTCTCATACTTGCATTTCTTAATAATTAGGATTGTGACAACCCTAGTTAGCTAAAGTATCAAGCCGTAATCATTGCTTGGTCGTGATTGATGGATGGAGTCCATTCTTGTCTAGTCTAGTCTTGCTCCAGTTTATCTTATTGTAGTACTTAGCTTTCTGTCATTCCTTACATGCTATTTTTCCTACTACATGCTCGGCTTCACCACATGATCATATGCTCCATTTACATAACATGCTTACATGTCCCGTCTACTTAATATGCTCACATGTCCCATCTACTTAACATGCTCACATGTCTAGTTTATCTTTCATGTTCACATGCTTCCTTTTCCTTACATGTATACAGTTTACATTACGTCATATGTCCTTTACTTTATGCTACATGTTGCTTTACTTATTGTCCTTCTATTTTCGGGATAAGTGCGTTGGTAGTGCACGAGTCTCGATTAGTACTTACTCATCTCTCTCTCTATCCATTGCTATGATTTGCATGCTGGCTTTAGTTCATAGTTTGGCTTCCTTTGTGGTACTTGCTATTGGGGGTCTGACCCCACTGGTTTTGTTTGGCCAGATCTGATAGAGGAGCCCGGAGGATCTTCCGTACCTTCCACTCGTTGGTGATTACCCAGAGCACCAGAGTACCTTAGTGGGTTTTCTATTTTATTCTCCCACTAGTTATGTATATTATTCTTTTTTGGCGTTTAGCCTCCGAGCACATGTTTAGCTCGTGTTTTGGACTTGACATTTAGCCTATGGGCCAGAACATGATTTGCGTATTCTAGGCTATAGCTAGAGCTTATCATGTATGACTATTACTCTTGCTAGTCTTCACTCTGTATTACTAGCTTCATGATCATTGATATATGATAGTTTAGGACGCTTTACTATTTTATATTCCAGTTGATCTTACTTCTTGTACATTATTTACTGTCGGTGATTGAGATACCTAGGATTGCTTGACCTAGGATCGACTGCTGGCTTGTAGTAGTAACCCCCATCATGCAATACGGACATGAAAGACGACCATGCGTGCTCCATCCAAATAACATTCCATAGGCCGGAAAGTCGTTGATGGTCCACATAAGTGCTGCCCGCATCCGGAAATTTTGTTTTCTAGATACATCGTACGTGTTGGAACCTACTTCCCACAGCTGATTCAACTCATCAATCAACGGCTGTAAACACATCGATGTTCCTTTTCGGATTGTTCGGACCTGGGATAATAACGGTGAGAAACATATACGGAGTCTTCATGCACATCCAAGGCGGTAGATTGTACCGGGTGACGATCACAGGCCAACACGAATACTGGGATCCCGAAATTCCGAATGGGGTAAAACCGTCGGAGTAGAGACCCAATCTGACATTACGCGGATCAGAAGCAAAATCTGGATACTCTCGATCAAAGTGTTTCCATGCTTCTCCATCAGATGGGTGATCCAACACTCCTTCGGTATGTTCCCGTTTATGCCAACTCATGTTTTCTGCAGTTTCCTTCACCATAAACAACCGCTGCAATCGCGGCGTCAACGACAAGTAGTGCATCGAAGAGGTAGGCTTCCTGGCACCGACAAACTTTCCTCTACCACATGCCTTGTAGCGATCGACACCACAAAATCTGCAGGCGTCTTCATCCTTGTCATCTTTGTAGTACAACATGCACCCGTTGCGACAAGCATCGATTTTTTTGTATCCCATCCAGAGCGATCTAACCATCCTCTTAGACCGGTAGAAGTCTTTAGGCAACTTCGCACCCTCATGCAATATTTCTATAAGCAACTCCATAAGACGGTTGTAGCAATCTTACGACATGTTAAAATCGGACTTGATGCTCAACAATCTTGTAACCACCTCCAACGGTGAATGATCCTCACAACCAGGATATAATGGAGTCCTTGCATTCTCCAGCAACTCCATGAACTGTGCAGCATCAGGGTTCGGTGCCTCCTCAGGTGCATCATGATCATCCGGATCGAAACTAGGCCCGGCCGCGTCGAAAACCATGTTCACCAACCCATCGTCGTAAGGAGCGTTGTTGTGGACATCCACATAAGGCTAGTACTCCGATGCTAAAGACACAAGATCTCCGTGCTCGCTCCACTGATAGTAATTCGGCGTGAAACCCTTCGAGTATAAATGATACGTGACATCCACTTCTGGATGATATTTCAAGTTGCGACATCTCACACACGGACACTTAATTTTGGTACCGTCAATGTACTGAGGGAACGCCTTGGCAAACTGCAGGAACTGGTATACACCCTCTATGAATTCATCCCGTATACCGCACATGTCATCAGGATGACGGTTGTACATCCAAGTACGATTCTGCAGATAGTAATTCAGCTCCATAATTCTGTAAGATAGATACATCAAGGTAGTGAATGATATGCAATTGTCAGTTCATGCGGTCTACACTTTCTGCAGTATATGTACACATGACATTTTACGTTAAATGATCAGAGATTATCTGTCATCTTCTTTTCGCATTGCTAACTTTTCTTTCGCGTGTTTGTGCGTGCGGTGGTCAGAGATTATCGCGGCGGTATATCACCCGTGTCTACAATATTTCATATAGGCTGAGTTGTAGAAGTCAAGTTTTAGGATATTAGTCTATATATTATGTATAGTCCAACCGAGTCAACTCTAAGCTAAACTAGTCCAACTTGGTCAAACTAGCCATTTCTAAGTTGTATAAGTCAAGTTTTAGGATATTAGTCTATATATACTAGTATAAACTCTCCCTCCTCTTCAAATACCTGGTACTAGTTAACCCTCCCCCTTTCTCCCACTAGACACACACATACATATACATGATGTAGAACTCACACTTTAAGACAATAGATGAAGGAAGACTTGTATGGAGGATCGATAGGGTTGAGCAATGTCATTTTATTCTACAAAGAGAACCATACTGTAGAACTCATACTTTAATACAATTCTACAAAGAGTTGTCATAGGGTGTTGAGCGATGTCATTTTATTCTTTTCTTCTTCTTCTTCTTGGGATTTTTGAGTATTGGATCTTGAGAGACATATATAGCTAGAACTTATGAAGAATGGAGTACCATACTTCAACAAATAGATGTTGACTAATTGGTTCATATACTTGTAGTCTAAAATAAGTGTAGGAATGTTGCAAGGTGAAACAATGTATCAAACACTATATCGAAACCCAAACCCAATATGCAAATCCAAATTAATACGAATATACACAAGTGTATGTAGGGGATTAAGTGTACAGAGGTGAAATACACTGTATCAGTGAACAACAAATGGACGTAATGTGTCCAAAACCTCACGAACACAAAGTGTCAGAAATACACTGTATCAGATGGATTAAGTGAACAACAAATGGATTAAGTGAACAACAAATGGATTAAGTGTACAGAGGTGAAATACACTGTATCAGTGAACAACAAATGGACGTAATGTGTCCAAATACACTGTATCGGTGCCACTTGGGGGTGTCCACGTGTCCAACAAATGGACACAAAGTATCCAAAACCTCACGAACACACTGTATCAGTGAACACATGGTCGTAATGTGTCTCCGTGTCCATTTTGGGCACGAAAAACACCTCAATTAGGATTAGGGTTTACCTTCAGTCTCTTCGCGGTGGTGGAGGAGGAGGAGGAGGAGGACAAGTTCGGTGGTGGAGGAGGAGGGGATTAAGTGTACAGAGGTGAAATACATATATATGCAAGCTTGGGGGTGTCTACGCATCTAACAAATGGACACAAAGTGTCCAAAACCTCACGAACACACTGTATCAGTGAACACATGGTCGTAATGTGTCTCCGTGTCCATTTTGGACACAAAAAACACCTCAATTAGGGTTAGGGTTTATCTTCAGTCTCCTCACGGTGGTGGAGGAGGAGGATCTCGCGGTAGAGGAGAAGAAGGGGCTCGCGGTGGAGGAGGAGGAGGAGAAGGGGCTCGCCGGAGGGAGGAGAAGGGGCTCGCGGTGGAGGAGGAGGATGAGCGGCGCCAGAGGGAAGGGTTCGGGCTGTCGTCGAGGTCGGGGAAGAGGGGCGGGGAGGGAACAAAAAATTTGGGGAGAGGGAGAAATGAAAAGTCGAACCGAGGAAACCCTTTTTATCAGAAATTAGCGACGTCCGCAAATACGTCGCACAGCATCGGTAATCGTTTAATATTCGGCGACCTAAAAACCTTTGCGACGCTAAACGTCGCTGAGCTAATAAAAATAGCGACGTTGTCCGACAAATCAACGACGTTGATTTTTATTACACTAAAGGTAGTCGCAATATGTCGCTATCAGCGACGTATTATGACGCATACATTCAGAGTCGCTAAATCCAAAAATATTAGCGACGTTTTAATTCGGCGTCACTAATTTCGTCGCTGATATGACTTATTTTGGTAGTGCTCGGAGTCCAATCCTATCCGTGTCGCGAATCGTGCGGACATAAATGAATGCGAGGCACCAGAATCAAATAATACTGAAGCTGGAAAGGTGTTAACAAGAATAGTACCTGCCACCACCTCACCTGGTGCAATTCCTTCTTCTCCTATGGTCAAAGCCAGCACTTGACCATGTCCTCTGGGTGCAGGTCCCCTCTGATGAAAATTTTTCTGCCTGCTCTGGATCAGGGCTTGGACATACTACTGTAGTCTCTGCTGCTGGAATGCCTGGGCATGCGTCGGCAATAGCCTCGAGAACGGGTACGGCTGCTGCTGCTGGACTGGTGCTGGTCCTCTAACTGAAGAACTAGAAAAGGCTGATGATGAACTCTCCCTGTTCGGGCAGTTTCCTACCCTGTGGTCCGGGGCACCACAAGCCAAACACAAACCCTGTATCCTGTGACACTCTGATACCACATGCCCCAGCTTCTCGTAGTATGAACATCCCACTGCGGAAGACTGCTTCTGCTTCTGCTGCTGAGGGTGCGTCGGGGTTGAATGCTGAATCGACGTTACTGAGGTCGCCCGCCTCGGAGCTCCAATGGTCAAAGCCCTGGCTGCCGGGGCTGGTATTGAAGACTGATTCATCTGGTTGTGGGATCGCTTCCGACCTCCGGTCCTATCCACGATCCTCTGGAAGCTATACTCGTGCCTCCGAGCTGCTCTCAATACTGCATCAAAAGTCTGATGCTCAAACTGCTCTACTGCTAATAGAATCTCCAGATGAAGCCCCTGCTGGAACCGCTGGGCTCTATCGAACTCGGTTGCTACCAAGGTGGGAGCAAACTGACTAAGTCTCGAAAACTCGACCGCATATCCGTCGACCGTCATACCCATCTGCTTCAAATTGGTGAACCTCATCTGTAGGTCGTACCGAGCTACAACATCGAAATACTTGGTCTGGAATCTCTTTCTGAATACTGTCCAAGCAATAGGGCTCACTAATCCAACGGCCTGTGCTGCCCACCAGCTGCGGGCAAGATCCAATAACTGCAGGCGTACTACGGCCACCTTCTCGTTCTCTGAAGTCCTGGCTGCTTCTAGAATCACCTTCGTGTCCTGAAGCCAAGCATCTGCAGTGATCGCATCTTTACTGTCGTCGAAGAAGGGAGGGTTCAAGCGCTTGAAGCTGTTGGCCGCGCTGTTACCCTGATGACCTCCTCGAGTCAAAGCATCTGTCACTGTCTGGTACAAGGTATCTCCGCGAAGATCCTGGAAAGCTAATAGGGACCTGATGAGACCCACCAAAGTGCAATTATCAGGCTCTGCAGGCTGGACGGGCTGAATTGGTGGTTCTCCTCCAGTAGGCATGACTCTGGAGGCTACTCCTGAATGCTGGGCTTGATCTCCAGGTTGTTGCTGGTCCGTGGGAGGTGCTTCGCCTTGCTGATCGGCAGGTCCATGAACAATGCCGCTGAAGAAGACGACATAGGGAACAATAAGGAAGGACCAGGACAGATCAACGATACAAGCATGTGATCAGGTCAAGATTACAGGGATTCAGAAGATACGAGCAGAGATCAAGGGCGAGTACTGATTGATACATCTATTCGGTAAACCCTCACATATCTTGATTTTCAAGACCTGCATGGGCTACCACTAAAACCATGTCACGCCCCAGAACCAGAATACTGGAGAACGGGGGCGTACATAGCCAGCTACGAATATTGAAGTGCAATCCACCTCGCTATACGATCACGGCTGTCTAGATACATGAGGGTTTAACTACAATCCATTAGTCTCCTATGGTCATGAACAAGCCTATTGTCTCAATCACAAGCAAGTAGTAACTGTTAGGGTTATATACTAAAAGCATCACTTTTGTAGTAATCTTATTTTCTTAAATTTTGAATGAGAATCATATGAGCAAATGTTTGCATATTGTATTTGTTGCAAGTGTTAATGCAAATGTCTGATATTCTATATTGTAGATAATATGGTGTGTGGTGTCACACAGAAGATCATATTATCAGTTTCCTATGGAGTATATAAATAGTTCACAACCTAGATGGACTTGGACAATCTATTGGAAAGGTTGTAGTGTAATCTGGTATTAGTCTATCTAGACTATAGGTTTACACTAGTACACTTTGTGTGTATTGAACAGGACCACTTGAGGTTGTTCTCTTTGTACTGACTACATAAAGAGAACAAACACCTCTGTTATTATGGATGCTTGTGCTCTTAATCCGGATATAATAACGGACATGTATATGCAGTGTGCATTACTTTGACTCATAAAAGAGTGAGATTCATTATGGATCAACAACCTTTATGAATTGGGTAATAACATTGTATGTACGATGGGCTGTTGATTATAAATGGAATCCATGTCCTGATACATCGGGTTGATGATGTCCTCTTAAGGAGCTCATAAGGATTGTCATGTAAACCCTGCAGATGGATTATATCCGACATGACAAATAAAGTTGAGCGGTACTACTTAAGGATAAAAGATGTCGAATCAATATAGTTGTCAGTAACTTAATTTAATCGACGGATATACGATATCTAAACATGGGGAGCCAAACGAGCATATAATAAAAGGAGCCCACAAACATAATTTGGGATTAGGGAGGTAGTGCAACAATAGCTCATTAGTGGACCGAGCTATTGTTAATGGGCCTGGATTGTGTGTTAGGGCTGAACACGGGATATCCAGATCCGTTAGGAGGCGTAACCCTAATTTTTCCTCATGGTCCCTGTCGTAGCCTATATATATCCTCTATTCTCTGGCCGCCTGATTACGGATCAGAAATCTGAAATTTTTTCTAAATTCGTGATTCACGTAAGGAGAGAAAGAGAGGGCTGCCAAGGAGAAGAAAGGGTTGGGAGATCATCGCCCACACGACGTCCAACTCGAGGAAGGAATACGTGCAGAAGATCTTAGGGTCGTCCGCTCGAGATTGCCAGGAATTACTTATCTCTTTTCCGCCGCAGGTATAATTCGTGAACCCTAATTTTCGTCTATGAAGGGTTAGAACACGTATTAGATCTGTTTAACTTTCTATCGATCAATACGCACACCAAAGGAAGGGTCCTGGGAATCCCCAGTTCTACCAGTAACAGTCACAAGATATTAGAACATCAAATATACAACAGTAAGGCGTCCCATACATTACATATTGGATGATCATGAAGCTAGTCGTACAAAATGTCAGGACTAGCAAGAGTTTTAGTCAATACATGATCAACCCTAGGATTTGCCAATCATGTTATAGCCCGTAGGCAACAGAAAATAAAGGTGCAATCGAGCTAACACGTGCTCGTCGGCTAAACATCTCAAAAGAATAATTTTTACAATAAAGTGGGAGGACAAAAAGAAACCCACTCATTGCCAGGGTTGCGCCTGGTGGTCACCATCTGGCTGGAAGGTAGGTAGATCCTCTGGTGCTGCTCCGATATCTGGCCACACAAAACCAGCGGGGTCAGACCCCAGAAAGAGCAAGTGCCACAAAGGAGGCTTTACTTAGGAACTAAAACCAGCATATCATAATGAATATTAAAGATAGTAAATAAGAACTGCTAATAACAGGTACAACAATAATAAATTGAGTATGAGGAAACTATTCAAGTAGCCAGATTGCAATCCTTAAACCAAATAAGGACCGGGGTTGCAGTCCTTTACCTGAATAGGATCCCGTCTCAAATACTGTTGATAGGATAATAAGACAATAAACGAAGAGAAGACACAGAACTGCTTCGGGAACCAGGTTACAACCCTTAAACCAAATAAGGACCGGGGTTGTAACCCTTCGCCTGAACAGAACTGGTCCCCTGATCTTTATTGTTAAGGCCAGTATAGATAATCATGCTATTGAAGTAAGGTAAAACATGACGAGCATGGCATGGGGTGCAATAAGACAATAAACGAAGAGAAGACACAGAACTGCTCCGGGAGCCAAGTTACAACCCTTAAACCAAACAAGGACCGGGGTTGTAATCCTTCGCCTGAACAGAACTGGTCCCCTGATCTTTATTGTTAAGGCTAGCATAATAAATCATGTCCGGTCACAATCTTGTACAGAATCAGGACAAGTCGAAGCTGGGCTAGACTTCATTCAATCAATCACGGCCAAGCAAGGAGTACGGCTTGATACTTTAACTAACTAGGGTTATCACAAGTCTAATTACTAGCAAGATGCAATGAGATTATCCCAACAGCCACAAGCCCTGCAGACCATCCGGTTATCCAGGTCGAATGTCCGTTTATGAAGAATGCAACACGTGACTGTGTGCTGGAAATGTGCCCTACTCGTTGGTAGGCTACAAGTGCACTGAATGCACCCAGATAACGGAATTGCCTGTAGCTGGGAATCTCTTCATGACTACTAAATCATTATAGTTAATTAGCCTTAGTCAATTTCAGTAGGTACCCCTGACCGTGGTACTCAGGGATCCCCATCCTAGACATGATGCAAGACAGTACCAGTTTATTTGTATAAACACAATCACCCACGGTGTCCAGGTCTTTCATACTTATCATGTCAGGCTAGCTGTCGTAACAGCATGTCGAGATATATCATGTCAGTTTACTTATCAAGAGTGCGCCACAGCGGGCTACTATCGTGTTCTATTCTTACATTATCATAAATGAGAGAAACTTGCATAAAATAACTTGTAACATATTCTTGAAGCCAAGAAAAAGATCTACAACTTTCATGTTTTGAGTTTTTCAAGATTTTAGCTATAAAACAACTTAAACAGGCAAAAACAGTGAAATAGAGCAATTTCGGCGCATGGGATTCCTGCACATCCGCGCGTGGGAATTCATGCACATCCGCGCGTCGGAATTCCTGTACATCGGCACGTGGGAATTCCTGTACATCCGTATATGGGAATTCCTGCACATCCGCGCGTGGGAATTCCTGCACATCCGCGCATAGGAATTCATGCACATCCGCGCATGGGAATTCCTGCACATTCGTGCGTGGGAATTTCTGCACATCGGCGCGTGGGAATTCCTGCACATCCGTGCATGGGAATTCCTGCACATCCGCGCGTTGGAATTCCTGTACATCCGCGTATGGGAATTCCTGCACATCCGTGCCTGGGAATTCATGCACATCCGCGTATGGGAATTCCTGCACATCCGCGCGTGGGAATTCCTGCACATCCGCGCATGGGAATTCCTGCACATCGGCGCATGGAAATTCCTGCACATCGGCGCGTGGGAATTCCTGCACATCCGCGCATGGGAATTCTTGCACATCCGCACGTGGGAATTCCTGCACATCCGCGCATGGGAATTCCTACACATCCATGCATGGAAAACTCACATTGCATCTTCAGTACATGCGCGTAAGGAACCTACGCGTATGACACGCTCGGAGTTAAGGGATGTGTTGCCGGTACTTCACGGCGCATGGCCTCTCGGGCGCATGGGGGTCATCGTCCCCAAATAGCAAGTTCAGCCATAAAAGTTCCAAAAACTTGCCATGGCCATAACTTCCTCATCCGAAGTCAAAATCAAGCGAAACAAAAGCCAAAACTGCATGAAATTGAATTCTCTACAACATAGAACCATTAGTTTTCGAAAATAACCAAGTTTTAGAGATCAAAACCAAGAAAACCAAAAAGTTACAAACTTAGATATACAAGAATCCATCCATCAAATCCAAAAATGCCAAATTCTAAAGAGGCTTAGAATTAAGTAAGGAAGAGAATGGAACAATAAAACTTGAGATACACCATGAAGCAAGTTGCACTTGCCTAGGCTTGGTAGGTGGGAGGAGTAAATGAAGAAGATGAAGAAGTAAATGCAAATAATGAAGGAGAGAGAAGAAGTTGACTAATATAGCAACCCCTCTCATTTTAACCCAAAATAAACCAAACCAAGCCAAGTCAAGTCAAGTCAAGTTGAACCAAGTTGAACCAATGAAGTCAAGATTTAAACCAAGGCTAAGCTAAGCAAGATAAGTCAAAATACGGGCCACCTGACAATTGTCAGAAATCCGTATACGTATCATGAAAAAACGTATAATGGGAAACGGGAGTGACAGTAGTTAAACCCTCATGTATCTGGACAGCCGTGACCGTATAGCGAGGTGGGTTGCACTTCAATATACGTAGCTGGCTATATCCGTCCCCGCTCTCCAGTATTCTGGTTCTGGAGCGTTACAATATCACCATTATCATCATCTGCCTCCGTGTCTCTAAAATCCTCCTCCAAATATTTTAAAGGAAGTTTGTAGGACTTTTTGAAGTCTGGAAGGGTTGTAAAACTCCTAGCATCAACCCCAAGAGAATCTGATACATACTCTATAACACTATCGTACAAGTCAGGGGACTTTTCATGGAAAAGTTCATTCGTCATGACCCGACCTGTAATATTAAGGTCCAATATTTGATGGATGTCATTAAGTGTAATCGTCATATCCCCGTTGGAAGATAAAAAGTGTTGGTTTCTTGATGCTATCTCTCCACGAATGCTGATGTAAGAGCACTATCCATCGTCTTGTAGGCGTATCTGACCAAATTTTGCAAGCCGGTAGGAATGATCTTGTTCCTGACGAATTCCCTAATGTGTCAAACTTCCAGCTACCAGAGTTTTTCCTATAGCTCATGACCCTAAGCATACGAGAGCTCATTTGTATGTCGGACAACATGATAAAAATTGAATTAGGAAATATATATATATATATATATATATATATATATATATATATATATATATATATATATATATATATATATATATATATATATAATAAACTAAATGGAAGCTTAAATTTTTATAACTTAATGTACATACCAGATCCTTCCATATTGAAATGCAATGTGGTTGTCAAACGACAACAACATTGAACAACATTCCGGATGAATTAGGATTGGACTCATCGGCTACTGAGAAGGCCCATAACTCATCTGTGCGGGTTCGAACAGTAAAGAAGACAGAGGACTAGGAGGAGCTGCTTCCTTCGACCGAAGATGGTTAGCCCTTTTCTTCGTCCGAGACTGGCGAGCCGATGCAGTCACTTCTCTTTGTGGCTCGGGTTCGGTGATTCTGATTGGTCTCTTAAGCGGATGGGCCACATTGCGTTCTTTGCTCGCCGACGCTGTGGGTCGTTTTCTTTTGCTAGCGGCCGCATGACGGAAAAAATAATTTATGATAAAAGGATAAACAAGTAGGAGTGTAAGGACTGTCAAAAAAACATGCAGTCACACAAAATAGACAAGACTGCAGGAATGGCAACAGTCCTACTATATTACAGGACTGCATGACTCTCTGCAGTCCTACTATATTTTAGGACTGTGGGAAACACTACAGTTCTTGCTATAGTTCAGGACAGCAGAAATCCTGGCAGTCATTATTATAATAAAGGACTCTAGGTTTTTCCTACAATCCTGTTGTTTTCATGGCCGACTATAGGCAAGAATGCCCAAACCAATGATTTTAGGATTGTGGTTTGATGCATAAAATGGATTTGTCGTGTTCAAAATATACATATATGAACCCTAAATTAGTTCTAACCTCTTTTATCAAACTATTTTAAGCATTACCAGAGATTCAATAAATTAAAATGAAAATACAGTAAAATATGTCAAAACATACCTAGATTGTAATGAAGGGTTGGGCTTGGGTGCCATTGCTTGGAATTGGAGGAATGGAGAAGGAAATTAGGTTTTAGAAATTATGGATTGGAATAATGGAGAAGAGAAATAAAGTTTAGGGTTTAAGAATATAGAAGAGAGAGAAAGAAAATAACCAAATGAAGTGTTGCTTGAGGGTTTAGGGAGGGGATGGGCTTAGAGCTGTCAAGACGGGCCGGCGGGCACGGGCCGGCCCGTAATCCACCATAACCCACCATTTGGCGGGGCGGGGCGGGCCGACCCACCATTTTGGCAGGCTGAAAAAATTCTAACCCAGCCCAACCCACCGGCGGGCCGCGGGCTAGGCGGGGCGGCCCGCTTAATTTTTTTTTAAAATTTTTAATTATTGTTTAGTTTCTTAAAAAAAAAAAATCATATATACAATATTTTCTACTCACTCTCATATGCATCAAATTACAAGTAAAATACAAGAAACATTATAATAGTAGATATTTCTTTAAAATACCTTCATTCATGTAAATAAATGACCAAATTTAATATTTTATACGTCATTACTTGCATTAAATGAGAATTTTTTATCATTTATAATACATATATCATATATGTGCTAAATAAAAAAATTAAATTTTTTATAAAAAATAGATGGCGGGCCAACCCACTTGGCCCGCGGGCTAGCCCACCGCGGGACGGGCTACTAGCGGGCCAGCCCACCTAGGTCCGCCTGTTTGGCGGGCTCCTAAATGTTCGGCCCAACCCACCTTTTTGGCGGGCGGGACGGGCCGACCCAACAGGCTTAGCCCATTTTGACAGCTCTAGATGGGCTAGTCCCAAGTAAAATTGGGACTGTCATAACTAAAAGTTTTATCAAACTGGACTGTCTGTAGTAAGGGCTAGTCCCAAACAATTTATGTAGTGCCTTTAAATTAGCCTTTGGAGAATAATCTGTTCTCTACTGAAAATTTTCTAAATAAACATTTATAGCAACATTTACTTAAAAAAAGGCATTTTTAAATAAATGTCTAGATACCACAATTCCCTTCCCGCCCCTACATTTTCTGTCCTACGTGGCAAAATTATAGTACGGAAAGAAATAGAATAAACTGAGCACTTTTCTCAGATCGCATCCTAATTATTCCCGCTCCACCCACCCATCCATCCGTCCTTCCTCCTCCACCGACACAAATGGAATCAGGAAACCTCTCCGAGAATGGAAACAATGGCGGATCTCCTCCTCCTCCTTCTTCTCTGATCTTCCTCGGGACCGGCTGCTCGAGCGCCGTCCCGAACGCTGGATGCCTGATCCAGCCCTCCGATCCTCCGTGCGAGGTCTGCTCCCAGTCCCTCTCCGTCCCTCCCGAGCAAAACCCTAACTACAGGTACTCCCTTCCCTTCCCTTCCCGATCTCTTTCATCTACAGATCTATCGATTTATGTTTCTTTGATTTGTCTGTGTCGTGTCGGATTCGTCAATGTTGCTTGGATTTGATCCAGTAAGTGGAGGGGAGGTGGTGTCTTGTCGGACACTGTAAGGAAACTGTTAGTCTCAGGGCATGATTTTTCGATGAAAAACTGATTTATGCAACACTTCGAGGAAGGTGCACGACAGAGATCCTTGAGGATTCTGAGAAACGAAATCAATTGTAACACTTCGAAGAAGGCACAAAAGGTTTCGTAGTAGCAACGGTGAAATTTTACTAACAGTTTCTGATTAGATCAGAAATGTACTCGTTCAGAACGAGTTTGCAAGTGGATGAACAAAAGATAAAATGGACGGAACGAGGAAACAGCCTACTGGGGTGAATGATCACCGGCGCCCGAAGCTAGATTCGTCCCACACGATCAACTTCCAGGAACCAGCAAGTTCAACGAAGAACTTTGGAACACTCTGCTCTACTGACTCCTCGGATGGCACATACTCGCTTTGTTTCTCTCTTCTATGCTCTTAACTCCGGAGAAATTTCGTAAGAAAATTATGAACTGTGTACTGAGAGAGAGAGCGATGAGAGAAACATATATAGGCGCGTGCAGTAACCGTCCGGTATACGAAAAGTTCGGGACATGGAAAAAACTGTCACATAACGTTACGTAACCGTTTAAATCGTGCACAGACATGACTGTGCCAATTGGCGCACATCGCTCGCCATCTGCGCGACCTGCTCCAATTGCGCAAACCGTGTCCGCATGCACTTGTGCACAACGCGCACCGTGCGCAAACCGCCGCGCCAACTGCAGCGCCAACTACCGCGCCATCGGGCAACGCCATCTGGCCGCGCCAACTGTCGCGCCATCTGGCCGCGCCAACTGTCGCGCCATCTGGTCATGCCAACTGGCGCGCCATCTGGCCGCGCGATCGGACAGCGTGTACAGGCACACGAATGGCTGCACAGAGGCTCGCGCAACGACCGCAACTTAAGCGCACTATGCGCCTAGCGACGATGCTGACGTGCTAAGTACAAAATACGCCAACAAAACGTCACATTACGTCTCATGAGCCCGAGTCCGAGTCCGAGTCGCTAAGCCCCTTAGCTCCAAAGGAATAAATTCCAAGAGCATCAAAAAGCATTAATGCTTCATTTGTTGAGTTAGCCTTTTTTCCACTAGAGGAACACCCCCACATGGCACACCCATGTGTCTTTTCACACCTATTATTTCTAGTGCAAAGGCCAAAACCAACAACAATCCCCCACATATCTTCATATATATGGTTATGAGTGTTCCCCACAGTAACTGTCCATCATGCATTAGGATAGATGTTGCTGACGACTTAATTTTTTTTGCATGGGTCAAACAACAGTCTATAATATAAGAATGGACTAAGCCTTGAATTCTGCACTATAGCTGTAATTCTTTCCACTCACATAATGTAGTCACATGTGCTTCTGGCTGCATATTAAAGGTCTTGTGCCAGCTTGATTTCGGTGTATGTATTTTGGGCGTCTATAAGTTTACCCTCAAGAGACGGCTATCTCTATCCATACATTATAGGTGAGTTCTTTATAAAAGAGAAATGGCATAAAGTCTTGTGCTTCCTTGCGGTGCTACACTGCTATGACATTGCTTAAAGCCGAGGCATTAATCCTATCCGGGAATCTCATCGTAGTGTCATACTACTGTAGCATGAGGTCACAAGGCTCTCTGTAGTGCCAAACTACACAGTATGAAGCCTTGCGCTTCCTTGCGGTGTTACGCCGCGACGACATGGCTTGCGAGGCCGAGGCTTTACCCCTATCTGGGTACATCATCGTGGTGTCGTGCCATTGTAACATGAGAACATCGTCTCCTTTGTAGTGCTGTCTACAACTCTTTAATTTTATCATACAACATTAGGCTACATGCTTATTTGCGGTGCTACGTCGCTGTGACTTGGCTCGCAAAGTCGAGACTTTATCCCTACCTGGGAATCTCATGGTGGAGTCATCCCACTGTAGCATGGAGTTACACTTCTTGTAGTGCTGTGCTACCGTGCTTCCTGTAAAGCACACCAGTCATTCACTCTGCCTGAGAACTCATTAAGACGTTTAAGCCATTCTCACCACAGGATCTGTTCTCCGCAGAAAACATATAGTAGACAACAGTGGTTGTAGGTCTGTATCATTTCCATGCCATAGAGGACATATAGTAGACAACAGTGGTTGTAGGTCTATATCATTTCCTGGTAATTTTCCAGTTAGTGGTCCTCCCTTGAACCAAAAGCTAGATGCCTAGTAGATTTCACTTTGAACAAATAGTATAAAACTTTATGGTATGATTACAATATCACAATATCATAATGCCTTCAAGTCCATTTTACAAGCTGTCTTCGACCAGCTGGCGCTTAAGGTCCTTTGTGAATGAATCCGCTAGGTTCTCATGACTTCGAACATCAATCACTGCAATGACATCTCTCTTGATGAGATCTTACATTGTCCTGTGCTTTAACCGCAAAATTCTCTTCTTTCTGTTGAAAAGGTCATTTGATGCTACCGTCGCAGTCGCCTGGTTATCGTAGTATATCGGTATCGCTGGTATCTGCGTCCCAACCACCGAAAGATCATATATGAGCTCCCGAAGTCATTCTGCTTCTTCCGTCGCGAAATCAAGTGCAAAAAACTCATATTCCATGGAGGAACGAGAGAGCATAGTCTGCTTTTTTCGATTTCCACGATATAGCAGCTCCACCCATTGTGAAAATAAATCTACCTGTGGATCTCTCGCTCACCAACTCCGAGCACTAGCTGGCATCACTGAAGCCTTCTACTACTTGCGGATCTCCGTTGTAGTGCAGTGTATATGTCCGAGTCTTCTTGAGATATCTTATTACCCGTTTCACAGCTTTCCAATGCTCAACACCTGGGTTGCTCGTGAACTGACTCGGCATTCCTACGACGAAAGCTATGTCAGGCATAGTGGCAGTAGTTGCGTACATCAAACTCCCGATGACGCTTGCATACTCCAGCTGCCTGACATTTTCTTCGAATTAGACTTCAGCTTCAGATCACACCTGTAAGGCGTATCGATCACTGGAACATCTTGATACCCGTAGTGTGTGATCATTTTTTCAATATAATGAGGCAGTGATCGCTAGTTCAGTGTCTGTCCGAATGATCTTGATGCTAGATCACATCAGCTTTTTCCAAGTCCTTTATACTAAACTTGGTTACCTAGGATCAGCATATCGTCCACGTACAGACAAACGATTACACCTCTTCCATCAGCAAATTTTGTGTAAACACACTTGTCCGTCTCGCTGACCCTGTAGCCATTTGACCTTATGATCTTGTCAAACTTTTTATGCCACATTTTGGGAGCATGTTTAAGACCGTATAAGGATTTCACCAACTTGCAGACTTTGTCTTTAAGACCCTTGACGATAAATCCCTCTGGCTGTTGCATGTAAATCTTTTCGGTCAGTTCGCCATTCAAGAAAGCTATTTTTATATCCATCTGATGTATCACCAACTTATGTATTGCTGCTAAAGCAATTAACATTCTGATAGTGGTCATCCGGGCTACTGGAGCATACGTATCAAAATAGTCGATCCTCTGCTTCTGAAAACCCCTTGGCTACTAGCCTAGCCTTGAACTTATCAATAGTCCCATTTGTTTTCATTTTCTTCTTGAAAATCCATTTGCATCCGATGGGTTTCGCTCCTTCAGGAAGATCAATCAACACCCAAGTGTTATTAGAGGTGATTGAATCAATTTTATTGTCTATCGTCTCTTTCCAGGAAACGTCTCTGGTCTTCATTGCCTCATTATAGGTAAGCGGATCTGCTTCCACATGATAGGTAACAAAGTCATTTTCGAAGTCCTTCGGTCTCCTCACTCGCTTAGTTGACGGCTCAGCGAGTTCTGATTCAACAGTTGTTTCAACTTCTTCCTGGACTACGTTCTCATTGGAAACTTCAATTTCCTGCGCACTCTCATTATTCTTCAAAATATCCGCAAGAACAATGTTTTTGTGCCTTGCAAATTTATCTTCAAAATATTCTGTGTCGCGAGATTCAATGATATAATTTGGTTCTATATTAATAAATCTCCGAGCATCACTCTTCTTGGCATAACCCAAGAAGATCGTCTTCGTAGTCCTTGTCCCGAGCTTCTGAATCTTCAGATCTGGGAGCTGTACATATGCCATACACCCCCACACTCGAATAATATTCAATTTAGGTCTGACTTTGAACCAGAGTTCATGAGGAGTGACGTCCGAAGTTGCATGCGGCACTCTATTCAGAATAAAAGTGGCCGTTAATGCAGCTTCTCCCCAATAGTATTTTGGAAGACCCGCAGTCAACAACATTGAGTTTATCATTTTTGTCAACGTTCTGTTCTTCCTTTCTGCAACTCCGTTAGATTGAGGAGAATATGGAGCAATAGTATCGTTGATGATTCCATGTTCTTTGCACAACGATGTGAATTCAAGAGACCGATACTCTCCGCCTCGATCACTTCTTATTCTCTTGAGTTGTTGTCCAGTTTGTCGTTCAGCCTCGGCCCTGAACTCTTTGAACTTCTCGAATGCTTCGTCTTTAGTCTTGAGCAAGTAGACGAACGCGTATTTTGAGAAGTCATCAATGAAGGTTATGAAATACTTCATCCCGGCTTTTGTAGAGAATTGTTTGAAATTACAGATATCGGAGCGTACCAACTCTAGAAGATCTGTGCTCCGGTTAATCCGAGGAAAGGGTTTTATTGTGATCTTTGTTTGAGCACACACTTCACATTTCTCTACCTTACCCCCACATTTGGAGATAAGTCCTAGACTAGACATTCTGTTTATTCTTTTACAATGAACATGTCCTAGTTTATTATGCCACAACTCAAGAGTATAATCAGAATGAGTGATTGCATTAATTATATTAGACTGATTTATAAGCTGAAGTTTAAACATTCCTTCTGTGTAAAATACTTTTTCGAAGTATGTTCTTTTTATGGACATCACCATCTGGCCAGCATTTGATGTCCATCCTTAGACCTGTGTTACAGAGTAGACCTCCAGAGATCAGGTTCTTTGCGATAGCAGGTACATGCTTCACACCTTGAAGCGTCAAAGACTTCCCTGAAGTCAGCTTCAATACCACCGTCCCGATCCCTTACACTTCAGCTTGTGCCTGGTTTGCCACCATACCAACTTCAGAAGTTGGTGTGTATGTGGTGAACCATTCCTTGCTTGAGCAGACATGGTAGGTGACACCAGTGTCTACCCACGAGTCAGAATCAGTTCCCACAGCAGTGACCTGAGCAATCATAGCAATTGCGTCAGTAATCATGGAAACCTTACTAGGCTCACCTTGCTCTGATTGCTTGTGCTTGGATTTGCATTCACTATTGAAGTTGTCATTCTTGCCACATTTAAAGCAAGCCAAATGAGACTTTGGCTTCTGTTGCTTGAAAGAAGTCCCCTTTACTTTCAAATTATTGGGGTCCTTGTTGTGGGAAGCCGTCTGTTTTCTCTTGGATTCCTTTATGTGGACCAAATTGGCGTTAGCCATCTGTTTGGACAAAGCTTCCACCTTCAGTTGAGCCCTCATCTGGTCCTCAACATAGATTTTTTACCGAAGATCTTCTAAACTGATCTCTAATTTTTTTCTATGCATATTTGCATAAGATTTGCTCCAACCAGTGGGGAGCTTGGAGACGATCCCTCCAACAACAAACTTGTCGTTGAGAGGCATCCCCTCATCTTCCAATTTCCGACACAGCTTCAAGAATTCCTTCACCTGAGGTAGCATCGTCTTTTCGTCTTCAAAGAGCCACTTGTAATATTTTTCAACGATAAATATCTTGCTTATGTTCTTGTCATCTTCGTACAATTTTTTCAGAGACTCCCATATCTCTGGCAATGGTCTTCTTAGAATATGATTCCGCCAGAGAGTCCTCCATAGCATTTAGGATTAAAAGCCTACAGAGGCTATTCTCCCTTCTCCATTTGGTCTGATTTTTAGTAGCAACATTAATTGCGGCTGCAGACCCAGTTTCTGGAACATTTGATTCTTCCTCAGTTAGCTCGTGGTCAACTTCCGCAAGTTGAAGATTAAGGCTAACCTTCCTCTTCCAGATTTGGTAGTGCTCTCCATCGAATTTCTCTAACTTGTTAAAGTTGGAATTGATGAGAGCAGCACGAGAGTTTTCCATCTTGTAAAATCTAGCTTTGAGATTGTTACTCCCGGGGCGTGATTTTTCGATAAAAAACTGATTTATGCAACATTTCGAGGAAGGTGCACGACAGAGATTCCGGAGGATTTTGAGAAGCGAAATCAATTGTAACACTTCGAAGAAGACAAAAGGTTTCGTAGTAGCAGTGATGAAATTTCACTAACAGTTTCTGATTAGATCAGAAATGTACTCGTTCAGAACGAGTTTGCAAGTGGATGAACAGAAGATGAAACGGACAGAATGAGGAAACAGCCTGCCGGGGTGAAAGATTACCAGCGCTCAAAGCTAGATTCGTCCCACACAATCAGCTTACAGGAACCAGCAAGTTTGAAGAAGAACTTAAGAATACTCTGCTCTACTGACTCGGATTGCACGTACTCGCTTTGTTTCTTTCTTCTCTGCTCTTAACTCTAGAGAAATTTCGTAAGAAAATTATGAACTGTGTATTGAGAGAGAGAGAGAGGAGAGAAACATATATAGGCGCGCGCAGTAACCGTCCGGTATACGAAAAGTTCGGGATGTGAAAAAAACTGTCCCAGAGCGTTACGTAACCGTTCAAATTGTGCACAGACACTACTGCGCCAATTGGCGCACAGCGTGCACCATCTGCGCGACCTGCGCCAATTGCGCCTGCGTGCACAACGCGCACCGCACACACCGTGCGCAAACCGCCGCCCGTGCCAACTGCCGCGCCATCGGGCCGCGCCATCTGGCCGCTCCAACTTGCTGCGCGATCGGGCAGCGCGTACAGGCGCGCGAACGGCTGCGCAGAGGATCTGACTGCGCCATCTGGTCACGCCAACTGGTGCGCCATCTGGCCGCGCGATCGGACAATGTGTACATGCGTGCGAACTGCTGCACAGAGGCTCGCGCAACGAGCGCAACTTAAGCGCACTATGCGCCTAGCGAACGATGCTGACGTGCTAAGTGCAAAGTGCGCAAACAAAATGCTACATTACGCCTCATGAGTCCATGAGCCCAAGTCTGAGTCGCTTAGCTCCAAAGGAATAAATTCCAAGAGCATCAAAAAGCATTAATGCTTCATTTGTTGAGTTAGCATTTTTTTTCACTAGGAAAGCACCTCCACATGGCACACCCATGTGCCTCTCCACACCTCATGTGCTTCTCTCTCATACAAGCAAAGCTATATATGGAGATACCACTCATTTGGCCTAGGCAATGTGGGACTATTATTTCTAGTGCAAAGGCCAAAACCAACAACAGAAACTTCATGATGCACTAGGGTATGGCAAAAGTATTTGCTGCATCTATGTCGTATACGTGTCCGTGTAACGTAGCAGTAATGCATGGGATTGTATAGACTAATGGGCCAGTCTGAGACACTAAAGAAGTTGGTGCCTTGTCGTACTGTGTTGTGTTGGACTCGTATCGGACAAGACACATACACGATACAGACACACCAATTACATTAGGAGATGCCCAAATCGGGGCCGAGTTTGTATCATGTCTCATTTCGTGTATTCTTTTGGTTGAGTCAATTGACTTGACTATTGATATTGGAATTATGTTTGTGCCCTATGCTGCCGTAATAGTGTCTGTGCGACATTAGGTATTGAAATAATATAAATGTATAACCCTCAACCCTCAACCCTCAGCACAATGTCAGTCTTGGTGGTCTTTAAAATATGGTATCGGAACAATCCATGTTCAAATCTCGTTTGCCACACATTTTAAGCAAACTTTAAAAAATTATACCATTGCATAAATCCAGCTCTCAGCCCACAAAATAGGAATCAACTTGCATATGCATATTAAAATGATATTGCAAGAGAGGCAGTAGGGAAGCATTTTTTTTGTGGGTGGGTGGGGTTGGGGGGGGGGGGTGTTGTTGTTGTTAGGGATGGGTTTGAGAGGGGGTGGTGGTGGTGGTAGAGGGGGGACTTGGGAAATTTTCCTTAGACAACAAAGGAGACATGTTTGATACCATGTATAGAGAAAGAGCTTGAGAAGAACAATGGGCTGCTTTATTGAGTGGCTATGTACCCCTATTGAAATGATAAGGATTGAAGTCCCCATATTACTATAACCAATGTAGCACTAGAAGTGGCTACCTAATAAATACCTAAAATGTATATACATAATACTCTCTTAGAAATATAAATATATCCCTCAACCATCACTATAACTTTTACAGTTTTGATGCATTGGCATTGTCTTTAAGTTGATATCGGGGTTTGGTGCACAGTTGAGTGTCAACACCTTTGGATGAATCCAGCTCATAACCCGTAAAATATATAACCCAAAACCCAACTACAACTAGATTTTCCGTTCACTGGTGTTTAACATAGATGACTGTTCTTCTGATTGGCTAAGGACATTTTACATTGCATTTGTCCATTGTCTTACTGGGAATGTGGTTTCAAGTGATTGTTTGGCTAATTCTGTCACAAATTCGAATTTGATTCCGGGGAGCTAGTCTTATAAACCTACTTCTTTATCTAGGTTTCACTTACAACCAATTGTTATGCAGGTATTACGACAAGGCTGTTGCTCATGACCGCCTTAGCTAAGAATTTGGCGTCAAGATGTTAGGTTGGTAGCCAGTTATGAAAATTTGATCAAAGGGTTTCGTACTGAGAAAATAATCTCATTTGATTTCTTATCATTTAACCTCTTCATGTAGACTTTGATGGTTTGACCAAGTTTACAGGGAATTTGAATTTTCCTTGGTTGCATGGGATGGAACAACATGATTTAGGATGTAGGAAAAGTTACGTGCAAAGTAGCCTTTGAGGGCTTGGTGTTGGTCTTGGAAGTTTAACCCTAGTTTCTTTGATTTTCTTGTTGATCTTTTGGTGATCAATAATTCCAGCCATGATACTCTTCCTACAACTTGGTCCTAGTTTGATATCATCATTTTCCTACTCGAGTTAATTCATTCTAAGCCTAATAAAAGGTTGGCAAGAATCTGCACTGCAACAAGGAAGATGCCATCTTCAATTAAGGCAATAACAATTGAGCCTTAATAACTCCCAAGTCTAAACCTTGGCCTGGATGTCATTTGTCTCCATTGGTGTTAAAGTAGACAATTTGTGAAGAACGTCCAACACCTAGTTGGACCTCATGTAGGTATCTTATTTCTTTGAGACACAAGTTAGACAGAAGATGGATATGTTGCGGATACTCCTCTTGAGGACCGTTTTTGTGTCTGTATCTGACATGACCCATCTTCAGCACTCATATCAGATATTGCTCACCTATGTCTAGCTCTAAAGAGAGCTGTTAGAAAGTGATTTTGTAGGGTTGCGATCGTGCTAAACATACTTGAGTTACAATCTAATACTCTCAATTACCCTATCCTTATTTGTTAAAGCTGTACACCTGCTTCTAAGTTGCACAAACATGAATATAGCAAGAAATGATATGTGATACGGTGTTACAAACACGATTTTGATCTTAACATAACATGTCCTAAGTGTATTTGGTGCGTCCCTGACATATCTGATATTGTCGGACATTGACACTGCAATGTCTCTGCAACCTGGACTTGCTTTGTCATCCACATTTCTTTGTGTACCTGCTACAACGACCTTATCAGTGCAACTTGTACATATGCTCTATGCTCTGACATTGTAACTAAGTTTTTGCAAACATTAGTCTTAGCGTGCTCTTTATCCATCCAGCCGAATACTACTAGACAAGTCATTATCCATCCGCACTCCCTTTTGACAAGTGATCCAAGAGTAACAATTACTATTAATGTCAAGGATTTCTTGTCTATTAGGCTATTAGTTTCATCGGCCTATTAGATAATAAGAAAAATCATTCATCAGATCCCTGAAAAAATTAGCTATTTTAGCACTTAAAACGTATTCTTGTCATCAAGGAGTTTTCATGGTCACGGGTATATTAGATGAGTGCCCTCTTGTATCATTGGATTATTGTATTTGGAACTTCAGCATAGTCTAATGTTGTTCTGAAAAGCTATTATGGTACCGGATAAATCAGATGAATGCAAGAGTTTCGTAAGATACTGGAATTATATATCATTGGTTTCTCTGTTTTTACTCAAAAAATTGTTGAATGATATAATTCACCCCAAGCTGCGTGAACAATTTTTTTTCTCCTTTCTTTATGTATTTGGAAGTGTGCGAGCTTTAGATGGTTCATGAAAAGATTGGTTTTCCAAATCTTCCTATTTCCAGAACATCTGAGAGCATTTGAAATTAGATTGCATGCACTATATTTAGCTGTTCATACGTAGTTGTTTGGGGACGGCATAAAATGAGGGAAGGCAAGTAGAGTTGGCCTATCTAGGAAGAATAGATGCTTGGCACCTTTTCGTGTCCGTCCTATGTTGACCCTCTATAATCTTGATTCTTACAGGGGCAACACTTCTCTTTTAATCGACTATTCTCAAGGGGATGGCCTACACAACTATATATTGATTGACGTTGGAAAAACTTTCAGAGAACAAGTCTTACGATGGTTTACTCTTCACAAGATCCCTCGTGTTGATTCCGTAAGTATAGTATCCACGTATTGTTTTGTGCTTTATATACTCTTTTGTCATATAGTTCACTCAACATTGCTTATACTAAATGGTCTATTGATGGAGAGAATATTCAGTGTGACTACATGACTCTATTTTGTTAATTTTTCATACTTTAATACAGGCAATTTATCCTGCTACTCCCGACTTGATAATCAACTCCGACTGAGTTATATAGCAGGTTATGTAACTATGTTTGAATAGGATAACTGACTTAGCCAGTAGAAAGCATTTCGAGGTTTGCTATATGAATTAACTTACTATTGCAGGCTAGTCCTAGTAGATTGCACTTAGACGACAAAGAAATAAATTGCTTGTCAACTTGGGAAATTGTTTGTAGATGATACCGAACTGATATGCATTACACTGATCGTAGATGTAACAGCAATAACTGTTCTCTGACTGCAGATCATATTGACCCATGAACATGCCGATGCAATTCTTGGTTTGGATGATATACGGGTAGTACAACCATTTAGTCCTACAAATGATATTGATCCCACACCTATCTATGTTTCTCAGCATTCAATGGACAGGTACCTGCCATCTTGTTTATTCATGTCGGTCTTTTGGTCCTTTCATTTCTCGCGAGGAGAGAGAAGTTTTGGATAGCCTGATGTTATGATGAATAAATTTGTAAAATTCCCCTATCCACTATTGCTATTCTTTCACTTAATATTTGCCTGCTTTCAGTCTGTCTTTAGCTAATTGGTAAAAGGTTTGACTTTAGAAATTCCCCTTCTAATGGAGGAGGCTGGGTTTAAACAATGAGTTTGTACTTGTAGTTTGTAGGCCAATTGTGTACATATTATAAAAGGAAAAATAAAATTCACATGAAAAAATATCAAGATAGGAAAAACTGAGAAATATGGTGGGATTACACCGATAAGTTGTTATAAAAAGCAAATCTATTCAACTTGATCAAAAACTGTTCTAAAAGGCGGTCTAGGCGGCCGCCTAGGCGTTAGGCGCCCGGTGTCCGCCCGACGTCCGCCTAGGCGCCCGCCTGGACCCCCCGACGTCCGACTATGCATGTTTTGGGGGTTTATGGATTTTTTTTGTAATTTTTACTAGGTTTTTTGGAATTTTTAATTTATTTTTGAACCACCTAGATCTAGGCGGCCGCCTAGGTGACCGCCTAGGCGGGCTAGGCGCTAGGCGGCGAGTGCCCGCCTGACTAGCGCCTAGCGCTTTTCACAACCTTGATCAAAACACTTGCAGAAAATATGTTTTCAAGGCCTAATAAAGTCACTATTGATTAGATGGTCAGGAGATTTAATAGTTCCCCTGAGAACTGCATTTGTGTCTCTGACATGACACTTCCTCGACACTCATGTTGGACATGGTCATGTCTAGGTTTCATAGGGAATACATAGTTAATTTGACAAAGTCTCGCACTCATGTGAAAGACGAACGAGATATCAAAAAACAACTTTTATTGGTTTGTGGGTTCTTTATATAATTTTTTGGAACCCAGTTACTATCCAAAATATGCATAACAATAGATGAGATAAATTTAACCAGTGTTGTCACGGCGCATGGCGCAAGTTGAGGTCCGAGATACCCTTAATGCCTAAGGCGCATGGTGCGGCACGCGCCTCGTTGAAGCTAGGTGTAAATTTTATGTTTTCTTAATAATATTCTAGAAAATACAATAGCATCATAACAACTATCTACAGAACAATCTAACTCCAATTGTAAACAATGCATTCCAATCTATCATCATTCAGTCGATTTAATATATAAAATGATACAACCTTATGCAAAACAAAGTTAAAACAACCTGAAAATTATACAGTTATACATCTGCTCTAATATATAGCTCAAATTCCTCACAACTGATTGCATATGTGCCAAAGGAACAATTACTCTTTAGTTAGTCGAATACATTAACTATTAAAAACTAGCATATTACCTTAAATAACAAGGAAGAAAGTAGACCATACTTTTTCCAGTAATTTAACTCAAATATATTTTACAAGAATTCAAAAGTTATCTACAAGCATTGCAACACCATCCTAACATGAGGAGAAGAAAAAAGTAATGGAAAACAAATTGTTGAAAACATCGGCATCCAAATTCATACTCTCTCCCGCAGGTGCATTGTTGAATTAGTGATGTGTTATAAAATGTTCAGTTTCCTCATAGAACTTGCATGTGTGGGTATCATACTGATCTTGCAATATGAAGTTCATTGAGATAAGGAGAAGAGAAGTAACAAAGTCTTGCAAGTTGAAATTAATTAAGAGGACAATTAAGAATATGATCATGCATCAAATGAAATAATAGCAAGTAACAAAAGAAATCCTGAAATTAAATGAAAAAATAAACAAAGAAAATATATAATAAAAAAATAAAGTAACCTTGAGAGGAAAGAAGTAGAAGAGCAGGAGTTGGACGAGGAGTCTCTGATCGGTTCTGGTCGCTTAGGGAAATAGAAGAAAGAAAAGAGAAGGAGTTGGTGCTCATATAAAAGAAAGACAAGAAAGAAACGATATGTCTATTATGATTATTATTGGGGCCGAGTTTACTTATGGGCCTGGATGGTCATGCTATTGTAAGTAGGAAAAAAAAAACACAGAGCACGATTTCTGGCGACATGTGCCCTGCGAGGCTAGGCCATGGCTTTAGCGCACTAAGGCGTGCGCCTATACTCAGTCGAGCGCCGCGATTGGTGGCGTGCCCCGCCGCACAGTGCCTCGCGCCAATGGCGCGGACCCCGATTTTCCTTTGACAACACTAGATTTAGCATGAATCATATGTATATAAATATGTATTCATGTCCATGTATAACTATATCCATGCTATATCGGTATCCTAAACTTTCCTAAAGACTGTCATTTTCTGAATCCATATCTTGTCTATATCCAAATTCATGCGTGTGTCTATGCAACCTTGTCATTATCTTTTCTGGTTCCTGGAAGCTTGGTTAACAAATTGGTGCCTTTCCCTTGTCTTCTGCCAGTGAGATTAAGTAAGTGTGTCTGGTTATCTTTGCAGAATTTGTTTGGGTTCATCGTCCATGAACTTAATTCAGAAGCATAGTCAAGATTAGCTTAAATTAGTTCCTGTTACCTTGCAGTGTCTTCATATTTTACCTCATATATTGGTCAAGATTATGAAAAGTAGTGTAAACATCTGTCATTAATCTGCATGGCTTTAGTTTTTAAAATAGGTAAAGTTTCGTAGCCCTCTTACCTCCAACAATCTTTCGTGAGCGAAGAGAGCAAGGGAAAAAGTGTAACAGAATTCTGTTGTACTGTGCATGTTGAAAATTGAGTATAACACCAAACTCTGCCTGACGGTCTATGTTACCCGGACTCGTACTTTAGGCCGAGGTAACAGGGTCGACACGACTGGACACAGGTACGGGATCCAGGTCAGACTCGTCAGGGTGACAGCGAACACGGCAAACTAATTTCGACATGTGGACTTACATGTTTACCTTTGATAAAGCACAAGAAGCTTCTCTGAGAAAATCTTGATCATGCAACTTCAGCATCTGCAGTGATTAGTTGTTTGTGTTCTCTTTAGTCCATGCACAAGACAAACATATCATATTAACTACTCACAGCAACACAAAGTATCTGTAGATGAAAATACTACTTGATAATAAATAGGCTCCACCATCATCATCCAAGCTAGCTGGCACAGAAGATGGAAAGTTCACATGGTAATAAATAGGCTCCACCATCATCATCCAAGCTAGCTGGCACAGAAGATGAAAAGACTACTTGATAATAAATAGGCTACTAAGTTGTGTTAGTAGTTAATATCAATTAATGACTGCTTGTCCTACATAAATATGATGCTTGATAATAAATATGATGCTTGAAAATAAATAGAGAAAATTTGAGTCGCATCCCACTTTATTGGTCATATTTCAAGGTGCACCCCACTTTATTGGTCATATTTCAAGGTGCATCCCACTTTATTGGTCATATTTCAAGGTGCACTCCACTGCTTTACTTTAATGTAAGTTACCCCCCCCCCCCCCCCCACATTTCACGGATTTCGTCGAAGACCGACGGTCAACGCGTTTGACCAAAATCTTAGGACGAAATTACCCTATTCATCTTCACAACAGTCCCTTGCCTCTCCCTCCGTGCTCGGCCCCCCTCCCCCACCTCGCTCAGCCCTCTGCCATCACCACCACCAACATCACCACCATCATCACCACCACCTTTATCACCACCACCACCACCACCTTCACCACCACCACCACCTTCACCATCACCACCACCACCACCTTCACCAACACCACCATTACCACCACCACCTTCAACCCCCGTCGCCTCCGTTCCCCCACTCGTTCACGGCGCCGCCCCCCTCCCTCGCCCCCCCCTACGGCGCCGCCCTCCTCAACCGCGCCCCCGCTCTCCCATGGCGCCGCCCCTGCTCCCCCATGGCGTCACCCCCGCTCCCCCACGGCGCTCCTCCGTCCTCCCTCACGAGATCGGGGGTATTTTTGTCCTAAAAGTTTGGTCAAACGCGTTGACCGTCGGTCTTGGACAAAATTCGTGAAATGTGGGAGATAACTTTCATTAAGGTAAAGCAGTGGGGTGCACCTTGAAATATGATGAATAAAGTGGGGTGCGACTCAAATTTTCTCAAATAAATATGCAGGTTATTTAACAGGAAATTACCTTGCAGACAGAAATATAACGAGTTGTGTTAGTAGCCAATAATAGTTACTGTAAGGCTTTTTGTTATAACTAGTTGTGTCAGTAGTCAATAGTAAGTTATTGTAAGACTTTGTTGATAATCAAGCATCATATTTATTTTAGCAAATATATTTATTTTAATAACCGTATTCCCGTATTCGTACCCAAAATTTGGATCATTTTTGGTTGAGTCCGTGTGTCCTTCAATTGTAATTTTGAAAGGCCTGACTATTGGATATGTACCTGTACCCGACACCCGTACCCAAGTCGAGGTAACATAGCCGAAGGTGTCTGACATTGGTAAGTCGGTAACTGGGACATGAAGCTCTTGTTGCTTCCATGCGGGTTGCGTACGAACTGTTAAGAGTCGAAGTGGGAGCAAAAATATTGTTTTTACATATTGCATGTAGATACAATTCTCCTTTGAGACTGCATTAATTAAATTGAAACCCACGTAATACGGCGATATAAACGTGAATTGTAGCAAGTTCTATATTTTCTAATGTAATTTAAAGGGCAAAGAAAATAGTGTTTGGATTGTGGTTTCTCCAGAAACCTTGCCATCTTTTGGCCCCATGACTGAAAGCTAATTTACCAAACTAGGACAAACAGGTTCCTTTTACTCTAAACCACTCATAAGCAAAATCTGATACATACAAGCAGGGCCGGCCCTGGCCAGGGCGACCGTCCACGGCCCACGGATCATGAGGGGTCCAAAAAAATTAGTTTTAAAGATAAATATGTTAATAAATTTGTATCTTAAATAGAACTAGTATATACCATGGCCTTTTACACAAAGTTATTGTGGTGTAGTAGTTAGTACTATAAACTTGTATACTAAAGGTCCTAAGTTCAATCCTTGGCTGTAACTTTTTTTTAAATATTTTTTTTACATTATGAATGGGAGCCTTATTTTGAAAGTTCGTCCAGGGCCCCCATGAGCTCAGGGCGGGCCCTGCATACAAGGAGCCTATTTCTTCTGCTTTATACTTCATTGTTCCTTGATACTTATCATATCACCTCCTTCATTTCCTTGGTCCGTGTCTAAGAATTCTAGAAATAAAACAACGAGTTTCTGGATCTAACTTAAAAGGCTAACAGCCCCCATAGGTTGCATGAACTGGGATATTAATACAGATAAGGATTCCACCAAATACGTCATTCGAGAAACTCTAAACTACGAGTGCAACATAGATACAATTGTTTTTACTCATGAAGACGTATCTATATGTACATATTAGTCATAATAATATCAATATCTATGTATCTTTTACACAACAACTAGTTCATGAATTTTTTGTTAAGGGTCTGTTGTGAGGAAATTTTACCTATTCGTCTCAATTATGTTTGACACAAGTATATGACCATGCAAAAATCATTTTATGTTTTTGGACCCTTTGCAGCCTAGAGATAGACCGACCACGTCCAACAAGCATGTCTAGGAAATGTTGTGTTTCTTATGTGTTGAGCATGGATAAACACATGGTTACAAGTCTGTATGTAGGGACCTAGTTCCCCTTTTAAATCTAGCAACCAGACATTCATTTTTAGCAATGAAAATGTAATATTATACATCTGTTCTCTTACCAAAGCATGATTCATGCCTTTAATAGTCTATGCTAATTCTTGGATCACGATATAATGTTATTTTATGGGCTAATTGAGTTTCTCACGGGGTTGTAGATCTGTACTTTTCAAATGAATCATGATATGATGTTGTATTGGTTCAACTGAGTTCCGTCCTACTAGAAGATTGAACTTATACCTATTTGACTGCTACTTCAGGTATCACATGTCTTTCTTATTCTACTCTCTGGGCCTCAACTCTAAGACCTCTGATCATGTCTTATACTGAGCTTGAATATTTAATACCTAGTTCCCTCAAAATTATATTCGTACCCAATGGAGACACTATTTATGCCCTTGGCTCGGTTTCCATCCAGTTATCTCTGACCCCCTAATCTTCAGTCTGTTCTTATAGTTTCTTCTTTATGAGATAACCTTTTGTCTATTTGTCTTTTTATGAAAGATGTTAACTGCTCCATAACCTTTTCTCCTTCCGTGGTGATTTAGGATCTAAAATGCAAATAGTGATCGGTGGGGTTGTGAGGTGAAAATGCATTGAATTCATTTTTTACGATTGATTGCCACCGTAGGCTCGGTCATCCTCCCCGTCCAGTTTTCAAAACTATGCCCCCTTTGTTGATCATCATTGTTGCATGACTTGGCTTTACTTGTTCCATGATCGTTATGTAATTCTCTCGGTTTTCATATTTAAGAATAGTATTAAAATACTTTGTATCAATAATGTTAAAGAATACTTAATAAAGGATCTTTATGGTCTTTATAAAGACTAATATATCCACCAAACTTTTTTTTTTTTTATCATCCAATAGAATAAAGTTGTTGAAGATAAAAATCAATACTTGTGGTGGCTCAAATCTCTTCTAATTCAAATGAAGTGCTTGCTACCTTATCACTTACAAGCCTTCTGCAATCCTTAATAATAGAACTTCCTTTTGTATTCTTTTCACAACCATGAACATTTTCGTTTACAACCCAAACTTTTTGGGTGTGAATCCTATGTTCATTATCATGGACCGAACATGACAATCTTGCTCCTCAAGCTACTAAACATATCACTGTGGGTTAGTCTCGTACTATGTTGTCACAGGCGACGCCTAGGCGGTCTAGGCATGCAGATCGGAGAGGGCTTGTCTCGACCTGAATTTTTTTTTCCTGTGTGAGGCGATGCTCGCCTACGCGCCCGCCTTGGGTTGACCAGAGGAGAAAAAGGCGCCTAGCTTAATGCATATTGTTTATTAGTTATACTACATATTTATTGTATACAATAAATATTAGTTAAACTCCGCCTTGCTTATTAGTTATACTACATATTTATTGCATACATATTTGTAGATTTTTCTGCACAAGAGCAACCAAAACCCATAGTTCTAAACGACGGTAGGCGGGTGCGCGGCGGAGAGAGTCTGCTTACCGTACCTAGGCGCCGCCTAGGCGGTCGATACATTTTGAACATTTTTTTTTACTATTTTACCACTGTATTTTGCATAATATGTATATTTTAAGTGTGTTCCATGCATAACTAAGTTGTAGAACAAAGATTTATGAAGTTTTACTTTTGTAATAGTGAACCATAGGCCCATAATGCTTACAAACCTTTTTGGTCAAAATATCTTGTTAGGTCTTGCTCCGCCTAAGCGCTCGCCTACGCCGTCTCATCTCCGCCTGTGCCGCAAACCTTCATTGGCCGCCTACCCTACCGCCTACTGAAAAGTGGTGCGGAGAGAGACCGCATATTGCCTAGGTGGCCGCCATTTAGAACACTGCCACAATCTGGACGGTCGCCTAGGCGCGCCTAGGCGAGGCGGTTGGGTTGTCGCCTCACCTCGACATAGGTCTTGTACCCAAAATGGACTACTTTTACCTTCTTCTTTTTTTCCATTTGAGAACATGGTTATCACTTCGGTCAATATCACTTTTCTTGACAATAGTCATACTTCTCTTACCATACCATCCTCACCACCCCGACATACTTATATAGCCTCTCCATCCCACCCTCGTATCTTATGACATATCTGCTGCCATTCCGGATAACCCTTCCCCTATCCCTCACTAGTACAAATAAGAGGCCATGTTGACAGATTCAGTGGTATCACTGTAAATAGTTTCTTATGTTGCTTCTCTTCCTTAGTCTAGTGGGCCTGATGATTTTCCCATTGCGCTGCTAAGAAATAATGTTTGTACTATGAATGTTCTTGCTAACTTTATTTCTTAACATAGTTTCATTGTTTCTCTTTGTCACATAGCTTGTTGTCTTTTGTTCTATTCCCTCTTCTATTTAGGAAGCCCTTCAATATTTTGGTTAGCATCCTACAATGGAAGAGAAACTAAAGGTTATTTGGTCCATTGACATATGAGACCTTGTTGCTTTACCTTGGTGATACACATATATTGGGTTGTATTTACCGTTAGACACAATCCAAATAGCACCATTGAAGGCTTGAAAGCTCGTGTTGTTGCTAGCGGCTTTTAGGGGTGAGCATTCGGTTTATTCGGTTCAAACCGAACCGAATAAGCAAAAACCGAATTGGACCGAAACCGAATAAGCAAAACCGAAACCGAACCGAATTGGTCAATAACCGAACCGACCGAACCGAATTAAATCGGTTCGGTTTATTCGGTTTTTGGGTTTTTTTGTGTATTTTTTTGTTAATGTATGTAATAACTAAATATACCAAGATATATTCAGTATATACCTATAACATACACCTATATATATTTAGTATATACCTATAATTAACACACACACACACACACACATATATATATAAACTAAATTTTCTTATTCGGTTTTCGGTTTTGGACCGAAACCGAATTCCAAAACCGAAACCGAAACCGAATAAAAAAATTTAGTATTTTCAAAACCGAAACTGAACCGATTTTTTTTTAAACCGAACCGAATTCCTTATTCGGTTCGGTTCGGTTCGGTTTTCGGTCCAAAACCGAATAATGCTCACCCCTAGCGGCTTTACCAAACACTATGGGATTAACTATGAAGAAACATTTCCCCTAGTTTCAACCTTAACACCATTATGGTAATTCTATCCTTGGCATCCATTGCAGGTGGCCCTTACATCAATTTGACATCAAAAATGCATTTTTCAATAGGGATCTTTCTAAGACAGTTTATATGCAACAACCCATGGTTCTAAGTGTGTGAGATAACATGGTTTGTCATCACCACAAGTCCATCTATGGCCTCAAATAGTCTCCTCTTACTTGGTTCAACAAGTTAATAGTGCTAATCAACATATTGGTTTCTCTTGGGGTCAACCGATTCCTTTTTTTTTAATCGGCTTAGTTAGTGGTTATTCTTCTTGTCTATGTTGATGTCATCATCATCATTCTCGATGACTTAGTTGGTATCTCCAAAGTAAAAGCACTTCAAGTCACTTTCACACTCTAAATACTTGGATAATTTGCGGGACTTCCTTGACATTGAAGTTGCTCACAAGGATGGTTCCTTGACTGTCAAATGAAGAATTCTTTAGATCTCTTCGAGAAAACAGACTTTCTTTATTGTCGCATGTAAGTGACATTCCTATGTATCAATTTTTTACCTCTCCAATATTACCTCTAGTTCCGACCACCTCTCTTAGATTCCAATAGATTCCAATGCGTATTATCGTTTCGCCAAGAAAACATATCTATCTTACCCTTATTCGTTCGAACATTTCCATCACCTTCTACATTGTCATCCTATGTATGCTGTCTTCCATTGTTTCTCATTTTCAGGTTGAGTGAATTTTCTGCTACTTGAACAAGTCTCCAGTCGAGGGAGTTGTCTGTTGATCCTCCTCACTCTCTCAATGCTTTTGTTGATGTTGATTATGCTCTCTATATTGTTGATCCTTGTTCCACTGGTGACTGCACATTCCTGAAAACAACTTGGTCACTTGGCGAAGCAAGCAAGACAATCATTGGTTGCACACTTTTATTGGTTTACTATTGTTTCATTGCACATGCAGTTTTGAGCTTACTCGGACAAAAGCCTTTTGACAAATCTTGGTTGTTCCCTTTCCTGTACCACATTTCTATATTGCAATAACCAAAATGCCATTCACATTGCTGAAAGCCATGTCACCATGAAAGCATCAAACTTATTAAGGTTGATTGTCACTTCGTACGTGATAAGCTCTGCATCATGTTCCTATTGCTGCACAATTTCTCATCAAAGCTCTTTCTCAACCTCTCTTTCTACACTTTCTATGCAATATGGGTTTGATTGACGTGTACTCTCTAGCTTGCTGGGGAGTATTAAAATAGTTAGCATTCTTACTCTTGTTTGGCTATATTTAGTATCTCTTGTATCCCTTCATTAGCCCCACGTTAGATAGTAACTAGGAGGGAGACTCACCTCCTATAAATATGTATTAACAACCATCAATTAAACTTACCCCATTGAGTTGGGCCTCATTCTCAACAGTATGTACTCCCACCCATCGTATAATTTTTTGGCAAGACATCTATTTCCCATGGTTTTCCATCCAAGAAATCGAAATTGAGAGAACAGAACTTGGTCAATGCTTCCATTGGTAGTTATTCTCAATAACTGACCTCATTTTAATGGAAAATGCTTTAATTGCAATGGTCATGTTCTTATAGTTTTAGGTGGCAATATGCATCAAAGTTCAATCCTCTACAAGGTTGTGTTCCTACAAGATGGCATACTTATTCTTTAGTTGCTACTCATTTTACATTTTAGGTTGTGAAAAATCTAAATTATTCTCAAGAAGCATCATGTTTTAGATACTTTTAAAAGAAGCTTATCTAGTCTTATAAATAACAACTAGAGTATGATAACACTTGCGGAGTACTATCATCCTCGTCTTTATGTATGGAATTGTTTCATAATAATAGATCAACACTTCATTGTCTTAACAATGCTTTTTACCCTTTGAACAGTATTATGGACAAGTTCCCATACTTGGTTCAGAAAAAGTTAAAAGAAGGTCAAGAAGTGAGGCGTGTTGCTCAGCTTGACTGGAAAATAATTGAGTGTGACTGTGAGAAACCATTTTATCATCAGGCCTCGAGTTTCTGCCTTTACCAGTTAACTTGCTCGACCCTAAACCTCAATACTTTTTCTGTAGTTGGTTTCCTCAATCTCTTCTCCCACCTCTTGTTCTTTATTGCAGGTAATGCATGGAGAGGACTATGTTTCTTTGGGTTTTCTATTTGGACAAAAATCAAGAGTTGCATACATATCTGATGTATCACGTTTCCCTGCTAGCACTGAGTATGGTATGTGAATCAGTTTTTATGTTTGTCATTACATGTGTGAATTATGTTAAGCACAAAACTGAATGCCTGTCATTGCCATTCTTGTAGTATGTTTGAGAAAAATGGTCGTCATCCAAGCCTTCTCCCATCAGATTGGGGTATATGGAGCATAAGAATTTGAATTCTCCATAAAAGATTTGACAGTTTTTATAACGTACTATTGACCTGACGTCATCCCTCTATGTTGGTGACAAATTCCTAGCAAGGTAGCTATGCACATGAGAGGATTATGCCGTAAAAACCTAGGTGGCCAGTTGGCACAGGTAGCTAGGCATACCTTTTGGATATATGCACTTTAAGTTCATGCAACCAAGAAGCACCTTCTAAGTTCCCCTAGACTATAAAGAGTCTAGATGAAGAGGTAAGATTATACAAATTGCTTAAAATAATTGCATTTATCTCTATAACACTAAGGAGTGAAAGGAATGACGACTCCATATATTTGAGAAAAGTGGTGAAAATCTTGATGTGAGAACTATCTTCTCTTACCTTATTATATCTTATTATGTAGTGCAAATTTCTCTATAAATATATCACTGCCTTGAAGCTGAAAAAGGCTTTTTTTCTTTCTTTCCAATTCTTCCGTTTTGGTGATTGGTAGATAGGTTTTTAGTTAGTATGATTGTTCTTGTCTCATCCAAATTTGACTTCGAATACCCTCTCCCCTTAAATTTCTTCCAGATTGTATTACTTTGGTTTGATTGAGCTAGGTTTCAATAGTTAGATTCAGTCCATATCTGGCTAGAACGAGGTGAGGAGATTGTCCCTGTGAGTACTACTTTCTTACTTAGGTGACAAAGTCACTCCTTGGACATAAATCACTTGTCTACTTCTAGCATGCAGGATAGAGGTTCTAGATGACCTTAATGTTAAAGAATCTGACAGTCATGATGTTGTCCAAGCTACAAGTTGGAGAAAAAAGACTCATCTCAGGGTCACAATTCAAGACAAAGTTTGAGGAAAGCCGAGTGACAATTGGTGACAGGACATAAGGTAAAATGTTTTCACTGTTAGGTTCAGTCCCTATCTATGTAGGTTGGATGACTTTGCTAATCACATGTTCTATTTGGCTCTCGGTTTTTTATTCGGGTCCTCCAACCAATTCATGAGTCAATGTTTTGGTTATGGATCAAGTCCAAAGTAGAATATGTTGGGGTTTTTGAAATTATTCTCCAAAAAGTGGTCCCACATCCATGTTGCAAACCTCAAGTGTGTATTTCAATATAAGATTTTTCTTTTATTGACTTGCACACATGGGTAGTGGTAGCCCATGTAGTTGGTATAGTGGATTTTTACTAGATGACAAGATTCAAATCCTCTAAGAAACATTTGTTTTTGTCATTAATTTTTTGGAAATTTTTCATAGGAGCTAGGTCCCGTAGGGGCCTAATGACTCCGACTCAGGTTCGGACGTGGGCGAAGGACGCAAAGTAGCGCTTTGATAATGTACTTTGCACTTCGCATATACGCATTGGAAGCCAAGGTTCAAATCCTCCAGAAAAATTTGTTTTTGTCACTTATTTCTTGGGAATTTTCCAAAAGAGTTGGGCCCTGTAGGGGCCTAGTGAATCGGATTCGGCTTCTCAGGCTCGGAAGTGGACGAAGGGTGTAAAGTGGTACTTTGATGGCGTATTTTGCACTTCGACATACGCATCTGGCGCAATATGACGTTTTTGCGCGTTCGCCAGTTCAACGTGGTTCTATACGGTTCCGCGTGGATAAGTGCGTTCAGCGTGGCCCAACGTTTTTCCTATAGAGTTCCGCTAGACGTTCCCTGGGGCGTGCTGGGTTCCGCGTGAGCACATGTAACGAGCGTTGAGCAACACAATGAGGCGCAAAAGTGTCATATCGCGCCAGATGCGTACGTGCAAAGTGATCCATCAAAGCTCCACTTTGCGTCATTCGTCCAAGTCCGAGTCTGTTACTAGGCCCTTCCGGAATCTAAATCATATGAAAATTTTCCAAGAAGTGGTTGACAAAAACAAATGTTTCTTGGAGGATTTGAACCTTCTTCTCTAGTAAAATATTCCAGCATACCAACCACATGGACTACCACTCTCCATGTGTGCAAGTTAATAAAAGAATAATCTTATATTGAAATACACACTTGGGATTTGCCACATGGATGTATGATCACTTTTAGAGAATAATTTCAGAAACCCCAACAAAATAAGATGGATAGATTGTTACAGCTGAGTAATACTTGGTCACATGCCAAAGTTGTTCCCTGAACATATATCACTCATGTCTAGTTGTAGCATGTGGGACAAAGATTCTAGATGACCTTGCTGTTGAAGAGCGTAGCAATCATGGCATTGTCCAAGCTAGAAGTTTGACAAAAAAGTATTATTTTCTCTCCAAGGCCATGGTCCAAGATAAACGATTCAGAAAAGTGTTTTTAATTGGTGTTAAGGCATAGGTGTGGAATGCTTCCACTAATAGCTTGTGAATAGCACATTACTTAGATTGTGGTTGCTTGTGCTCCACGTAGAACAGATTAACGAGCATAGGGACCAACAGTTTTGCTGAATGGGTCTTGATAGGCTTGGATAAAAGGTTAGGTCATATAAATATGAGTACTGTCTCCAATTATTTGAAATTGTATTTGCTTGGATGGTGTCACTGGTTTACAATTGTAGAGGATAACTGAGGCAGTATCTTGTTACCATTTATTTTCAGCATAGCCTGTGGGAGGATGCCTGATCTACCATTATATGCACTCAAATAGGAGGGCAAGGATACTGCTTCTGTTCATGGAGCATCTTTTCTTCTTTACTTGCCATCACCTATAATAATGACTTAAAGTGGGCTGGTCCCCATTTAGATGAACTCTCAATGCAACTGGGGCTCGTGTTTCCAACTTGAATCTAGCTGTACAGGGGCAGAGTCAGAACACTATGTCATGTAGGACCCTCATTTCTATTAGACTACTAAAAATAGATATGTCATGCAAGTTTCTTATTTCTACAGCTATAAAATAATTGAACTTTAAGTTGAAATAAACTTTCAAACAAGAATCAAATAAAAATTAAGTTAAAGAGAAACAATAAGCAAAAAATATAGTTGAACTTATGGTTGTCATCGTATCTGATTAAAATATTCATAGCACTATCAATTATGCTTATTGCGTAATGAGACTCTCTTAACCCAATAAACAATATAAACAATGGTTGAGAAATGCTAGGATAAATAAAATAAAATATTCTGGAAATTGCTGAGAAACCCAATTTCGGGATGGGCTTTTATGAAATGCCCACCCGCTGGATGAGTTTTATGAAATGCCCAGAATTAAGTATTTTCACGTTAAATATTTCAAGATTCCCTTTTAGATGCCACCCGTTGGAAACTGCTATTTTTATAATACCGAAACTACCCCTCCGCGCGAATTGGTCATCTATATGTATTTGAATTCAAAAAACTCAGATCTGGATTGCGATTTTCGTCTTCTTCTTCTTCACGGAAAATCTGAATTCCATTGCTCTCATCTTCAGCAGAGATCGCAAAGATCGTTCGTAGTTCGGTGTGCTTTTCTTCGGTCGAACTCAGATCATCGCTCGTCATCATCATCACCATCATCATCAACTTCATCGACGTCAATTGTGGAGAGAAGATCTTTTCTTCTTTTCCATAAGAATTATCATCGCTTTGAAAGAAGAACGAAACTCTTTATTCCTGAAAAAACTAAATTACACGGAGAATGACCATTCTCCTACGTTTAACACTGGAAATGACCATTCTCCGTGTAAATTAACACGGAGAATGCCATTCTCCGTTTTATTTAAAACAGAGAATGACATTCTCCGTGTTTCTAACACGGAGAATGGCCATTCTCCGTGTTTCTAACACGGAGAATGGCCATTCTCCTGCGTTTTAACACTGAAATGACCATTCTCCGTGCTAAATTACACGGAGAATGACCATTCTCCGTTTTATTTAACACGGAGAATGACCATTCTCCGTGTAAATTAACACGGAGAATGCCATTCTCCGTTTTATTTAAAACGGAAAATAACATTCTCCGTGTTTCTAACACGGAGAATGGCCATTCTCCTGTGTTTTAACACTGAAATGACCATTCTCCGTGCTAAATTACACGGAGAATGACCATTCTCCGTTTTATTTAACACGGAGAATGACCATTCTCCGTTTTATTTAACACGGAGAACGTAAAAACGGAGAATGCCATTCTCCTGCGTTTTAACACTGAAATAACCATTCTCCGTGCTAAATTACACGGAGAATGCTATTCTCCGTTTTATTTAACACGGAGAATAACATCTCCGTTTTATTTAATACGGAGAATGGCATTCTCCTGTGTTTTAACACTGGAATGACCATTCTTCGTGATAAACTACACGGAGAATGGCATTCTCCGTGTAAATTAAGACGGAGAATAGTCATTCTCCGTGTAATTTAGCACGGAGAATGGTCATTCTCCGTGTAAATTAAGACGGAGAATGCCATTCTCCGTGTTAGTAACACGGAGAATGTCATTCTCCGTGTAAATTAAGACGGAGAATGACATTCTCCGTGTTACTAACACGGAGAATGACCACCCTCATGCGAAATTAACATTTTTCGTGTTCTAACACGGAGAATGACCATTCTCCTGCATTTTATGGTCAGCTGAAACTTTGGAGAGCCATAACTTTTGACTGGGAGGTCGAAACGAGGTCCCGTTTGTCGCAAAATGAGCGTATCGTCGAGGAGACTGAAAGTAACAGCTTCACAGTTAGACGGCCTTCCGAAATTTTAGAATCGCAAAAAAATGATGTTTGGACCTCCGTTTTAGCACTTTTGCCGTTTGTCCCGGTCTTTCCGAAATTTTCCGACGAGTTTTTGAAAATTTTTGAGGAGAAAACCTAGATTCGAAAGTGAGCAGCGTATGGAAGAAGATGAAGTATCGAAACGTTTTTTTTAAGAGCAGTTTCGTGGGTGTTTTCAATAAATTAAAAGGAAGGGCAAAATGGTCATTAGGAACCCGCTTTGGATAAGTTTCTCTAATTCTGGGCACGCGATGAAAGTTTTTTTAGCGGTGGGTTTTATATAAAACTTTTTAGTTTTTGGGCATTCCATAAATCCTCCCTAAAATATTTGGTTAATTTTCAACAAATATTTAATCAAGAACGAGAAACTATTAATAAATAAAGTTAATTTACTTGCCTCAATTGGTTTTATCAATGATTTATATGGATAAATAAAGAAAATTCTGTTCCTATAAAATGCTGATCATAAATAGGGAACCTAAAAGATGACAGTTTCTTTAATAAAAGTATAACAATTGGGTGAAACACCAACTTTTTTCAATGATTTTAATTGAGGGTGAAATTGAAATTTTGGATTTTTCCAGGTGGAGCAAGCACTTACTATTGAAGTTATAGACTTTCAAAATTCCAGGTGGGGCATGTCCCCCACCTCGGCTTACTTTTCCCTCCGCGTATTGTGTATAGAAACTTCTGTAAGGAGCCATGATATTGTTTTCGTGGGAACACTTCCAATAAATATTTAAATGAAACTTCTAAATAATGACAGTTTATATGACATATTATAAACTCAAAATAAAGTGAAAGTTAAGTTTGTACTCTGAAGCATCAGCACAGACATGGACTTGGGACACTACAACTCATGAATAGACGACATGGAAGTTTATATCTATATGCATGAACTTTAAGGAACTGTTATAATAGTGCATATATTCTATGCATGAACTACAATTCATGAGTACAAGGATATGGATTTTGCTAGCGTTACAGATGATATGACCCTTAACAGAGCCGTATGGAAGAAGAGGATTCAAACAGCAGACCTCAGAAATTTTGGATAAAGACTTTGTTGTTGTATATTAATGCATTAATCTCAAAGTAGATGGTCATGGTATCTGGTTGAATCTGGTAGGGGGACTTCAGACTTTAATTTATGAAAATAGGACATGGAAGTGGCTTTTAACTGTAGAAGAATATGTACATTTTTTATGAAGATTCCTAGGAGTTCTCCATATATCTTGGGTTTCATATTAGAATCCTAGATATCCTAGGATACTAATATGAAGTCCTAGGCAGGATAAATCCTACACAATATAAAATCCTATATATCTTGGATAACTCCTAGATATCCTAGAATTCTGATCAACTACTTACCATATTCTTCTACAATAATAATGTATAAACTTGATAAAACTTGGATAATATTCATGCAATAACCTCAAAGTGGAGGGCCATGGAATATGGTCCAATCTGGTACGGGTATCTCATGATCTGCTCATCCGCTTGCCAACCAACTTGAATGGAAGCCCGTGAGGCATGATTCCACTGCACTCTCATGCCACCAGATATTAGAGGCCAGGTCGACAAGGCATTGAAATCTGTTCGGTTTCCTTTTCCCCATTGTGAAAGAAAAGTACGAAGTCTCACTGCTCTATCATCATTTTTGCAATGGTTATATTGGTTTAGTACCCAAGTTAACTTGTTCAAATGAGTTGAAATGACCCCTACGAGCCCAAAGAAACCTGAAAGTTTGCTGTGTCAAACATGCTGCGGAAAGTGCGAGACATGCTATTGTTAAGTGTTGGACATACTTTTCAGCCCATTTAAGAGGTGAACATGGGTTTAAAGTGTCAAACATCTGAAATAGGAGTGTCCGAGGAATACGGGTGTTGGCGTTCTACATGTGTCATACATGGGAGCTGTATTTGTTTAGTGTGTTCTTGGTCCATAGGTTGTATCCACATGGAAACAGCTTTTACACCCCAGTTCATGCCTTTATTAACATTTGGCTAATTGCATTGAAATACCTTCTACTTTCACATGTTTGCAGGTTGCTGCCCTGTTCCACTTTTAGTAGTAGTTTACTACCTTGAACTTTTTGCTTTAGGGAATGGGGGAAAGAAAGGACTGGGATGATTTTTTTTAGGGACAAAATTGTCCTATATGTGAATGAGGTTAACAGAGGGTATTTAGTTGCAAAACGCTCGAAAGTTCATGGTAGAAATTTGCCTAAAAATAATATGAGGTAGTAACTTGCAAAAGCATGAGGGTTGAAGGTATTTAAATGCAATTACCAAGTAATTAGTTGCATTCTTCGTACGCGTCTAGCAATTGTGAACGAAGGTTAAAGGAGGGTAGTTAATTGTAAACACGCAAAAGTTTATGGTAGTAATTTGCTAATAAAAATACTATGAGGTTGTAACTTGCAAAAGCATGAAATGTGCGGGTCTTTAAATGCAAATTATCATTAACATTTTCTATGTGAACTTGAATACAACTTGTTCAGATATGCATTGTTCAGATATTGCTGAACAACTATATCTTCCAGCACAAATGAACTTTTGGTTGAACCATCCCAATTTGAAAAGCTCGCTTCGAGATCCACAACTTTTGTTTTCGATATTTTCTGATTTTAGTTTAGTCTTTCAAATATGTTTCTGAAGTCAAAATTCAAAATTTTGCAGTTAAGAAAGTTAGGATTTGATTTTGTTAGAATTTGGGACTTGGTCAAATTGTATCGTATCTCATAGTATTTTTGGTTTAAATAAATTATTCTGGGGTTAGATTTCTATTTGTTCTTTCTAAAGAAAACTTATGGGTAGGGCGGACCCCCTCTAGGCCAATTTGGAGGGAGAGGATGCTTCCTTGAGTTTGCAGTTTCTTATTTTATAGTTTTGTTTGTCCAAATATATGCTTAATTTTCTTTAAAAGTCAACAATTAAATGGTGGTCCAGTTGGTACATTGATAAGATTATAAGTTGGAGGTCAGGAGTTTGGTTCTCTAACTGAACATTATGCCTAGTTTAAGGATACATTGTTTAGTTTATATTTTTTTTATGTTACAGTTCTGCCATTACACCAAAATTCCAAAGCTATGATGAGAGTTGAGGTTTAAATATTTATTTTCACACCCTCATAGGTTGAAGGTTCATTTGGACATAGCTGGATTCACGTAACGGTATAATATTTCTTTTAAATCCGCTTAAGACGCGTGTCGTAGAAAATTCGGACTTGGTTTGCTACGATACCATATTAAAGTTCCTATCACTGCGCCAAAACTCTAAATCTATGATTATTGTTAAATTTTATTATTATTTAACAACAACAACAACAAAGCCTTTGTCCCAAATTTTTGTGGTCGGCTATTTGAATCCTCTTCTTCAGTTGGCTCCCTTTAGGGCTATGTCCTCTGTAACTCTAACAAAATTTATATCCTTCTTTAAAACTTCAAACTATAGTTTATACCTACCTGTAGTCCTAGTGGCTGTATAAATTTTTATATTGTCGCTCCTCCTTATAGTTACATATATTGGGTCAATTTTACACATGTCAGTCGATTTTTTCTCATATTGTCATCAATTGGCGCCACCTCTAGTTTTCTACGGATACACTCATTTCTTATCCTATTGGTTACTGTATTGTCATTCATCCATCTTAGCACTCTAATTTTGATTATACTAACTTTTTGGATATGTTGTTTGTTAATTATCAATATTCTGATCTATAAAGCATGGTTGATCTTATTGTAGTATTGTAATTTTTATTTCAACTTATAGAGGTATCTTGCAGTCACAAAGCACTCCATAGTGTTGTCAATGGCGCATTAAGGCGTCCACCATATATGCGAGACGCAACATGGCGCCTCGCTATGACGTGAGGCATTGCGTTTCATTTAGGCACACACCTGAGTTGCACCATAACACGAGGTGCATGTTATATTGAAGTGCCTCTCGTGAAACCTAATATGAAGTTTATATTTTACTTTGTTTTGGCTCGAGCATGAATGCATAACATGCACCATTCTCTGACATACTACTCCATAGGCATGCGTTAACATTCTACAGTCAAAATTTGATCTTTACCCTCTTTTATCTCTCGACTCTCTTTCAGTTCTTCAGTAGTCGTTGTTGACCCTCATCCCTCGATTGCCAAAAACTTACTACCAGCCAAAGGATTCAACTTTTTTAATTTGTAACTTCAATATAGACTTTTAATTTGTAAGTTGTTGACTCTCATCCCTCGATTGCCAAAAACTTTATACCAGCCAAAGGATTCATTTTTTTTTTTTTTCACAATTTTATATTGTAGACTTTGTCAATGATTTTTCTGTATCGACGAAATTCCCCAACGAAAGTCTTGTTATCTTTCTCAAGTGAGATATTTTATTTTGCAACTTATTTTTGTGTATTATTTCCTATTACCACGTCAATCAATTCATCCTTAGGCTAGCATCGATCTTCCTTTACGGACTTGCCTGCCATTGTCGAGTCCACCAACCCCTCGAGTGAGGTTATTAAAATTTACAATTTTCTAAATTCTATACAATAATGATGCGCCTTGAGCGTTATGTGTAGTTTGCGTCTTGTTCCGCGCCTTGCGCTATCACAACAATGATCCTCCATTTCAACCATCATGTTTAATTCTATGCATGACATCCTTCTCAATCTTGCCATCATGATGAATGATCGACCATAAATACCGAAAGCTATCACTCTTAGGTATTTCCTGTCTTCTATATGGACTTCCTCCTCATTTCTCTTTCACTTGGAGTTGAAATTATATTCCATGTACTCTATTTTCGTTCTACTAATCCTAAATCTCTTAGATTCCAAAATCTCTCTCCATATTTTCATTCTAATCTTTCTCTACTCTTATCAACCAAACACAATATCATCAGCAAGCATCATACACAGTGGAATCTCCTCCTTGATATGTCTAATAATTTCATCCATAACTATCACAAAAAGCTAGGGACTGAATGCTGATTCTTGATGTAAGCCAGTAATAACATGAAACTAACTGATTAGTATCTCCTTCATTAGTTTGCACAGTTGTCGTAACTCTCATATATATCCTTAATCGTCTCAATTTAATTACTAGGAAGTTGTTCCTTCTTCAAGGCCCACCACATTATCTTCCTAGGAACTCGATCATCATCTTTCGATAAGTTATAAAAACGATATGTAAATCCCACTTTTTCTTTTTAGGGATATTTTGTAAAACCTCCCCTAAATAATGGGCTAATTTGCGAAATACCCCCTAAAGATCTCGAATTGGTAAAACCTCATTTCCGTCAAGACGCTGTTTGATTTTGGATGACGTGGCAATCCGTGTGTGTTATTAAGTAAAAAATTAAAAGTTAGACGAAAATACCCCTGCAAATTAGTCCATTATTTAGGGGAGGTTTTGCAAAATATCCCAAAAATATACGTTAGAAATTTCCGATTCGTCCGGCCACTCATCCCCCGCTCCGCCACAGTGCACCACCACCATCATCGCCACCATGGTCATCCTCTCCGGCAACCATCCGAACGCCTGACCCGCCACCACGACCGGCTCCCACCTCCAGCGGTCCACCACCATAACCCCTCGGTCCGGTCGACCTCCGCTCTCCGCCACACACAACACCAAAAAAACCCTAAATTTTAAAACACCACCACCACCGACTTACCTGTCGTCCGCCGCGTCCGGCCGCCTGGACCTCCGGTGCGCCGCCCTCTCTGAACGCTCCCGACCTCCGTCCTCCTCCCACATCCGTGGTCTCCGCCCCGCACCAAAAACCCCATCCGCCGAGACCCCGACAACCCTCCGCGCGCAGCCCTAGCCGGATCCGCCGCATCCATCCGCTCCGCCGCCTTCAAACCTCGCCACCGCCATCCGCGCCGTCCGCCACTCTCACCCGACTTCAACCCTCGCCACCGCCTCGTACACGAGCCTCTCCGCCGCCTAAACCACCGGCCGCCCTCTCTCCCTCTCGATCTCTCCTTCCGACTCCGCTCCCTCCACCATAGCGCCGCCGGAGCAGCGCCCTTTCTCCGTCCGCCGACCCGGGGGCGAACTTCCTCTTGAGGGTGGAGTTCCAGTGGTTCTTGATGGCGTTGTCGGTGCGGCCGGAGAGGAGGCGGGCGATGGGGCCCACTTGTTGCCGAAGCGGCGGTGGGCCCGCACGATGGTGTCGTCCTCCTCGGCGGTGAAGGGGCGGTGCTCCACCTGCGGTATTTTCGCAAATTAGCCCATTATTTTGGGATATTTTGCAAAACCTCCCCTAAATAATGGACTAATTTGCAGGGGTATTTTCGTCTAACTTTTAATTTTTTACTTAATAACACACACGGATTGCCACGTCACCCAAATCAAACAACGTCTTGACGGAAAGGGGGTTTTACCAATTCGAGATCTTTAGGGGGTATTTCGCAAATTAGCCCATTATTTAGGGGAGGTTTTACAAAATATCCCTTCTTTTTAAATCTATACTTCAATCTTCTTAATAGGTAAATGACTTCCATAGTAGATCTTTCCGGAATAAAATTAAACTTATTATCTGATATTCTAATATCTTCTTAATTTTTGCTCAATCATTCTCTCCCATAGTTTCATGGTATGACTTATATGCTTGATTCCTTGATAGTTTTTTACAACTATAATAGTGCGTCTCCAGTTATCCAATATTTATAATTCAACACTTTATAAATTCTATATGAGGCCCCTTAAATTCGAAGTTATGGTATTTTTATCCTCTCAATTCTTTTCTAGGTTAAGATAAAAAAATTTCTCTGTCCACCAGTGCTTCTAGGCCTCTACGTAAGAACATCAATTTTACCTAGTTCAATGAATCAAATTGTTATTAAGTTATAAAGATTTGTCTTTATAAATGATGGATTCCAAAGTTTGTGGATAACAGCAACGTTCTCGATTTGACAAAACATGGATGTCTCAATGAAGGTCAAATTATCACATTGACGAAGATGTAGCGGGAGTGGGTGATGGGATGACTCCTTGCTGCCGAAACCATGAGTTTACTCGAATCCATGATCGGAGCTTTCTCAACCACAAGGTTCTCAAATCTACGAACTCTGGAATCTACTCAGTGAAGAGAAATCTCAACGAATTTGAATAATAACTTGATTGATTGAATTGAGTGCAATGGATGTCTTTAAGTTGATATGCTTATATTTGACAAAAATCTTGAATCTTAATAAAATCAAATTCAAACTAAATTCCCTAAACCAAAATTCGAGTTCTGACTTGAACAACATATCCGCGCGCCTAAACTTCAGAATTATTGAAAAGCCTAAACTTCATGATCAGAAACTGACTTTAAGTCATAGAGCTCGAAGTTAGGTTTCCAAATTTGGATGGTTCATCCACGACAGAAAGATTTGATTGTTTTGATAGCGTAATGTAGATCCGAATCTGAGTAGAATTGTGCAATGCGTCCTACATCAATTTGACAAATGTTCTGTGTTGGAAAAATATAATCCTAGAATGGTTTGTGGTTACATCTATGTTTATTTTCTCAATCACATAATTAGGACACTATAATGTCTGAACCAGTTATGGACTGATCATATGTACATTTAAAAAGGCTGGTTAGTCACTAATATCCATTGGTAGAGTAGCAGCCAATACGGTTAGCATAGCAGTTCCAAATCCCAACTACATCACAGTAGCCTGAGTGGATCCCTTTACCCAACAGCTAATGTTAAGAAGGCCCTGTATCATCTGTACATTTAAAAAGGCTCGTTAGTCACTAATATTCATTGGCAAAGTAGCGCCAATGTAGTTAGCATAGTAGCTGCAAATCCCAGCTACATCACAGTAGCCCGAATGGATCCCTTTAACCAACTTTATGTTAAGAAGGCCCTGCATCATCCTATTTTTACAACTTTCTTTTCTTGATATGCTTCTGGTGCAGTTATTTCAAAATCTGGAGCAGGACAGCTGGATCTTCTCATCTTAGATACCCTATACAAGGTCAGTTAACTAGTAGTTTGTAATGTTTCCATGACAGTTTTTCCATAAGTTTTACTGCTTTGGGGTACATCTCTAATACTCTTCCCTGAGAGTGGTTGTAATGGATGTTTTCTGTTTTCCCCCTTACATCACATGTTTAAATTTACGTTGGTTAGACTTGTAACGTCACCTTTCGGGTTATAATTATGTTCGCTTTTTGGCATCCTCCTTTTTTAGAGGACAAATTATTACATTCAAATTATGTATCAGATATATTAATACCCCATCCCATCCATATGGAAATCCTCCTGTTTTTCTAATAATTTTCTAATAAACATTGAACTTGTAACGTCACCTTTCGGGTTCCTTGCATAATTTTCTAATAAACATTGAACTTGTGACCATATTTCCCATGGAAATTTCTCAAGCATCCCTTTAGGAGATTTTAGTTCTTTGACCAAGTGGAGTTGATGCAGAAAATAAAGTCTATTCATTGAGTTCCTAGGAATCATGATTTCAATACAATAAAATATGCAACATTGACACATTGAACAAGTGACTGTGTATGGATTGGTTGCATCCTGCTATTTTTTTGCCTATCTCTTGTTATGACACATTGAACAACTGAGTTCGTAGGGATTGGTTGCATCCTGTTAATTTTTGTCTAATCTCTTGGTTGCACAGGAGGGCTCTCATAATACTCACTTTTGCTTTCCCCAGGTTGGTTAGTCCTGTTTCCTAGCAGCTGTATAGTGTGCATCACTTTATTGTTTTTTTGCATCAATTTATTGTTGATACTCTTTTTTTTTCCAGACTTGATGCTGTGAAGAGGATATGTCCTAAGAGAGCTCTTCTCATTGGGATGACGCATGAGTTTGATCACCACAAGGACAATGAAGCACTGGCAGAATGGTCTAGCGTATTACATCATACATTCCTTCAAGTTAATTTTCTTCAAAAAGCTAGCCATGTCTCAATTGCTGCATCTGTTGCCTACATTTCAACATAATTCCACAAGGAACCAGTCGTTAGATTTATTTTACTAAAACACTAATCAAGATCCAGTCCTTGGACTTGATTTACTAAAACGGAAATGCTATACCATTAAACATAACCTCTGAATTGAAAGTGGAACCAACTACAACATCCATTAGTGAAGAACCAGAAGTGCGAGATCTAATTTTTGACTGGCAATGAGTTGGTTTCAATTCAGAGGTAGCAATGTAGCCCTCCTGTTACTTAGCCTGAGTATTTGACTGATCCAAGGTGTAATCTTCAGCCTCATAACCATCCTCACAGTTACCCACCTCATTGCCTTTTCCCATCAAAATGGGGTCACCTATACTGTAGAGCACAGTTCTAATTGACAAGACTGGACAATCATATTAAAGACCTATGACTGCATATTCTTTTGATAGGGGTTCACCATGGATATTGAAGGATATTTGGAAGGAAACCTAAATTTAGGTGCTGTTTGACAATCGGCAAATCCTGGAATACTTTTCAGAACCCTTGAAAAATGCTGCACAAAAACAACTCAAAGATGTGGTTGCCATCCGATTCACTAAAAGATTGGAAGACAATGATTTGTAAACAGACACGGAAATACCGGTCGCTGAACCAACGGCCCAATACGAGGGCTGACATCTCAATCCTCACACAAAAGAATTAGAAAAGAGAAAAACTCCAATAGCACATCAAATTTGTTATAATTCAACATGTTTATTCTCTCCTAGAAAGTCGCTAGTTATAAGAAGTTAAGAACTAACCTAACCTAAGCCCTAAGAAAGAAATCCTTACGAACTAGGAAGGAATCTAAAAGATAAATATAAAATAAACTAAAATATTCTGCCAATATTTGCGCAAGCATTCTGGATCGGTTTGGACTAGAATTCCGGTTTGCCTGAATCGGATTTCCAGTTTTTTCCCGTCTGCTGAGTTGCAGGAAACCGGAATTCCGGTTGTATCTGTTGGTGTTTTGCCTTAGAGACTAGAAAGAATAGTCCCACATTGTCTAGGCCAAATGGATTGTATCTCTATATAAAGCTTTGCTTGTGTTGAGAGATGCATGAGATGTGGAGAGGCACATGGGTGCCATGTGGAGGTATTTTTCTAGTGGAAAGAAGGCTTACTCTGCAAAGAAAGCATTTTGCTTTTTGTCATGCTCATGGGATTATTTCCTATGGAGCTAAGTCCCGAAGGGGCTTAGCGATTCGGACTCGGACTCGGGCTCAAGGGCGCAAAGTGACGCTTTGTTGGCGCACTTTGCACTTAGCACGTCAGCATCGGCGCATGACGCTTTGTGCGTTGTTGTTGCGCTCGTGCTCTCGTCCTATGCGCGAGTCGAATGCGCTAGTGTTTTGTGCGTTGTTGTTGCAGTGCGCTCGTCCTATGCGCGATTCGAATGCGCTAGGCGTATGGGCGAGTGCTGGCACGGGCTTAGGTGCGCGTGCAGGAGGGTCCAGGCGCTGGCACGGGCGCAGGCGCGCGTGCTGTCGCGGGTGCAAGCACGCCAGCATAGGCGCGGGCTAGGCGCGACTCATCATGGCCGCGTGCGCTCGCGCGCCTGTGCGTCCGCGCCAATGTTATAGATTTCGCTAGGCGGAAGCGGTGCGTAGGGACCCGACTAGCGCCTAGGGCGCCTAGGCGGCGCCTAGGCGCCGATTTGATTTTTTTTTATTTTTTATTTTCTCATGAATATATGTATAAATAACTAACATGTGACATTTAAACACTTGAAGTTATGAGCTCTTGTGGCTAGCCCAGTTATGCTTTAGGTCAAGAGAGCTGCTATGCTGCTGGGTTCGAGTCTCTTGTATGTAAACTTTTTTTTTTTTTTTAACTTTGGGAAAAATATAAGGGGGAGGAGAGGAGAGAGAGTCTCCAGACTCTCCTCCCCGGCTCCCCTCCCTCTTCCCTCCTCCCCTCTCCTCTCCTCTCCTCTTCCCCTCCGCTCCCCT